>LPNX010133355.1:122571-153454 GCA_001517045.1 Pseudotsuga menziesii
AGAGATTAGGTACTTACCATGATAGCCTTTGAAGAAGTACCTCTCTACTTCGATGAAGCTCTTTATTTGATGAAATTGGATGTACACATAGTGGTAAGAAATATAAAGTAGATTTCATATCTTCTCTCTTTGAAGACAGCTCAGACCATACTAGAGAGAAGATTCATAGTGATACAGAAAGACTAGTAGGAGGTATCCCTTACCACCCTTATACCCCACAGAAAACAACCGGGACTCAGAATAATCTCGTAGGAACTACATATAGTAGTTCACATACAGTACATACTACCACTACATCACCTACACCTACACTGCTGAGTGGTAGTAATACAACAAATCAGCATCCACCATGTAGAAACAGAATGGGGGATGACATGAAGTTACCTACCTTCAAGGGTACAGGGGCAGAAGATCCAGAACAGCATTGGTTCCTATGTGAAGCCGTATGGACCATTAAAGGGATCCAATATGATAATATTAAACTCATCCAATTGGTCACTACACTTAGAGACAGAGATTTAACATGGTATATGAAGTATAAAACAGCGCCAGCCAGAACGCTTGCACAGGTCAAGACCACAATGATTAAAGAATTTAAGAAACCTAAGTCTGATTCATAGTGTATCACAGAGATTAAAGACATTAAAAAATTACCTACAGAGTCTGTATGGGACTTTGATCAAAAATTCAAAGCTCTTATAGACTAGGTTAGCTTTGAGTTTGTGCCAGAGCAGCATAAGGAATGGTTCATCGCAACGCTGATTCCTCACATTAGAATTCCATTAATGCAACAGAGACTCCGTACGTAGGATGAAGCATTGGAGATGTCAATGAAACTAGAGGCTTCACCTCTAGCTGAGACTAGTACAGGAATGACAAGCTTACAGAACAAGTTAGCCAATCTCACGTTACAAATGCATGAGATTAAGAAAGGAAAAGAGATTGCACAAGAACTATGGTGTATAAAGTGTAAAGGACATGGCCATACTAAGGATAACTGTCCAGTATTTGTAGAGTATTTATAAAGTGGGGCTCCTAACCCCTTATTATAGACTCAAGGGCCATGGTGTGAACTCTGCAGAACAAGAGGACATCAACCACCGGAATGCCTTTTACTTTAGAAGTATGTACAAACCCCTAAGAACTTATATTATAACTTTTGTAAGTCAGTAGGTCATGATGAACATAATTGCTGAGCTTATGATCTTATGATAGAAAGAAAACATGACGTATACAGAGTCCATTCAGAAACACCAGGTCTAGCAACAAGACCATAGCATGAAGAGGCTCATGTTGGTCGTGGAGGAGGATTTGGCCATGGAGAAGGCTTTGGCCATGGCCGTGGACCTATTACTTGTTACAACTGTGGAGCTATAGGACATTACGCCAGGGATTGTTAGAACCCTAGTACAACATGTAAGTATTGCAAGTCTTATGAGCATATTATAGAATAATGTCCTATATTTATAGCCAAGATTAGGGACCCTATGCCAGCAGTACACCAGAACATCCATCTTATTGCTGCTGAGCAGAAAGAGCCAGAACCAAGAGTCAATATTGTGACTCGCAGCAGTGCTTCTGCTAGTAGAACATCGCAGGATGACGCAAAGAACACATGTTTGGAGTGGGTGCGCAAAGTCACTAATAAATCAACACCACTCGACCTGCAGAAGAACAAAGAAACGTTTCAAAAAGCTCAAAATTTCTTTGCTGACCCTACACCATCAGGATCACAGGTACTTCCATGCATGGGCATACTACAGCAAGAACCTTGTGGTGTTAGTCCTGTGCAGATATCGCAGGCTACCACATCGGGAAGGTGTGAAGAGGAGGAGTCGAAAGGAAGTGTACAATCCTTCCTACGGAGTTGCTTGAAACTCATTAGAAATGAGAAAGCTATAGAAGATCTTCAGCGCATCATCGTTCAGTGTCACCCATATTCTTCCGTGAGCAGTGCGCAACGTGCTATTCATAATATTATGGAACATACAAGAACAGGAAGAGAGATGAGACTTATAGCACAAGTTGGAGAATTTGAAATGGATGAGGTAATCCTAGATTTAGGATCAGAGGTAAATGTTCTGACTAAGTAGACATGGGAACATATGGGTAGCCCTAAGTTAGCTAGATCACCTATCCATCTATGATTAGCCAATTAGCAGAGGGTATCACCACTGGGTTGATTACCGTAGGTGCCAGTTGATATTGATAGAGTTCGTAGCTTTGTCGACTTTGAAGTTATAGAAATCATTGGAGACAGTAGACCATATCCAGCTCTACTAGGTATTGATTGGGAAATTGATAACATGGATGTTATTGACTTAAAGAAACGACAAATGACCTTTGAGGATACACAGATCTGGGTCATCACACCATTGGATCCTTTTCAGGGTCCTCGCTATATTGAACCTATCCGAGCAGAGGAGGAGGCACATAATATGGAGAGCCTCTATCAAATGACAGCTAATCAGAGTGATTACATCAATTTGACCATAGAAGGAAACATTAGTTGGCGATGCGACAACTCATGCACATCGGACTCGAATGTTGGTCTAGAGAACTGCCAGAACAGACTTTACGAAGTCTCAGCTCGCAGATGTGCGTTTATGACTAAGTCACTGCGATGGATTGGCATAGAGATTATTGATATTCCTT
Organism: Pseudotsuga menziesii; assembly: GCA_001517045.1. Lineage (NCBI taxonomy): Eukaryota > Viridiplantae > Streptophyta > Pinopsida > Pinales > Pinaceae > Pseudotsuga > Pseudotsuga menziesii. The sequence continues at coordinate 125,227 of LPNX010133355.1, forward strand.
TGTTTCATGGTTTAGCAGATGTCAATGAATTTTTACAGTAGTTTGAGCAGGAAATTCCTCAGGAGCAGAGGATGACAACTATTGACCTTACAGTAAAATCCACACCTGCAAGATGGTGGCATGTACATAAAGAACATATCACATCATGGGATGATTTTAAGAGACTGATGGCGATCAGGTTCTCTAATGACAAGGAGCCCTTATAGCAAAAACATACAGGAGAAAGTGACCCCAGGTCACATATTCAGATTTGTGAACAGAGTTGGTCGGAAATTCCAGAGGATGAATGGGTTCACCTATTCATTCACACTTTAGACACAGTGACAAGGAACTGGTACACTGAGACAGAGTTGCACATAGGAACTATCACATGGCCACTTATGATAGACAACTTTCTACTCACTTTCACTTTTGAATCTGAGTATCCAAGCATTGATCAGGCCCTAGGTGTTATAAAAACAAGATATTTGATGACTGTACCCAATCAGTGTTTGCTCAGTGTGATTGGGATATCCAGCTAGAATATGCACTCGAGTGTTACAACTTCATAGCAGAGTCAGGTGATGAGGATGAAAATCCTCGCAGTATCAACATTCCAGAGTCAAAAGGGACTCACGATGTTGATGGACCAAAAATCAAGATTCCAGCTATCACAGACCCTATCAAGATTAAAAAGATCAATATTGGCACAGAAACAGAACCAAAGTTTGCCTCTATTGGAGACTATTGGGATGATGAAATAGTAGGACACATCGCAGATCCCTTACATGACTATTAGGACCTATTTCCCACTAAGTTCACAGAGATGAAGGGAATAGTAGGAGATTTGGGAGTCATGCGCATACCATTGAAAGAGGATGCTAGGCCAGTTAAGCAGTGTCCATATAGATTGAATCACCGCTATAAATAAAAAGTTAAGGATGAGATCGATAAGATGCTAGTAGCAGGCATCATTGAGCAAGTAGAAGAAAGCGAATGGGTTTGTCCCATGGTTGTGTAGGAAAAGAAAACTAAAGGAGATATCAGGATTTGTGTCGATTTGCGCAAACTCAACGATGCATCACTTCATGACCCATTTCCGACACCTTTTACTAATGAAGTTTTAGACAATGTGGGAGGAAAGGAGGTCTACTCCTTCACTGATAGATTTTCAGGCTATCACCAGATCAAAATCCATCCAGAGGATCGACACAAGACCACCTTTGGGATAGAATGGGGCTCATTCCAGTATACGGTAATGCCCTTTGGTCTTAAAAATGCACCAGCTATCTTTTCTAGAGTAGTAGTTGTTGTATTCAAGGAATACATCCATAAATTCTTAGAAGTCTATTTTGATGATTGGACTGTATTTGGATTAATTGACAAGCATATAGGAGATTTAAGGCTCATGTTAGAGAAATGTAGGCAATATCAGATTTCTCTTAACTGGAAGAAATGTATATTCTGTGCACCGTTTGGTATTTTGTTGGGTCATATTGTTTGCAGACAAGGCTTGACGGTAGATCCTGTAAAGATTTCCATCATTGTACATCTCCCAGCACCCAAATCAGTCAAGCAATTGAGAACAGTGCTTGGTCATACCGGGTACTATAGAAAATTCATCAAAGGTTATGCAAACTTTCACAGCACCTATGGAAAAGCTATTAAAGAAAGACGTGAAATTCCTATGGAACGAGGAATGCTAGCAAAGTTTAGACACACTTAAAGAGAATATGGTTACAGCACCCATCTTAGTATTCCCAGATTGGAACAAGCCATTTCATGTCCATGTGGATGCATCTGGCATCGCACTGGGAATTGTCTTAACACAGCCAGGAGAAGGAGGTATTGATCACCCTATTGCATACTCCAGCAGAAAGATATCTACATCAAAAAAGAACTACACCACTACAGAACGAGAAGGATTAGCTATGGTGTATGCTCTACAAAAGTTCAGGCACTAACTGTTGGGTGCCCCATTCAAGATGTTTACTGACCATTCTGATTTAAAGTATTTGGTCAATAAGCCAGTGTTAGGAGGAAGGATCCGCAGATGGTTACTCTTATTTCAGGAGTATGATTTTGAAATCATTGTAAAACCAAGAAGATTAAATGTTGGACCTGATCATCTATCGCGAATAGATTCAGTAGAAGAACCAAGTAATTTAGAGGATAATCTGCCAGATGCGCAATTATTTTCTATCCAGATCGTAGATGAGTAGTATGAGGATATTATTCACTTTCTCACTACAAGGTGGGCACCAGTTGACTTTACTAAGAAGCAAAAGAAACAGTTAGTTGTGAAAGCAACAAACTTCACTTTGATCGTAGGACATCTATATAAGTTAGGTCCAGATGAAGTCTTGCGCAGATGCGTGATGCTGCATGAGAAAGAGGCCATTATCAGAGAAGCACACTTAGGTCCCGCAGGAGGTCATTTTGCAGGAAAGCTGGCTGCTCATAAAATCCTGACTGTAGTATGGTGGACTACTTTGCATAAAGACACTAAGGAGTTTTGCAGATGTTGTGATATCTTCCAGAGGGTAGGAAAGCCTTTGTGGAGAGATGAAATGCTGCTGTGACCACAGATTACACTACGGGCATTTGACAAGTGGGCTATAGATTTCGTGGGTCCTATCAACCCACCAGGGAAACGAACTGGTGTGAGATACATCATCACAGGAACAGAATACCTCACCAGGTGGGCAGAGGCTAAAGCAGTAAGGAATTGTGATGCTGCTACAGCTGCACAGTTCATTTTTGAAAACATCATAAGTAGATTTGGATGTCTAGTAATTTTGATGAGTGATCAAGGCACACATTTTCTAAACCACACTATTGAGGCCTTGACGGAGGAATTCTAGATCCATCACGATAAGAGCACTCCCTACCATCCTCAAGCTAATGGTACGGTGGAGGCCTTTAACAAGATTCTAGAAAATGCTCTTACTAAGATCTGTGACGGCCAAAGAAATGATTGGGACCTCAGAGTTAATGCCGTATTATGGGCTTATAGGACTACATGCAAGAAACTCACAGGACACACACCTTTCAGCTTGGTGTATGGACAAGAGGCTGTTATGCCTATGGAATATATTATTCCCAATTTAAGAGTTGCTCAAATTACCAAGATAGCTGATACAGACACCATGAATGAAAGGCTAGCATAGCTGCTTGCCTTAGAAGAAGACAGATTCATCGTAGGATTCCATCAGAAAGTGCAGAAGGCACGAGAAAAAGCTTGGTATGACAGGCACATCAAGAGCAAGAGTTTTCAGATAGGAGACCTAGTGCTCCTATATGACAGTAAGTTTGTTAAGTTTCCAGGGAAGTTCAAGACGCATTGGTTGGGGCCATATCAGATTCAGTATGTTATAGAAGGAGGTTCCGTTCAGCTCAGAAAATTGAATGGGGAGATTCTTCCTACGTTAATTAATGGCAGTAGGATTAAGCTCTATAGTGACAGCCACTCCACCTCTCAGCCCTAACCCAGACAGATTTGGAAGTGCAGATGTCCGGTGTAGTTAAAAGGAGGCATCGCACCGATAATTAGTCTACACTGGCAGGTAAAAAGTTCTAAGTATAAGGAATCGCATGAGGAAATTTTATTTTGCGCAAGTCATAGGATGCTTGCGGTGTTTTAAAAAAAAAAAAATACAAGTATGAGGAGTTTCATGCCAGTCATGTTGCGCAAGTTTTGAACGTTGCGGAGTTTCATGCCAACATGTTGGTTCAGAACGATGCGGTGTGACATCGTAGCAATGCAATGCTCCCCGTGCCATGTAGACAAGTTTGAAAAGAGACAGAGGGCCAGTCACTTCACCTTTTGACAAGCAGTTAGTCCAGAAATGACCGGTATACGCTACCCTAGATTTGGCAACAGTATAATGATTTTTCCAGATTTGCTAAATCTTGGTCGATACCGGCACCTGTACACAAGTTTCGAGGGAAATTTGATCGGATTTCAGTAATTAATGAGGATCGAAACGACGGGTATTGTCTTGTCCATGCAATTAATACTGCCGATGGGTCTAGCCTAGATGACCATTGCTTCAGAGATTATCACTTTCATTATAAATTCAAAGATCATTCATACATAAGGGTTACTTTTGTTATTTCCAAGAGTTACAGAGTAACTGGAAGAGTTTTCCTATGGAGAGATACTTCAGTTACAGAGTGCTGGTTTTCCCCCAATTTCGCAGCCATTGCCAGTTCATAGCATTGCACCGAGTGGATTCTATCTGAGATGGAACCCTTAGAGGACATTGTGCAAATATTCCAGCGTGGTGGCCTTGAGTCTGCTATGACAACGCCGCCCAAGGTTGTGAAATTAGGTACATCACAGGTCAGACAGCCGCTAAGGATGAGGAGTCAAGCACAGGATGTAGAAGATGTCATCAAAGTCTTTGTTGCAGAGAAGCAGAAAGACGAGAAGATCACTAAAGATAAGAAAACAGAGCAGGAGAATGATGAGAAGAAATCTACAGCCAGGAAGAAAGTAAAAATGAGAAAAAGAAGGCAACGGGAGAAGGAAGCTGACCTATCTCATCACCTAAGAGAAGAACAAGAGATTACAGAGGCAAAGAAACGAAAATATGAAGATCATAGGCAGCATGAATACCTAGAGTGATTTGCTGAGAAGAAAAGTGAAAGGGGAAAACAAACCAACAAGCAAAACTTCAGAATGCAGACAAAGGCTTCTTCTCGGAATGGAATTCATGGTTTGTATAGTTTTCATATGAAAGGATCCAGACCGAGTGAAATGTTTAAGAATACCGGAAGATACAGATTTATATTTTCTTTGGGATGCGAGTTCTAACCCAGCTAGAGAGGAGTTCTCGTGATACCAGGGATTTGAATCCTTATGGTAGAAAAAAATGGATGGCAGGTCTTGCAAGTGACAAGAGCTAGAGAATGATAATAAGGGAAGGAAAGGTAAGAGATACCTATGAACTAAGTGTACAGAAGACTCCAACATTAGTCAATCTATGCTTGAAACAACACAAGAGTGTGTCGAAGCTATGAACAATGAAGTCGTAGGACTTCGAGAGAGATTTGGAAGGACTTCGTAGGAAGCCAAGGAGAAGCTACAGCAAGAGAAGCCAGCTGTTAGTGGCTTAGGGATGAGCCACAAGTAAGTGTTAGGGGACTGTTGGAGTAGGGTCCCACAGCTACAGGAAAATCTACTACATCAGGATAAGGAATTCAAAGAAGACAGTACCTGAGCGACCGAGAAGAGAGAGCTCAACCACTGCACTTAAGGCAGCAACGAAGACAGGAGGGCTCAGCTACCCTCATAAAGAGAAAAGGATCAACGGGCTGAGGTATTGAAGACAAAGGATAGCAGGAAGCGGTGCCCATACCCATGATTAGCGCCGGGAAGCATGGAAGATTGTAGAAAGTTGTGGTGTGACGGAAAGCGGCAGCTCAAAGTATAAATAGGCTGACTTTCACAGTTAGGGTTTTTGGGTTACTGTTGGGAAAGGCCCAAAGTGTTGTAACAGGGTGAGACCTTCAGGACGCCTATATAAGGATGTATTTTGTATTGTAAAAGTTTAGACAATTGGGTAGCTGTTCAGACAATTAGCTAGTTAGACATTCAGATAAACCATAAGCTAGTCAGTTGTTCTGTTCGCTCACAGTCAGTTGTATTGTAAGAGTCAAGCTCTGGTTCTGTATTAAACCTGTTAGTTATCTTACTGTAACCAATAGATGGCTCCTTGAGTATGAATGTAAAAATCCACAGGGATTGAGAGAGAGAGACAGGAAGAGTATATTGTAAGAGAAGGAAATATTATAAGAGAAGAGATCTAAGAGAGAAGGGCTCTCGGCTGTGTGCACGGATTTTCCCAGAAGATCTCAAGGCTGCATATCAGGTTGCAATGAAACTGTATTTACTCTCTCAAGATATAATATAAAAACCAGTTCCCGTGGATGTAGCTTCCCCCCTGGAAGTGAACCACGTAAAATCCGTGTGTTGTGTGACTATTTCATGTGTTTGTGCTTTACTTATGTGTTATGTGTTATCTGTTACATGAATGTTGCTTATCAGTTGATGGACGTATGTATGTTATGCTTTAGTTTATAGCACATAGAGGGTTAAACGCAAGTTGAATGTATCAAGTAGCCTGTATATGAGTTTATCAGTGCTTGGTTCATAATAGTTTGACAGTTACAGCATTAAGTGACTCCGGTATATGAGTTCCGTGAGTTCAATGTAGTTGATGTTGGTGTGTTAAACTGTAGAGGTCTACGTGAAGTGCTTTAACACTCTTGTGACGGTTAATAGAGTTAGTAGACCCAGGAAGGAGGTCACAGGACCTTGAGAGTTGACACGTATATTGAGCCTCATTATAGGACATATTACAGAATAGAAAGGTGATATCGCATCGTCTGGGGAGCTGCGGTGTGAGATATCGCAGGGAAGGAGCTGAGCGGAAGAGTAAGTTACGCATTGCCATAGAAGTTGCAATGTGATAAGAGTTTGCTTCCTACCAGCGCCAACTAGAAGGAGAGATCACTTTCGCAGAGAGATCCCGCTGGTGAAGAAGAGTCACGAGACCCTAGGATGCTACAGAACCCAGTTGAAGACACCTGAGTCTTTAGCCGACCCATCCAAGATCACTTCGGGTGAGACTTCAAGCCTCTATGCGGTCTGTCGCCGAAAGGGCCAGTGAGCTAGGGTTTTTGTTGGTACAGTAAAGTAAACCCGGGTCTACCCAGTCCAAGCCAACATAGCCATGATTGTTTATATCTCAAATGGATAGATAGTGTATTGGCCCAGCAGTCATGTTGTGATTCATATGGAAATATGTCAAAGTGTAAATGTAATGTAGGATGAACTTGGTTGTTGAAGATTTCTAATCATTGGATTATTTCCTTGAAGTTCTAACTTATTCCTACAAATCCTTTTCCTATCCTTTCCCTCTAGCCTCATGCTTTGGGGGGCATTCTGTTAAAACTAATTCTCATCAACATCATTTTGTGGGACCAAAATCTCAGTAATTTCCTTAATTCCTCAAGTGTTGAAGTTGAAAATGGGAAAGGATAAATATTTTCATACTTTTGACCACCACCACACTTTCCCTGTAGAAAATATGTAGTACCTATATTAGTAATGCCTATTTTATATTTGAATTAAGTTGTGCCACCACCTGTTACCCGTGTACAAAGTGTGGTTCCCACCTGGGAACACCTTTTCTCCTTAAACAAGGCATGGTGCTCTAGTTATGAAGGAAAAAAAGGAATATTTGAGAGGCTTCTCAAAGCTATCCTTCATGGAGCCTCATCCCTATGGTTCAGGAAACTTTGAGCTCGAGATCCCTCATTCTAGGATCCTCCCTCCACCTCTCCCATGGAATAATCAACCTATATTATCCTCTCTTTCCTTTATATACTAGTTGACCTCTCATGGGTAAGAGGAGGAAGAATGTGTTATTGCATCCAAACTCTGGCCAAATTCATCCAAGACTAGTGAGTGGTTAGTAGGAAATCTTAAGGCTTTGAGGCAAGGTTAATTTGAGAAGAGTCTCTCAACACCAAGGCACTGGTTGTAAGCTTTCCCTCTTTGTACTTTTATTGCAAATGTAGTTTCTTTTCCACATGCACTTGTATGTCTGATTGCCATCTTGTGTTCATTGTTTAACTCCTTGGTCTTATTCATAGGATTTTAGGCTATCTTATTACTCTTACTTGTTTGGTGTTTTGTTGTGTCTCTTGCAGGTCATTCGCATAGATTAAGCACTCCTAAGATCAAACTATTGCAGCCTCTAGAAGGTAAGAAGAGAAAGTAATTCAAGAGGCTTATATAATCCTAGGAAAATTTTCTATATCTTTTTACCATTTTTTTATAGTGTTGAGTGTTTCAGGCTAGGGAAACAACCTCTTTCAGCACTGGCTAAGTATTTCCTATAACATTGTGATGTTAATATGGGTACCTTTCTCAAATAAATAGGATTAAAATGCGCAAGTTGGATCGGGTAATCTTGATCATTCACACAAAAACCATGTGATAGTGATTTAGTATAGATATAATCTTGTGAATGCTTGATATTTGATCACAAATGTTTCAACGATCGATCGTGACCATTCCCATGTGGAAACGTGAATGGAATTTAATAATAGGGGTTAGGCCATGGACAACTAAGATTTAATCAGGTCCACAAGATCATGAGATAGAGACCATTCATGTAAATGAAGAAGAACGAGAACTAGAAAATGTGGCACTATTATGAATGACATGGATTATTTTGGGATCTTATATCAAATGCTACTGAATATTCAAAAGATATATTATTCTAAGGGTTAAAAATTATGGTGGGATAATATTAGAGAATCATTGTGACAAGGAAAGGGGGTCAAATAAAATATAACATGGTAGGACCAAAGTATGGAACATAGGGTCCAAGTGGACACAGTTCCACATCACCACCCACCACATGACATGTCACATCAGCAATATGGAAAATATTTTAAAATAACATTTTTTTCCATACTTGGAGTAGATTAACTAAAACATTTCCAAAATTTTTGGTTTTCTATGGTGGACACACCGAACACAGTGAGAGGGGGGGTGAATCACTATGTGTACCTTTTATTATTTTTCAAAACTTGATTATCAATGATTTTCAAAGTACAACATTCATTAATACATTATCAACCTTTACATTTCATAAGAGTATCATCATCACGTCATCATCGCATAAGAAGCATACACAATATTTTTACATGGAAACCCAAGTACTGGGGGCAAATACACAAAATATGTTGTTTATAATATAGATATTACATTCAATGTGTTTACCAGTACCAACTAGAAGGAATATCTAATTCCCTGATTTTCAAGCACCAACTAGAAAGAGGCTCCAACCCCCTAGTTTATCATCTCCAACTGAAAGAAGGATACAATGTCCTAAGGTCATAGGATCCAACCTGTAGAGAGGAATCCCATCCCCAATGATCACCAACCTGAAGGAGACTACAATATCCTATCATTTCCATGTCCTTTTCCCCTAATATAAATAGAAGAAACAATATGTAATGATCATTGTATCACTACCTCTGACAACTTGTACCTGTATATTTATCCCTACACCTGTATCATTGTTCATGTTCCTATATCATTGTCCATATCCTTGTATCACTGTCCTTATTCCTATATCATTATTTATTTCAGCTTGTATTATTGTATCACTACCTCTGTCAACCTATCACAATCATTATCTCTATTACAATGCCTCGATCACTATACCTCTATCTTAATTCCATAATCACTTCCTCTATCATTATTATATTGTCAATGTCACAATTCCACAATCACTATCACATTGTCTTAATATATGTCGCACCATATCAACATGTACATGCCTCAAGTATATACCTAGAAACAATCATCCATCAATTTCATTTGGATCCTCAACTTCTACATCATAGACATTCCAAAACATTGAACATTCCAAGAGATGATCCATATGCCACAACATAACCATGGACTATGTCAAGATAATCAATATGCTCTATGCCAAGAACATCATACAATATGTCTATATGATCACCCTGATCTATACAAATAAATCACCAATATTTATGCCAATATCATCATAAAATGTGCACCAATTACATCTATGCCAATATCACCATCAAGTATGGTAAGAGATAAGCAAAATAACATGTACAAACTTCATACCTTTTCTAGATAATAAGATGAACCCTAGTCCATGAGAGACATGACCATCACTAAAGAGACTCATGTACGTGAACCATACCATATCTATGCCAATATAACCATCATCATATCCCCCATAACATATATAATGGATTCAAAGAGATATACCAAAAACCAGGCTCACATATCAATATCTAAGATGAGTTCTATCCATGAAATACATGTTCCATCACAAGAGGAACCCACAAGCATGAACCATACCTTTGCAAAAATCACAAGATGATGAAACGATATCGAAAACAAAATAATATCTAGTTATACTCATCACATATACCTCTTAACCATATTTCCAATGAGCCAAGGAATTTTGTAATTTTGATACTGTATGAGAAAGTAATGTCTTTTTTCATGACTCTCCTCAATCCTCAAAGATGACCATAAATTGTTGCTCCAAAAAGTTACATACTTTTTCTCCAAAGATACGCAAGTAGAAAGAGACAATTGATTGAGGATATAATGAAATTTTTGGCCTTGTATTTATACACTTCATCATGATCTAGTAGCTTCTTTTAGTGTCTTGTCAAAATCCTCCTTAATTTTTGGATCTCCATGTTTTAAGGGGGTCTTAAAGGTTAGTACCCCACCTTAAGGATCGATCAGGACACATTATGCCAAAAAATTCAATATCACTCGATATATTATCCAAAGGGGCCCCTAAGGATTGACCACATCATCATACTTGGTGGAAGCACCATTATTTCTTGTGGGGATCCTTACCACTTAAAGTAGTCTAATGGGACAAAGTTCCACAACTTTCATGGTCATGTTGAGCAAGCATTATTATTTTGGGGGTACTTCAAGCTTCATACCAAATTTCTTCAGACCAACTTTGGGGACTCTTATGTTACTTCTCCACCATGGTTCATGTAATTACAAACTCATGGGAAAGTGGAAAAAACAACATCATTTATAGGTTTCTTCACCTTTTATTTGAACATTGCATTTTGGACCGATCCTTACTACTTTGGGGGATACTTTTCATGGTCATATGGACCAATACTTCTAGTCATGTACACACAACATTATTTATTTAGGAAATTCTCCACACTTCTTTAGGATACTTTCGGGACTCATTTACGCTCCACATCATCATGATCATTAGGGGGTTCTCTAGGGGATTTATACTACTAATGTATAACTCAAAGTGTCTTCATGTGAGGGCCATATGAAACCTCTATGCCATAAGGGGGAATCTTTGGATTTATATACACTTGTGATAAAGGGATTCCTTAGGTTCTTCTTTAGGGGATTCAAGGCTTCATTACAAATTCCCAAACAATTTATCACTACTACACCACATCATCATTATCACCTTGATGGCACATATCTCTTCACCCTTTTGACATCAATGACAATGTTTTCCAACAATATCTACCTTTGTCATTGATGGAAACAAATTCAACTCTCTCTCCTCCTTTGACATAATGACAAAAGGGGTGAAACAACTTTTTTCACCTTCTCTCCCAAGGATTATGCTAGCTCCTCCTATCAATATTTTTCTCTTCTATGACTTTCTTTACATTTTTTTTCTTACAGAATATAACTTTACTTGGCTATGAATTCCTTATGAAAATATATTTCTTTGCTGAGAATGATCCCCATTTGACTGTGTTGACTCCCCGATATAATTGGCCATTTCATGAATTATATCCTCCTGTGTTCCTCAATAATTTACCAAACCACTTATTTGCTTACTTTTCATCGATCTTCCTTTTATGTTACTTACACTTTATTTATGAATTATCTCCCCTCGTGTTCCTGAATAAATACGAAACCACTGATTGGTTGACTTTTCATTGATATTCCTTTCATGTTACTTAGCCCCCCTCAAAATTATCCATAATACTAGGATGCTTTATGCCAAACTATTTAGAACTATAGGTACTAATTTGTTTTAGGATCATCATCTCTAATATTGACACCTTTCTTTTTGCTTGTTGATATCTCATTATTACTTGAACCCGGAACTGCTGTAGATATGTCCTTTGAGTCTTTTGTATTGACTTATTTTTCCTTCACTTCTTCAGTGTGTAATACCAATTCCATTCTATATTAAACCTTGGTACCTGTTCTACTTTCATGCAATATATGTCCCATCTTTAAAATTAGAGAATTTCTTTGGTTTCATGTCTTGAGATATGAACTTTTATTTTTTTATATGGAGGACCAATCCAGAAGCTTCTTCCTTTTGTCCTTATGACTTCTTCTTCCAGACTTTCTTATAACTAATATTAGTCCTCTCTTTTATTTAATGCTTTATCATGCTTCTAGAGTCATGAGCTATGTGTTGATAGTTGTTGCACTTGTAGCATTCAACATTGTGGTTCATCGTACTAATTCTACAATCTCTTGCCATGTGTCCATAATTGTGGAAATTGTAACATTTGACATTGTACTTCATGTGGAAATGTCCATTTCTTACATGAGCCTTCTGTCCATTTTTAAGTTTTCTAATCAAATAGAAATAAGGATCACTGAAAGAATAACAAGCACAACAAAAAAATAGAACACAAATATTTATCCTAGGAAACCCTTGTGGGGATGAAAACCCAGCAAAAATTCCTCTATATAGACTTCACCAAAGTATAATGTAGGATCCAAAGAAGAAGACTAGACTACTTCCTCTCCTCTAGATGGATTGTTTCTTCTCTCTCTAGCATAACTGCTTGAGTTATGTGTATGTCCAAATGAGTGGGGTGTCTCCCCTATTTATAATGATCAGGGGAGAAGCCTAATAACCCAACAAGGATGACTTACCCTCCCAAATAGGGATAAATTTCCTTGGGAGAGTAAAAAATATATTTTAATAATACTTTTGTGGGTACTACTGACCCGACTTACAATGGAGGCTTTACCTAAAGAATTTATATGACCAATTACATCAATGACATCCCTAATTAGGGGAACAACATCTCTGACATAGGTAATAACAATAATAGTACAAAATATAATATATTCCACAGTTACATTTATTTAACACTCCCTCTTAACAAGGTATTCTCTAACACAAAAATACATATGTACAATTGACTGGTAAGTCTATACGTCATAGGAAGTTTTCATAGCTATATCAACATTATCATTATTCATGGAATATCACCATCACAAAAAATCACATATCATTACATCATCATGAGCATCACATCTCATCACATCATCATGAGCATCACATCACGAGCATCATTACAAACATCGCATCTCGAGCACCATATCTCATCACCTACAATAAACACATCACAACTTAATATGAAAACACCCACAACATCAAAAGGTGTTGGATTGTCTAGAAATGAATGTAGGACCACAACGTCTGCAAATGAATGCAGGACCACAATGTTTGCAAATGAATTCCATACCACAACTTCCACAAATGAATTCTTGACCACGACGTCCACAAATGAATGCAGGACCACAATGTCTGCAAATAAATTCCAAACCATAATTTCCACAAATGAATGCATCACCACAACATCTGAAATTGAATGCCATACCACAACGTCTACAAATGAATGGACCACAATGTATGAAAATGAAGTCTAGACCACAACTTCCAAAAATGAATGCAGGACCAGAACATCTGCAAATGAATGCCATACCACAACATATGCAAATGAAATTCCATACCACAACATCTTATATAGGAACTTTATCACACATATAATTGAGCTTCCATCTCATCATCAATAACAATTCTTATGATTACTCCCTCTTTCCATGGAGGTCCTTTAGAACTACACCAAGCTTGTCTCTAAAATATTCAAACTTCACACAAGACATAGGGTTAGTTAACACATCTACAAATTGTTCCCCTGTAGGAACATCCTAGATATTTATGGCTCTTCTCTACAACATATCCTAGATGTAATGATACTTTATCTCTATGATCTTTGACTTATCATGGAACACAGGGTTCTCTGTTAACTTGATGTAACTCTAGTTTTCACAATAAATATCAGTCGTATCCATTTTGATATCAAACAATCCTATAAATAATTTGTGAATCCATACTGCTTCACTATAGGATGAACATGTTGCAATGTATTCAGCCTCTTCTATACTGAGCGCAACACTGGTATGCTTTCTACTAAGCCATGAGATCACACTTGATCCCAAACTGAAACAACATCCTGAAGTGCTCTTTCTTTCTTCAACACTTTCATCCCAATCTAAATCAGTGTAGTCACATAATATAAACTCACTATAAATTGTATATGTGAGGCCACAATCCAATGCACCCTTTAGGTACCTCATCACATGTTTTTCTGCAACTAAGTGAACATTCCTAGGTTCTACCATATACTGACTTAATGTGTTCACGACAGAACATATATTTGGTCTTATATTTGATAAGTACATCATTGAGTCGATAATCTGTCTATATAGTGTGACATCTGTCTTTTCTGAAGAGTCATCATTTAGGATCTTCAGGTTTTTCACCATCCGAGTGTTCATTTCCTTACAATCAAACATCCCAAATCTCTTTAGGATCTCGACTGAATATTTTCCTTTGTTTAGGAAATTTTCATCTAGAAACTACCACACTTCAAGTCCTAAAAAATAATGCATCATGCCAATATCTTTCATTTCAAATTGTGTCGCAAGATTCTTCTTACATTCACTGATGAGTTTCTCCTTTTCTTGTTAGAAATAGGTCATCTACATATAGTAGTAATATCATGATTCTGTCATCTTCAATCATATAGTAAAGGTTGGAATTTTCTTTACTTTTGGTAAATCCTAGGCTCATAAAGAAGTCATCAATTCTTCCCTACCATGGTATGGGTTCTTTCTTTAATTCATATAAGCCTTTCTTTAGTTGGCGTACATGTGTTTTATTGTCATGTGTCTCAAAACTTGGAGGTTGTTCAATAGCCACTTTTTCTTCTATGACACCATTTAGAAAGGTTGTCTTTATGTTAGTTTTTCAACATTAAGCTTAAAATATCATTAGGATATTTAAACTGAGAGAAAAACAAGCACAACAATCAAACAAAAGAGACAATGAACACAGTGTTTTTCCCTTGGGAATCCATAAATGGAGAAAACCCCGCAACTTCCTCTGAGATAGAATCAGCACCAAAGTGAAACCCAAAAACAATAAGACAATCTCCCAACAGCAATAAGCTCTTTCCTCTTGTCCCATTGTCTTTCTCTTCCTCAAATATGTGCTACACTTGAGTGTGTATGAGATGTGTGCTAAATAGAGAGTCCATCTCTCTATTTATACTAATCCTGACATGACTAAAACCCTACTAGGGCCGACCTCACTAGGAGAGTCTAATAATGCTAGTGCCCTAGAACTGTAGGGACTTTAACCCTTAGACAATAGGAGGGTTACCCAAAATGACTTGACATGATTTGTTTACATTATTGATTCTCCCGATCGGAACATCGGGGCATGACATGACATAAGAACATCCCGAAATAAACATCGGGTTAAAATAGATGAGAAATACAAGTGAATACATTCCGAAGTTACAATTACATTAACACTCCCTCTTAACTAGGAAGGTATTCTCTCAACCTAATTTTCATCACTGGACTTCTTCTCTGGGTCTTCTCGTCATCTGCATCTTCAAGCCTTCTTTGTCTTCAAGTCATCTTAATCTCTGGATCTACATCATCACTGGATCTGGATCATCACTCGATCTGGATCATCATCACTGGATCTGGATCATCACTCGATCTAGATCATCTGTGGCATCATTCCTGGATCTGGATCATCCCTCGATCTAGATCATATTTGGAGCATCATCTCTGGATCTGGATCTTCCCTCAATTTGGATCATCAATACTGAATCTTCATGGGTGATATCTCATGATTCTTCTTGTCATAGGAAGTTCTACAGAGTGAGCCCTTTTTCATGCTGGATGTAGGCCTGGCCACCATGTAGGTCTTCACCCAACACTTACATCTGATCATGTAGGAACTAAACTATAATCATATCAGAAAGGCATGCCCAGCACTCACATCTGACCATGTGGGAACCAATCCCACAACCCTCTCAGAAAGGCCCAGCACTCACATTTGACACATGCGAGGAACCAATCCAACATGCATGTTCAAAAAGGCTCAGCACTTATATTTGACACATGCGAGGAACCAATCCAACATATATGTTCAAAAAGGATCTGCACTTACATTCGACACATGTGAGGAACAATTCCAACATGCATGTTCGAAAAGGATCTGCACTTACATCTGACACATGAGAGGAACCAATCCAACATGCATGTTCAGAAGGGCGTGCAATCACATTTGATCAAGTAGGAACCAATCCTACAATCATATCGGAATGGCCCCCAGTCCCAGATTGAGCTACCCGGTAACTGACCAGGTGGCTCCATTCCTAGAATGACAGTTTCCCTTACATCTGTCCTAATCGACAGAATGGCCAGCATTCACATCTGACATGGGAGGAACCTAATCTTTTAACCATGACAGAATGGCTCACCCCTTACATCTAACCTACTCGTTAGAATGGCTCTCTCAGTCCTGGACTGAGTGTTCCTGGTAACTAACAAGGTACTTCCATTCCAAGAATGGCATTCAGCACTCATATCTGACATGAAGGAACTAATCCTCTCACCATGACAAAATGGCTCAGCCCTTACATCTGACCATGGAAGGAACCAATCCTATGACCATGTCAGAATGGCTATGGGACTCATCACTTTCCCTTGGAGGAAACCTCGATCTGGAGAACACCAAGCTTCTCCCTAAAGTACTCAACTTCACCCTAGACAATGGCTTCGTCAATACAATAGCTCTCTATTCCTCCATCACAACATACTGGAGCTTCACTGCTCCCCTCTACACCATATCCCCGATATAGTGATACTTGATCTCAATATGCTTTGACTTGTCATGGAACACTGGATTCTCTAACAACTTCACACAACTCTAGTTGTCACAATGTATACAAGTAGCATCCATCTAGAGATCAAATAAATCAAAGAGTAGCTTCCACAACCATACTACCTCACAACTAGCTAAACAAGCTGCAACATACTCTGCTTCAACTGTACTCAGTGCCACACAAGATTGCTTCCTGCTAAACCAAGAGATCACACATGATCCCATATTGAAGCAACACCTTGAAGTGCTCTTCCTATCGATGGCACTACCTTCCCAATCTAAATCAACACAACCCTCTAGGTTAATCTTCTGATTCACCTTGTACTTGAGCCCATAATCAATTGTACCTATCAGGTACCTCAGAATATGATTTGCAACAATCAAGTGAGCGTTTCTCGGATCTGTCAAGAACTGGCTCAAGGTGTTCACAGCAAAACAAATGTCTGGTCTTGTGTTCGTCAGATACATCAAGGACCCAATCATCTGACAATACATTGTAGCATCAACTATCTCTGATGAAGCATCGCTCAATAGCTTCAGATTTGATGCCATAGGTGTGTCCACAGCCTTTCATTCCATCATCCCAAACCTCTTCAGGATCTCTACTACATAATTCCCTTGTCCAAGGGAGATTCCATCCACATTCTGTCACACCTCCATACCTAGAAAATAATGCATCATACCCAAGTCCTTCATTTCAAACTCGGCAGCAAGATTTCTCTTCATATCAGCAATCAACCCATCCATACATGTTACAAAAAGATCATCTACATACAGTAGAAGCATCATGAGGTTTCCATATTCAACCTTGTATTAAAGGTTGGAATCTTCTTTACTCTTGGTAAAGACCAAACTAGATAGAAAGCTATCAATTCTGTCGTACCATGTCCTGGGTGCCTGTTTCAAACCATACAGGGCTTTCTTCAGTCTGCACACATGAGACTCCTTGTCATGTGTCTCAAAACCGAGTGGTTGTTCTACATACACTTCCTCTTCCACTACACCATTCAAGAAAGAAGTCTTGACATCCATTTGGTGTATCTTCCATTTCATTACTGCAGCCAAAGCAAGTACTGATCTAATGGAAGTGTATTTAGCTACAGGAGAAAAGGTTTCTTCATATTCTATTCCTTCCTTCTGTGAGAAGCCACAAGCCACAAATCTTGCCTTATATTTCTCTATGCTACCATCCGCAGCATGCTTGATCTTGTAGATCCATTTGGAAGTTACAACTGACTTCCATTCTAGTCTTGGGACAACATCCCAAACATCGTTCTTCGTGATTGATTGATTTTCTTCGATCATCGCATCCTTCCATTCTTTCCATTCTGCTACTTCTTCATAACTGGAAGGTTCTTCTTTGATAAAGTCACATAGTAAGGCTACATATCTGGAGCGAGATCTGGTTCTCTTTCTTTCTCTATGATTTTCTTCTCGAGCCCCATATCTTTCCACACCTTGGATAATTTCTCGTACCCAAGGAAGTTTCCTCTTCTGAGGATTCTTCTCCTGAGGTGGAACTACAGGTCTTTGTTGTTCTTCAAATTCTCAATCTTCTTCTTGAATTTCTTCATTCATGGTTGTATCATGGATTCTGGGAGCTTCGGATTCTTCAGGTTCTTTAGCAGGTCTCTTTCTGGATTTGTTGTAAGCTGTGTCTTCATCAAATGTTACATCCTTGCTGATGTCGATCTTCTTGTATCTTGGGAAGTATATTCTGTAAGCCTTCAATCTTTTAGAGTATCCCACAAATATACCCTTCTTTCCTGAAGGATCTAGTTTTGTTCTCTTCTCTTTTGGTATGTGTATGTACATTGGACAGTCGAATATTCTAAGATGGTCGACTTCTGGTTTCTTATCGGAGGAGACTTCTTTAGGAGTCTTACTCTCGAGTACTTTGTGTGGAGTACAGTTCTATACATACACCGCTGTTCTGGCTGCTTCTGTCCATAGATGCATAGAAAGATCCTGATCATGAAGCATTGCTCTTGCAGCTTCCATGATAGTTCTATTCTTCCTTTTTGCAACCCCATTCTGTTGTGGATTGTAAGGAGTGGAAAAATCCCTCTTAATCCCTAATTCTTTGCATAATTCTTTGAATTCATTTGATGTGAATTCTCCTCCATTATCTGATTGAAAGGTCTTGATCTTCTTTTCTGTGTGGTTCTCGATCAAGGCTTTGAATTCCTTGAACTTTCTGAACACTTCATCTTTGTTCTTCATGAATTAAATCCATGTCTTCCTAGAAAAGTCATCAATGAAAGATACATAGTATACATACCTGCTTAGTGAACTTGATTGGACCGCATACATCGGAGTGGATGATTTCCAAGATTCCTTTTTCCTTGCTCTCGCTACTTGGAAATGTCTTCTTTGTATTCTTCCCTTTCGCACATCCTTTGCAAACCCCTTCATGTTTTCCTTGAATTTATGGAAGACCTTCAACAACTTTGCTTGTAAGTGGTAGTGCTATGTAATGCACATGTGCAAGCCTTCTATGCCATAGTTCATTTGGCTCTACTGTGTCATGGACCATAGCTTGTTCTGAATGGCCCTTCAGCTTGTATAAACCTCCTTCTTGTTCTCCAATCACTATTGCATCGTCAATAGTCTTTCCTCTTGGCCACATGATAAATTGGCCATATATAAATGAAACCCTCATGCCTTTTGCATCCAGTGCAGATATGGAGAGAAGGTTTTTCTTGAGTCCTGGTACAAATAGAACATCCTTCATTTTTATAGACTTTCTCTAGTCTAGCTTGTAGGAGGATTCACCACTACCTTTTATTGGATATTGGTAGTCATCTCCTAGCTTCACCTTATGGGGTGAGTTATGTTTAGATAGTTTCTCAAAGGATTATTTGAAACCTGTCATGTGTTTGGAATCCCCACTGTCAATAAGCCAATCTTTTCTTCCATGAGTGACAGTTCCCATGAGAGCGGAAATCAGAACATATTCATCCTCGCTTGAAGAGTCTTCACTTTCTTGCTTTACTCTCTTCCTTGGAGGATCATCATCCTTAGCAGTGTGAGCATGATGTTTTCTTTTGGAGTTCTTCTTCTTCTTGGATCCATTCTTATTCATGGGACAGTTTCTAGCAAAGTTTCCTATTTCATCACATGCATAACATCTGAGTTTAGATGAACCTTTCTGATGAGAATGCTTACCTTGGTGATGATGCTTTTTCCTTCTTCCTTTCCTTGAGTGTACTATGAGAGCTTGATCTTCATTTCCCATATTTTCTTCTTGAGCTGCTATCCAAGCCTATTCTTGATACCATTCTTCCCACAGTCTGCTAAACTTTACCAACTTCTTCCTAGCACAGATTCCTTGGATGAAAGAATCGCATGACCTAGGGAGGCCATTCAATGTTGTCATCACAATTTTTGCATTCTCCACTTCTTCATCTACAGCTTCTAGTTGTTCTTTGATCTAGGAGACCCTTGTGAAGTATGATTGGATGGTCTCCTCATTTTGGATATTGACATTCTTCAACTGGTTCCTTAGAGTCATCTTCTGATTGATGTTATTCCCTTCAAATAGTTTCGTTAGGGAATCAAACATGGATTTAGGTGTCTTGAGGAAGGACACCTGTGGAATGAGGTGATCCTTGATAGAATCTGTAATGATTCTCTTTTCCATAACCAACTTCTTCTTATGTAAGGCCTTGGCCTCATCTCCCTCTAGAACTGGAACCTCCTCATGGATGTAGGAGTCCAACTCATTCTCTTCCAGGACTAGGGAGATCCTATACTTCCAAGCTCGGAAGTTATAAGCTCCCTCAATATTTTCATCAAGCTTGGTATGATGAGACATCTTAACTAAGAACCTCAAATAGAAATACAAAAGATTTATATCTTACCAGGTCAAGATGTCGGATCTGGATTTGAAGCTGAAATCCTGCAGTATTGGTTCAGGAGCATATTAGGGTTTTGCTTTTCCCAGAGTTCTATCCAACTAAATGCTTTGAAATTAATCCCTAACTTTGATTTTGGGGAGGAGATCAATCCAGGCCTGGGCTCACTGAAAAATTCCTCTTTTTTGAAAAGCCCTAATTTCCGGTAGCAGTTTCGAGTCCAAAACTGAAAAACCTCAGAATTGGATTCTGCTTCGACAGAAAGATGTGCCCTAGGGAGGAGATTTGTTCCACACTATGTTTGCTGAAAATTTGTGGAGAGAGATCCACAAAATAGGAATCCCTAGTTCCTGCAGCTGCATAGTGTCTTCTTCTCAAGTTAGCTCTGATACCATGTTAGTTTTTCAACATTAAGCTTGGCATATCATTAGGATCTTTAAACTAAGACAACAACAAGCACGACAATCAAACACAAGAGACAATGAACACGATGTTTTTCCTTGGGGAAACCATAAATGTAGAAAAGCACACAACTTCCTCTGAGATAGAATCAGCACCAAAGTGAAACCCAAAAAAATAAGAGAATCTCCCAACAACAGTAAGCTCTTTCCTCTTTCCCTAGTGTCTTTCTCTTCCTCAACTATGCGCTACACTTGAGTGTGTATGATATGTGTGCTAAATAGAGAGTCCAGCTCTCTATTTACAGTAATATCAACATGACTAAAACCCTACTAGGGCTGACCTCACTAGGAGAGCCTAATAACCCTAGTGCCCAAGAACTGCAGGGACTCTAACCCTTAGACAATAGGAGGGTTACCCACAATGACTTGACATGACTTGTTTACATTATTGATTCTCCCGATCAGAACATCGGGGCATGACATGACACAAGAACATCCCGGAATAAACATCAGGTTACAATAGATGAGAAATACAAGTGAATACATTCCGAAGTTACAAGTACATTAACACTTTACATCCATTTGATATAATTTCCATTTCATCTTGGAGACTGTTTGTGTCAGAAATTGTTACTAAGGATAGGGTAACAAGCCAACACAATCTCAAGAGAAAAACTCAATTCAAACTAGGGTTTAGGGTTTTGTTTATGTGTTTTTGGTTGTAAGTTTCAAGATCATACAGGGAATACATTCAGAGTAAAAGCAACAACTAAATCACATACATAAACTGATAAAGATGCCCAAACATATCACAAAAATCCAACAAAGATACTATGCTGTGGTTCATACATAAAAAGATAAGCATTACCAGAAAAAAAGACATCAACTAGCAATGAAATTACCATTCAAGAAGCAAAACATGCTCAATAACAAAGCCAACATAGACAAAATGTAGGGGAAAGAGTCATATATCACATTATTTCATCAGAAAATGTATATAAGAGTTACAGTACCAGTTCTCTGAATAAGTCTGATAGTACAAGCAGCTAGTAGACCTCCTGATGCTCCCAAAATCTAGAACCCTAACAATTTCTTGCTAACTCATTTAAATAAGAAATTTCTCCCAAAAATCAGTTAGGTTTCACCTCCTAACTACCTCCATCGAGTCACTAAGTAGGTAAAGTAAAAAGTGATCTTTACAAAATTACATGATTGCTAAAAATAGCAAATGCTTAACAAAAAGTGTTTATCAAAAATAACCACTAACTAAAAACAGTTTCATATCTTCTTAGCTGCCTCAACAAGAAGTGATATTCCATCTAGGGCTCGAGACCTTTTCTTAGCTCTTTTATCCTTCTTCTCCATATCAATTATCCTTTTCTGCAAGTCTTCATTTTCCTGTTGCAAATGATCAACAGTCTTCTCCAGCTTTGTACAGTACCTGTCAGCAACTCTTTTCCTGCTAAGGACTTCCTTAGAAACTTCTGACAGCTCCAAAAAATGTTTATGCATATCCTGCAACTCCTCTACAAGCCCTTTATTAACTTTGAATAATCCATCATTCGTTTCTTGCAGGTGCTTCATGTATTTCCTGTATCTCTTAATACTTTCCTGTACATTCTCTTCATCAAAATTTGGGATCTCTGATATATTGTCATCCTGCATTAAAAGATCTGAAAAATCATCATGAACAATTGATTCTACTAAATATCCTGCTTGCTTGAGAATAGCTTGATCCTCTTCATCCAATTCATGATCTCCAAAAGCATCTGCCTTTGCTTTATCTTCTTCCTGCTGCTCGGTAAGTCTAGCTTTAATTTCAGCAATTATTTCAAATAATTCAGACCTAGGTTGTTCAATTTCTCCTACTAACTGTGATCTTTTTGTCTCTGCAGGTTGGGAAGAGGAGGAAGGCTTGACAGTTCTCCTTCCCTTACCTTTACTGCTCTTTTTAACCATTTTTGTTTTTTCACTACAGGAAGAACTAATCACCACAGTCTCCTGTCTGGACTCTAGTTTGGGGTTAAGTAGCTTTTTCATGTTCCATCTCAGCTTGTTAGTAGGTCTGGTTTGAGGCCTTTTGTATGACCTTTTGTATGAAGCTACCTTTTTCCTTTTCTTTTTCTTAGATTTGGCTGATTTTACCCTTGAGGTAGGAAAGTCTCCACGTGCTTCTGTACTTGACTCTGTCTCAACAATATGTTGTTCATCCTCCAATAAATAACCTTCATCTTCCGATAATATGGTAAGAGGGCTCCTTTGTTTAGTTTGTAATTCCTCTTCAGGAGTAGCAGCTCTCTCTTTATCAATAGTCCTAGCTTGTTCAGAATGTGTTAATGGTGGTAATTTCAAACAAGGCTGCACTTCTTCACCTGCAAACAATGAGTACTTGTTTCTCATGGAATCTGAAGCCACTTTGAGCTGACTGTCATCCTTTACTTGTTCTGCTACCTGCTCTGTCACTTTCTTGGCTTTAACCTCATCTTTACTTGTAGATTTGACTTAGTGACCCAACTTTTTGATCATTACCTTCCCCTTATCAGTCTACCTTTTAGGTTGCTGATCTTCTTTTTGAGGATGAACATCTGACCAAAACAAAAAGAAATCCCAAGTCCTTCCCTCATGCTGCAACACTGTGGTAATGATCAGTTTGATGAGACCATGGTGAACAAGTGACTGGGAGGTGTGATCATCATTCTGCTTTATCTTGCTTGACATCTTCTACAGACTTTTTAAGAAAAAGAAGGGCAAGTTCATTTTAGAAACTCCTACTATGTGTTGCAGGAACCTGAAATGATATTTAAAGACAAATGAATATCTGCCTTCACAAGTTACATAACTTTGAAGTATCCTTATGGGCTCAATCCACTCCTTCCTGAAATTTTGAATGAGGATACCCTTGTTCCAGTCAGGAATCACATTAGGCAATAGGTATCTTTGGGGTTCAAACTCAAAAGGCAATTTTTTAAACCAATGCTCCCCCTCATTGCTGATCTCAGTAGCTTCTGCTATAAGCTCCACAGTCAGTTTGAATTTCAAAGCATCCATCATGATCATATCAGCTTTGAGTCCCTTAGCAAACTTGCAGGATACCTGAGCATTGAAACCATCTATCTTCTTGAAAAACTTCAACCAACCTGCTTGCTGAAACAGTTCTGCACAGTCAGGAAGCTTCTGGATCCAGGTTAGGTTAGTGGGCTCAACCCTATTGACCTTACCACTTTTGCCACTTTTCCCCATATTCTTATTTCAGAAAACAAAAACAGTCTGGTTTTAGGTTTCCAATAGGTTTTACAGACTGATTTGCTGGTATTTGAAATCCTTCTCAATCAGTTAAGTACTCCTGGACAGGCCAGCAATGTCAATATTCCCTTGCCTCAACCATACAATTAGGTTTATGAATAGATAAACTGTGAGACAAGATCAATCATAAGTGAAAAATGTCATAAGAACAATATGGCTCTGCTTAATTTTCAAACTGCACCATTAGGCATAATGTCAAACTGTTTCAGAATATCAGCCACTCAAATTCCTTATTTTAGGGTTTAGGAGAAAACAGTCTAATGTGTATTCAAAAATTAGCTCCTCCTTAGTACAACTAATTCAAATCACTGAAGACAACACTTTGCTCAATTTGTAATGCTCAGGATGTTCAATATAATTGCAGACTGTTAATGGAAGTGGTTGCCCTATCTTCAGCATTTGCTCTTCCTTCTATGCATCAAAACAGCTTCGATCCTCAAACCCTAGATTTCTGACTGCTTCAGACTTTGAAAAAGGAACATCACATCATAGGCTTATCAGACCCATCAGAGACTATCTTGTATGAGAAGAGAGAAAAGCACCAGTGTTTGCAATATATTCACCCTAGCCACAAAATGTCATCAAATCCTGTACATAAAAGCCAACCTATTCTCCAAGCAATTGATATTGCTCTCCAAATGAGTGATTTCACAAGTCATGTCAATTCCAACAGCTTTCAAACCACTTGAACAAACCAATCCAACACCTTTTGTACAAAAGATTAGCATAAGAAATCGATCTATGAATCCTTTGAATGCTGTTTCCTTTAAATTATGTCTTATACTGGCATTAGGTCATGAGAAGAATCCCTTCAATCAGTTCATTGTAACCAATCTGCATTACTATCAAAGTTTTTGAATGTATAGGAAAGCAAATGATAAACACTCCTCGTTCAAACAGTCATTAAAACTTCACATGCTGAATGCTTTTAAGTTCAAGGTCTCTTTGCTGCTCTGTTCCTTCTGATTCTTCATAATGGCTTCTGCTAACTATTTCTGTGGTGAAAAGTTTATTTCATGATATATTCTATCATCTTTAGCGGCCAATTTCTTCAGATAATCATGCAGCAAGAAAAACCCAAATTTTTGAGCTATAAGGGTTTTGTCGCAAGTACCTACCAATCTCTCAACTGTCGTGGCTTAAAGCTCTATTTTAAGGTAGCAACGGTCTCTCCTCATGTATACAAGTGTTTCCAGATCATCTCCTTAACTGCAAATGAGTGAATCAAGATGCCCTAGATTCTTGCTGGCGTTAAAACGCTGTCTTCTCTTCACAGGAACACAATCCACTTCTTTAGCACTTTGATCTGCATCACGAACTCTTCTCTCCTATAATAATGCATGTAGAAAGAGGAATTCAACAGCTTTAGCCGAGATTTGCTGATCTTGTCCAACTGATTCCACGTTTTGAGCAATGATGAACCTGCTTTGGCTGCGTGACTGATAACTGCCTAAAATCGTGTCTAAACTGCAGTCACACGTGTTAAAACACCTTGGAAAATACGATCAGTCACTTCTAGACAAAAATCATGATGAAAATCTGCATTAAAATTGGAAAAACAAAGGGCCGCGATATTCTTGTAGCGCGCCCTTTGTTAAATTTTCCACCAGCGCTACAAGAATAACTGCTAAGCCAAATTTTCGCAGTTTTGCAACTTTTTGCCAAATTGTCGGAGGTTTAGAGGATTGCTAAGGTTAAGAAATAAGTCTAACTACTCTTTCAACACATTAATGAATCAACCTTTGAACATAAGACCTTCTTTACCCCTTTTAAAATATAAAAGACCAACAAAAATCAAATAAAATTTAAAAGACTGGGCTCAAAACTTATGCAATCATCCATACAGTTTCTAAGGAGACCAGAACTAAAACTTAAAACCAAAAAAAATTTAACTGAGATAGATTGAAAAAAAAACCAAAACTGGGGAAAATAAACCAAAAATGGAGAAAAAATTACTGACTTAACATCTGGCTCCAGTTGCGGGATGAAGTCCTCCCTGTGAGGCTTGAAGAACCTGTAGACCAGTGCCTTTTGTCCTTTATTCACCTATCTGAAAACTTCCATTGGGCTATGGAGTCTTTATTCAACCTCACTCACACCGGTATATACAATGAAAAGTGAAAATGATCTCATAAACTGTAAAAATTCTTGAGGAATCGCCCATTAACAGGGCTGAGCAATTCCTCACCTTCCAAGGACTGCAAGATGAATGTATTATTTTCCAAAATTTTTGATATCAGAAAAGGGCCAAACCAAAGATTATCAAATTTGCCATGCTTACCTTTCTGTTCCTTTCTTGCATCCCATCTTAAGACTAACTCACCTTCTGAAAATGTATGCTCTTTAATTATTTTGTCAAACCTGTTTTTTACTTTAGCTCTGTACAGCTGAGCTTCTTTGTCCACCTTCTCTCTATGCTGCTGCAGCTCTATCATCTCAAAGATCCTCCTTTGCATGTCATCCAGTTCCTCTTGAGAGTTTTGGAGGAATTTCATCACTGGAATTCCCAGCTGAACAGGAAACACAACTTCTGTTCCATAAACCAGCTGAAAAGGAGAAGTGCCAATAGCCTACTTTACTGTAATCCTGTCTGCCCACAATGCATATTTCAGCATTGAATCCCAAGACCTTTTGTTATGTTTCAGCAATTTCTTAATGCTTTGAATGACATTCTTGTTGGATGATTCAGCCTGGCCATTTCCCTGAGGATAATAGGGAGTTGAATGTTTCAAAATAATGCCATTTTTCTCACAGAAAGCCACCATTGCCTTGGATTTAAATGCTTTGGAATTATCAGTTATTAATCTGTGTGGGCAGCCAAATCTACTCAGGATATTGTCTTCAATGAACTCCATAATCACCTTATCTGTAGCATTCCTTGTAGGAATGGATTCTACCCACTTTGTGAAGAAATCTGTGGCTGTCAGAATCCAATGATGCTGTCCGGAGGATGCTGGATTTATCTCTCCAATAAAATCCAGACCCCATTGCTGAAAAGGGGCATTGACTGCAATAGGCTTCAATGGCAAGGATAATAACTTCTGTTTACCTGCGAATTTTTGACAGGGTATGCAAGCTCTTACCTGCTGGTAAACATCTGAGAAGAGGGAGGGCCAATAGTATCTAGCTCTCAAAATTTTGTAAGCTGTGGTTTTCCAATATTTATTCCCTCCACAAGCTCCTTCATGAGATTCTGAAATTACTTCCCCTATTTCAGCTTGATCCAAGCACCTTAACAAGATACCTCCTGGGTCTTTCCAAAACAATTGATCTTCCAGCAAACAATATTTAGTAGCTTTCAATTTCAGAGATCTGGCAGCCTTCCTATCTAAGTGTTCTGGGCATTGCAAAAATAACAGGAAATAAACAATATCAGCATACCATTCTGAAAATGAATAAGAGTCCATGATCCTTTCTTTCTCCAGCATTGCTTGCTTTTCTTCAGGTATTGATTCTTCTGCCATAACATGTAATCCTAGTGCTTGACAATTTGATTCAGCCAGCAGTTTGGCCAATCCTTGTCCTTTGACCAGCTTTGTAGGTCTGATTTCCACCTCATATTCCATAATCTTAGCAAACCACTTTCCCCTCTTTCCTTCACTGTCAGGCTGGGTCAGAAAATCTTTCACTCCTGCATTTGGAACAAATGAAATCACCTTTGAATGAAGAATATAAATTCTGAAAAATTTCAGAGCTTTCACCAAAGCATAGGCTTGTTTTTCCAGAATGATGTACTTCAGTTCAGAATCCCTAAGAGTCTTATTGAAAAAGGCAATGGGTTGTTCTAGTCCTTCCTTGTTTTTCTGAAGTAAGACAGCCGCAACTGTATCTGGTGAAGCAAAAGAAAAAGTAAAGAACTCCTTGGTAAAATCAGGACTTACCAGAACAGGTGCTTCAGTCAGAGCCACCTTTATTTTTTCAAAAGCTGCCTTTGCTTCAACAGTCCATTTAACCTCTTGGTCCTTCTTTAACATTGCTGTGATTTGTTTAATGGTCTTAGCAAAATTAGGAATGAACCACCGCAGAAAATTTATCTTGCCAATAAATGATTGCACATCCTTTTTGCTCCTGGGAAAACTGATCTTTAGTATTGCTTTGACTCTCT
>LPNX010133355.1:155517-194345 GCA_001517045.1 Pseudotsuga menziesii
TGGGAAAGAGTCATATATCACATTATTTCATCAGAAAATGTATATAAGAGTTACAGTACCAGTTCTCTGAATAAGTCTGATAGTACAAGCAGCTAGCAGACCTCCTGATGCTCCCAAAATCTAGAACCCTAACAATGTCTTGCTAACTCATTTAAATAAGAAATTTCTCCCAAAAATCAGTTAGGTTTCACCTCCTAACTACCTCCATCGAGTCACTAAGTAGGTAAAGTAAAAAGTGATCTTTACAAAATTACATGATTGCTAAAAATAGCAAATGCTTAACAAAAAGTGTTTATCAAAAATAACCACTAACTAAAAACAGTTTCATATCTTCGTAGCTGCCTCAACAAGAAGTGATATTCCATCTAGGGCTCGAGACCTTTTCTTAGCTCTTTTATCCTTCTTCTCCATATCAATTATCCTTTTCTGCAAGTCTTCATTTTCCCGTTGCAAATGATCAACAGTCTTCTCCAGCTTTGTACAGTACCTGTCAGCAACTCTTTTCCTGCTAAGGACTTCCTTGGAAACTTTTGACAGCTCCAAAAAAATGTTTATGCATATCCTGCAACTCCTCTACAAGCCCTTTATTAACTTTGAATAATCCATCATTCGTTTCTTGCAGGTGCTTCATGTATTTCCTGTATCTCTGAATACTTTCTTGTACATTCTCTTCATCAAAATTTGGGATCTCTGATATATTGTCATCCTGCATTAAAAGATCTGAAAAATCATCATGAACAATTGATTCTACTAAATATCCTGCTTGCTTGAGAATAGCTTGATCCTCTTCATCCAATTCATGATCTCCAAAAGCATCTGCCTTTGCTTTATCTTCTTCCTGCTGCTCGGTAAGTCTAGCTTTAATTTCAGCAATTATTTCAAATAATTGAGACCTAGGCTGTTCAATTTCTCCTACTAACTGTGATCTTTTTGTCTCTGCAGGTTGGGAAGAGGAGGAAGGCTTGACAGTTCTCTTTCCCTTACCTTTACTGCTCTTTTTAACCATTTCTGTTTTTTCACTAGAGGAAGAACTAATCACCACAGTCTCCTGTCTGGACTCTAGTTTGGGGTTAAGTAGCTTTTTCATGTTCCATCTCAGCTTGTTAGTAGGTCTGGTTTGAGGCCTTTTGTATGACCTTTTGTATGAAGCTACCTTCTTCCTTTTCTTTTTCTTAGATTTGGCTGATTTTACCCTTGAGGTAGGAAAGTCTCCACGTGCTTCTGTACTTGACTCTGTCTCAACAATCTGCTCTTCATCCTCCAATAAATAACCTTCATCTTCAGATAATATGGTAAGAGGGCTCCTTTGTTTAGTTTGTAATTCCTCTTCAGGAGTAGCAGCTCTCTCTTTATCAATAGTCCTACCTTGTTCAGAATGTGCTACTGGTGGTAATTTCAAACAAGGCTGCACTTCTTCACCTGCAAACAATGAGTACTTGTTTCTCATGGAATCTGAAGCCACTTTGAGCTGACTGTCATCCTTTACTTGTTCTGCTACCTGCTCTGTCACCGTCTTGGCTTTAACCTCATCTTTACTTGTAGATTTGACTGAGTGACCCAGCTTTTTGATCATTACCTTCCCCTTATCAGTCTGCCTTTTAGGCTGCTGATCTTCTTTTTGAGGATGAACATCTGACCAAAACAAAAAGAAATCCCAAGTCCTTCCCTCATGCTGCAACACTGTGGTAATGATCAGTTTGATGAGACCATGGTGAAAAAGTGACTGGGAGGTGTGATCATCATTCTGCTTTATCTTGCTTGACATCTTCTACAGACTTTTTAAGAAAAAGAAGGACAAGTTCATTTTAGAAACTCCTACTATGTGTTGCAGGAACCTGAAATGATATTTAAAGACAAATGAATATCTGCCTTCAGAGGTTACATAACTTTGAAGTATCCTTATGGGCTCAATCCACTCCTTCCTGAAATTTTGAATGAGGATACCCTTGTTCCAGTCAGGAATCACATTAGGCAATAGGTATCTTTGGGGTTCAAACTCAAAAGGCAATTTTTTAAACCAATGCTCCCCCTCATTGCTGATCTCAGTAGCTTCTGCTATAAGCTCCACAGTCAGTTTGAATTTCAAAGCATCCATCATGATCATATCATCTTTGAGTCCCTTAGAAAACTTCCAGGATACCTGAGCATTGAAACCATCTATCTTCTTGACAAACTTCAACCAACCTGCTTGCTGAAACAGTTCTGCATAGTCAGGAAGCTTCTGGATCCAGGTTAGGTCAGTGGGCTCAGCCCTGTTGACCTTACCACTTTTGCCACTTTTCCCCATATTCTTCTTTCAGAAAATAGAAACAGTCTGGTTTTAGGTTTCCAATAGGTTTTACAGACTGATTTGCTGTTATTTGAACTCCTTCTCAATCAGTTAAGTACTCCTGGACAGGCCAGCAATGTCAATATTCCCTTGCCTCAACCATACAATTAGGTTTATGAATAGATAAACTATGAGACAAGATCAATCATAAGTGAAAACTGTCATAAGAACAATATGGCTCTGCTTAATTTTCAAACTGCACCATTAGGCATAATGTCGAACTGTTTCAGAATATCAGCCACTCAAATTCCTTATTTTAGGGTTTAGGAGAAAACAGTCTGATGTGTATTCAAAAATTAGCTCCTCCTTAGTACAACTGATTCAAATCACTGAAGATAGCACTTTGCTCAATTTGTAATGCTCAGGCTGTTCAATATAATTGCAAACTGTTAATGGAAGTGGTTGCCCTATCTTCAGTATTTGCTCTTCCTTCTATGCATCAAAACAGCTTCGATCCTCAAACCCTAGATTTCTGACTGCTTCAGACTTTGCAAGAGTAACATCACATCATAGGCTTATTAGACCCATCGGAGACTATCTTGTATGAGAAGAGAGAAAAGCACCAGTGTTTGCAATATATTCACCCTAGCCACAAAATGTCATCAAATCCTGTACATAAAATCCAACCTGTTCTCCAAGCAATTGATATTGCTCTCCAAATGAGTGATTTCACAAGTCATGTCAATTCCAACAGCTTTCAAACCTCTTGAACAAACCAATCCAACAGATTTTGTACAAAAGATTAGCATAACAAATCGATCTATGAATCCTTTCAATGCTGTTTCCTGTAAATTCTGTCTTATACTGGCATTAGGTCATGAGAAGAATCCCTTCAATCAGTTCATTGTAACCAATCTGCATTACTATCAAAGTTTTTGAATGTATAGGAAAGCAAATGATAAACACTCCTCGTTCAAACAGTCATTAAACTTCACATGCTGAATCCTTTTATGTTCAAGGTCTCTTTGCTGCTCTGTTCCTTCCGATTATTCATAATGGATTCTGCTAACTATTTCTGT
The DNA here is from genome assembly GCA_001517045.1 of Pseudotsuga menziesii. Taxonomy (NCBI): domain Eukaryota; kingdom Viridiplantae; phylum Streptophyta; class Pinopsida; order Pinales; family Pinaceae; genus Pseudotsuga; species Pseudotsuga menziesii. The sequence goes on from LPNX010133355.1 coordinate 158,866, forward strand.
GGTGAAAAGTTTATTTCATGATATATTCTATCATCTTCAGCGGCCAATTTCTTCAGATAATCATGCAGCAAGAAAAACCCAAATTTTTGAGCTATAAGGGTTTTGTCACAAGTACCTACCAATCTCTCAACTGTCGTGTCTTAAAGCTCTGTTTTAAGGTAGCAACGGTCTCTCCTCATGTATACAAGTGTTTCCAGATCATCTCCTTAACTGCAAATGAGTGAATCAAGATGCCCTAGATTCTTGTTGGCGTTAAAACGCTGTCTTCTCTTCACAGGAACACAATCCACTTCTTTAGCACTTTGATCTGCATCACGAACTCTTCTCTCCTATAATAATGCATGTAGAAAGAGGAATTCAACAACTTTAGCCGAGATTTGCTGATCTTGTCCAACTGATTCCACGTTTTGAGCAATGATGAACCTGCTTTGGCTGCGTTACTGATAACTGCCTAAAATCGTGTCTAAACTGCGGTCACACGTGTTAAAACACCTTGCAAAATACGATCAGTCACTTCCAGACAAAAATCATGATGAAAATCTGCATTAAAATCGGAAAAACAAAGGGCCGCGATATTCTTGTAGCGCGCCCTTTGTTAAATTTTCCACCAGCGCTACAAGAATAACTGCTAAGCCAAATTTTCGCAGTTTTGCAACTTTTTGCCAAATTGTCGGAGGTTTAGAGGATTGCTAAGGTTAAGAAATAAGTCTAACTACTCTTTCAACACATTAATGAATCAACCTTTGAACATAAGACCTTCTTTACCCCTTTTAAAATATAAAAGACCAACAAAAATCAAATAAAATTTAAAAGACTGGGCTCAAAACTTATGCAATCATCCATAGAGTTTCTAAGGAGACCAGAACTAAAACTTAAAACCAAAAAAAATTTAACTGAGATAGATTGAAAAACAAACCAAAACTGGGGAAAATAAACCAAAAATGGAGAAAAAATTACTGACTTAACAGAGACCAAAGAAAGAATGATTCTAATTGAGGTATATCTAGCTATTGGTGAAAAATTTTCTTCATAATCAATCCCTTCTTTCTAAGAGAATCCTCATTGGACAAATCTTTTTTTGAACTTTTCAATACTACCATCAACTGAATACTTTGTCTTGAAATTACATTCGGGGGAGGCCACTGGTTTGTCCTTTGGTGTTGGAACCACTTCCCAAACATCATTATTTAATATATATTGGTATTCTTCAATCATATCATCCATCCATTCCTTCCTCTTTGAGGAATCTTCAAAACATGTAGGTTCTTCGTCAATAATATTACACACTAATGCTACGTAGTTGGAGTGGAGTGTTAGTATCATGCTTCCTTCTAGTGCACCATATATTTCTGCTTCTTGAATTATATCATGAGCCGAAGTTGGAATTTTATTTGTTGATATTGTTTCATGAGGATTCTCTATAGGTTCTTGTGGCTCTACCATGACCTGAACTTCGGGTATAGGATCTTCTTCATCTCATACCGGTGGTTTACTGATCTTTACCACTCTAGGAGTTTCTTGTTCTTCTTCATCCACATGGGTATTCCTAGATTGTTTGAAGGTTTCATATTCATCAAATGTGACATCTACGTTGACCTCAATTTTATGAAAACCTATAATATAGATTCTATATCCTTTCGATTGATCACTGTAATGTCCACATTCAAATAATTCCACAGCAGGACAATTCCATCAATCCTACTAGTTCCGTAGGTTGGGTGGATACATTTGGAATTTTAATAAGGGAGCTAATAAATGATGTTTATACATTAGAATGGGATAAATATTTAATAATGTAGCTTATTAAAACTACAAGAGAAAAGTGAAGTGGCAATGGAGCATGGAGACACATGGAGACTATGGGGCCCACACAAGCTAGAAATTTGGACCACATGACATCCTCCTCTTGCAATTTTGAATATATGGGAAGCATAAATGTTCTTGGATTATTTACAAGGATAATACACTTGGACATATACATCATAGGTCGAATTTTGGAGGAAATGTAACTTACATGGGAGAGGAAGAGTCATTTTGGAGCTAGTGAGACACTTGGAGTAGATTCCCTAGCTATATAACAACAATGATAAATATGTTATGACACCTATGACACAAATAATATATTAATTATGAAATATGAAATATATGACATTTTAGGTCGAAATAGAGCATCCAAGAGAGCTCTCATGTGAGTTGGGGAAGCTCAATGGGCTCCGACTCAAATTTAGGGAAGGTGGAAGGCTAGGAAATGGAGGACACATGGAAAATCATGAGCACACACCCTAATTAGAATTGGCTTGAGTTTTTGGATGGATTGGGAACCTTATAAGTCTAATTATTTTTATAAAATACAGGAAGAAACCAAGAGAAGAGCTTTTGATCATTTGATAAATTGTCATTTGTGAATTGTGAGAGCTAGTGGATGATTAGTTTTCTTGCCTTAGCCAATTTCGAGGGTGAAAGATTGCCATGCAAATTGGTGTTTGGAGAGGACACTCAGTTATTTAAATTATATTTAATGGAGTCTTATTTTCAGGTTTAAGATGTAGGAAATTATGTGGATTCTTCTATTGCATCACTCTCTATCAACCATTTCTAGTTTTCTTTGCATATTCATGCTCATGGAGGGATTTCCCCTTGGGTGAGATCATGTAATCTTTGGGAGATCTATTACTGATATATTTATGATTTTAATATTTAAATATTCTCTTTTCTCCATTCTCATAAAGTTTCAATTCGAAATAACCAATATTTGTATGTCAAAATGACTTTTAATGAGCAAACAATGACCATTTCCACTCTCTTATGATATATGCTATGGTAATGCTTATCATTTCGAATGGAGGAATGTATATCTGATAAATTTATGATGTATTGAATGTAATTAATGTTTATTTCAAGTATCAGGTTCATTTCTTAAGCATTAGAAGCCATTTTTCTCATTTTTATTGCATTGGGAGAATATTTGGTGCATTTTCCCCAAGGGTCGAAATTGTGATTTGGTAGCTATTTTGGAAAGAGTCATAAAAGCATGTATAAACTGAAACATTATGCATATGAGAATTTTAAAATTTCCCTTACACATACCCGGTATATTTCTGAAATTTGAGTGACATTGGGACCATTTGTGAAGCCATTTCTGGCAATTACCCAGGGGGAATTGGAGCCCCAATTTGCTAGTAAATACTCCTTCTTTGAACAGAACATGAAAAAAGTTTGAAGAAGTAATTTTGGGGTATTAAAACATACCTAAACATAATATTTGATTTCTAATATCATTCATGTACCTTATGAGAAAATTTGGGAGCATTTGGGCCAATTTGGAGGTCTAGACATCAAAACTAGTTAAGGCCAAAAATTGGGAAAAAAGTGAAAGAAATTGGCCATTTAATACAATTTCAAAAAGGGAAATTACAAGTGGTATCAGAGCATGGTATTTTCACCTTATTTTATTAAAAATTATTCAAATCAATAAACCACCACCCTTATATCCTGAAGTTGAAGGTGTTTTTGTTGGAGGAGAAGAAGTAGTAGAAGAAGAGGTACATTTTGTTGAAACTATCACTAGTGAGGGGAAGAGACCCACTGATCATGAAAATATGGAATATATTAAAATCATACAACCTATATTTTATGACAACCAATAAAACTAACCAGCATCTTATGAAAGGATTTGAATTGTTGGTTAGCCAATTTTGAAGCAAATTAGGAGTAATGGGAGATAGCAGTAGTTCACACTCTTAAGAAAAGAAGACAATGGGTGAGCATATTTTCTCAAGAATAGGACCCCATAATAGACCCCAAGAATTTTAGAGCACACCAAGGCATACTGCACCTAAATTACTTGTACCCAAATAAAATCCTAACATTCAACTTGAACTTGCTACAATGGCAAACGAGTGGGATAAATTGGATGAAGATTATAAACGAAGTGTACCATTTGATCAGTACTTTCTTGCTGCAAACAAAATAAAAAAGAAGGAAGATAATAAGTCTCTATACAAAAAGAAATACTTAAATTTTTCCATTAGTAAAGTTCCACTCCCTACTTTTGATGGTTCCTCTCAAATTTCTTCTAACACTTGGGTGCAAAAATTAGATGTGTATTTTCAGCTGAATCCAATGGTGGAAGAAGATGCCTTAAAAATGGCCATATTGCACTTGGAATAAGATGAAAATTAATGGTGGTTCCATGTCCTGAATAATTTAGTTCATTATCAGGTTAAAAAATATGGAGAATTTATTGACAAGGTACTAGATAGATTTGAGCAAAAAGATCTTGAATTATCTTTCAAAGAACTAGCACAATTGAAGCAAGTTGGGACCTCGACTGATTATATGATGGAATTCCAAATAGTATCATTCAAGGTGAATGATGTGTCTATGGGAAGGTTAGTATTTCTGTTCACTAAATTTCTGTATGAACCCTTAAAATGTTTTCTCAAATACCACAAGCCCACTACATTAAAAGATGCAATGAGCTTGACTAGAGATCTCCAAAATGTGCTTCCTAGAACAAGATTTCCTCCCAAGCCTAACTTCAAATGTGAAAATAAGCCTTGGAAAAGAGAAGCACATGATAAGAATAATTTTCAAAGAGATTAAATTTAAATAATAAGAAATAAGGACTAAAAATGAATGAACTTTGAAGAAAAAAATTGTGCTTCACGTGCTTTCAACCATGGACATTGGGGCATAAATGCACTAAGGGAAAAGCTCAATACATAGAAGGATTTTCTGATGATGATGAGTATGAAGGGGGTATGGATGAAGAAGGACAAAATTCATATCAAGAGGAAGCATATGAGACAGCAGTTGAAGAATAAGTATAACAATAAAATCAGCCTTCACCGGACAAAGCAAGAATGGCAGTACTTTCAACAGTGCCTCACTATCACACTATTCAATGCAAGGGTGTGGTATTAGGACAAAGAGATTTAGTTTTGGTAGATGTAGGATCCACACATAACTTCATTTATTCATATATGTTGGAGAAAATTAAGATACCTACTGAACCATTCAATGGCTTCACAGTTGTCATTCTCGGTCACAACACAATGCAGTGCAGAACATGGGTTCCAAAGCTGCAAGTCACCATAGGTAACTATACTTTTTTTGATAGTTTTTATGTGGTTGATGTTGCTAATAATAATGTGGTTTTGGGATTGAAATGGATGTATTCTATAGGGGAGCATACAGTAAATTATCAAATTCCTGAGATGAAATTTCAAGATTCGAAAGGTGTATTAAGGGTTGTGAGAGGGAAGCACACTTACCCAAATTAGGTTGTGACTTGCAATAGTATGAGATATATATTGAGGCATGGGGACATATAATGGGTTTCTTAATGTCATATAACATCTCCCAATCCAAACACAAATGTTTTTGAACACCCAAAGGATATAGAGAAACTATGGAAAAAGTATAAAAAAGTTTTTAGTGATCTTCCACATGGTAGACCACCTGATAGGGGGGTTGAGCACAACATTGTTTTGGAGGAGGGTACTTCACCCCTTCAGATACCAAATTATAGAAATCCCAAGAAATTCATAGATGATATTGATAAGGCCATCCAAGAAATATTATATTTGGGACTCATTATACCAAGCTCTATCCCTTATGCTTGTCCAGTACTGTTGGTAGAGAAGAAATATGTAACTTTGAGGATGTGTATAGATTTTAAATCCTTGAACAGGAATACCATTAAGAATAGGTATCCTATTCCTAGGATTGATGAGCTCATGGATGAGCTATTTGGAGCCAAATTATTCTCCAAACTTGACCTTAGATCAAGTTATCACCCATTTCGAATGGAGGAAGAAGATGTGCAAAAGACTGCTTTTCGATGTCATTATGGTCACTTTGAGTTTCTTGTTATGCCATTTGGGTTAACAAATTCTCCAACCATATTTCAAGCATGAATGAATAGAATATTTTTCAAGTAGATTAGAAGGTTTTTTTGGTATTCTTTGATTATATTCTCATTTACAGTAAAACTTGGGAAGAGCACTTGCAACATCTAGAGGCTGTGTTGAAAACTTTGCAAGAACAGTCCTTGTTTGCTAAGATGTCTAAATGTGAATTTGGGATGAAGGAACTATTGTACCTTGGGCAGATTATTGGAAAAGAAGGACTGAAAGTACACATGGAAAAATTCAGAGCTAACTTAGAATGACCATCACCAAAAAACATCACCAAATTAAGAGGTTTCATTGGAATATGCACCTATTATAGAAAGTTTGTGAAAGGATTCTGCAAGTTGCTTCTCCACTCACTGATTTGACTAAGAAGGATCCCATACTTGTGAATGAGAGAGGTAATGAGTAATTGTCCCATACTTGCATTACCTGATTTTTCTAAGCGTTTTGTTGTTGAATGTGATGCTTCAGGTGAAGGAATAGGGGATGTATTAAAGAAATTCCAGCACCCTATAGCCTTTTAGAGCAGAAAGTTGCAGCCTCATGAAAAAATTTACTCCATATATGACAAATAAATGTTGGCTATCATGCATGCATTGGCCAAGTTTCGACAATACCTGGTAGGAAACAAAATTGTGGTGAAAACTGATCACAATAGTCTAAGGAACTTCCTCACCCAAAAGGATCTAAATGAAAGGAAAAAAAAGTGGGTAAGAAACATTCAAGATTATTATTTTGATATTGAATATGTGAAAGGAAATAATAACATTGTAGAAGATGCATTATCTTGAAGACCTTCTTTTTCTCTCCTGGACATTGCCAAGGATTGGAAAAGCATGTTACTAGTTGAATATGCCAAAGATGAATTTGCTTGTGATGTATTAGATGTAATCAAGGGGGATGATAACTACAAAATTTTGAATGGGATTATATATTATAAGGGAATAATTTATTTGGTTCAAGTTTCAAAGCTCAAGTACAAAATCTTACAAGAAGCACATGGTTCCTCACTAGCTGGCCATCTGGGGATCTTCAAAACTTATAGGAAATTGAGGAAAAGATTCTTTTGGAAGGGGCTGAAGGAATATGTTCATAAATATGTGAATGAATTCAAGGTATGTCAAAAAACCAAATTAGAACTTACATCCCCAGCTGGTTTATTGCAACCATTTCCTATTCCAGAGCAAAAATGGGACAATATCTTAATGGATTTCATCACTGGTTTTCCCAAATATTTGGGTAAGGATTGCATATATGTAGTAGTGGATATATCGACAAAATTTGCTCATTTATTTTCTGTTACATCATATTTTAGTGCTGCACAGGTGGCTGATATTTTTTAATAAATCTTCAGATTGCATGGGCTCCCCAAGAGCATTATAAGTGATAGAGATAGTAGATTCATGAGTGATTTTTGGAAATAATTTTTAATATTGGTGGGAAATTAGTTGAATCCAAGTACAAGATATCATCCAGAAACTGATGGACAAACTGAGAGGGTGAATCAATGTTTGGAAGGGTACCTAAGAAACTATGTGGGAGAGCAGCAAAAAACATGGGAAAAATGGCTACACTTAGGTGAGTTTTGCTACAACACCACCTTCCATATGTCAATTGGGATGTATCCTTTCAAATAATTATATGGATATTATGCACTCAAATTTGTTGAAATGATATTTGGTGATAGTATAGCTCCTTAATCTAAATATTGGGTGGAAGAGAGCCAATAAATTTTAAAGCTATTGAAAGGCAATTTGCAGGTTGCCCAAAAACAGAAAAAAACAATATACAAATAGACATAGATAATAAAGGACATTTCATGTTAATGATTTAGTATATTTTAGTTTTCATCCATACAAACAAACATCTCTCATAAATAATAGGGAAGAAAAGATAAAACCATGAGACTATGGGCCATACAAGGTAGTTCAAAAGATTGGGGAAGTAGCATATGAATTGGAACTTCCGGAAGGGATTAAAATCTATAATGTATTTCATGTTAGTTGTCTAAAAAAATATATTACTCAGAAAATTATCACTTCAGAAATACTTCCTCCCTTGGATGATGAAGGTCAGCTCACACTTGTTCAAAACAATATTTTGAAGACAAGGGAAAGGAGATTAAGAAGCAGAACTATCAAAGAATACTTAGTACAATGGAAGGATATACCAAGTGAATATGCCACATGGGAAGAGGAGAATATTTTTCAGCATCCAAATATGAAATTTATTGAGTACAAGAAATCTTGGATGGGGAGGAATGTAATGTCCCCATTCAAATAATTGCATAGCAGGACAATTCCATCGATCCTACTAGTTCCCTAGGTTGGGTGGATACGTTTGGAAATTTAATAAGGGAGATAATAAATGATATTTAGACATTAGAATGGGATAAATATTTAATAATGTATCTTATTAAATAAATACAAGAGAAAATTTAAGTGGAAATGGAGCATGGAGACACATGGAGACTATGGGTCCCACACAAGCTAGAAATTTGGACCACATGGCATCCTCCTCTTGAAATTATGAATCCATGGGAAGACTAAAGGTTCTTGGATGAGTTATAAGGATAATAAACTTGGAAATATACATCATATGTATAATTTGGAAGGAAATGTAAATTACATGGGAGAGGAAGAGTCATTTTGGAGCTAGTGAGACACTTGGATTGGATTCCCTAGCTCTATGACAACAATGATGAAGATGATATGAAAACTATGACACAAATAATATATGAAGGATGAAATATGACATATTTGAAATTTCAGGTCTAAATATAGAATCCAAGAGAGCTCTCATGTGAGTTGGGGAAGCTCAATGGGCTTCAACTCAAATTTGGGGGAGGTGGAAGGCTAGGAAAGGGAGGACACATGGCAAATCATGAGAACACACCCTAATTCGAATTGTATTGATTTTGTGGATGGATTGGGAACCTTAAAAGGATAAGGATTTTTATAAAATACAGGAATCAACCAAGAGAAGAGATTTTTATCATTTGAGCAATTGACATTTGTGAATTGTGAGAGCTAGTGGATGACTAGTTTTCTTGCCTTAGCCAATTTCGAGGGTGAAAGATTCCCATCCAAGTTGGTGTTTGGAGAGGAAACTCAAGTATTTCAAGGATATTTAATAGAGTCTTATTTTTAGGTGTAATATATAGGGAATCATGGGGATTTTTCTATTGCATCACTCTCTATCAACCATTTCCAATTTTCTTTGCATATTCATGCTCATGGAGGAATTTCTCCTTGGGTGAGCTCATGTACTATTAGGGAGATCTATAAATGATATATTTATGATTTTAATCAGTAAATATTCTCCTTTATTCACTCTCATAAATTTTGAATTCTAAATACCCAATATTTGTATGTCAAAATGACTTTTAATGAGAAAACAGTGACCATTTCCACTGTATTTTGACATATGCTATGGTAATGCTTATCATTTTGAATGGAGTAATGTATCTCTGATAAATGTATGATGAATGTAATTTCATTAATTTTTATTTCAAGTATCATGTTCATTAATTAACCATTGGATGTTGATGTATTTTTAACATTGGAATGTATTCATCTATATATCTTATGTATTGTAACCTGATGTTTATTCCGGGATGTATCTATAATGTAATTGAGTCATGTTGTCATGCACCAATGTTCCAATTGGGAGGATCAATAATGTAAATAAGTCATGTCAAGTAATTATGGGTAACCCTCTAATTTTCTAAGGGTTAAAGTCCTTGCAGTTCCGGGCCACTAGGGTTATTAGACTCTCCTAGTAGAGGTTGGCCCTGGTAGGGTTTTAGTCATGTCAGGATTAGTATAAATAGAGAACTGGAGTCTTTATCTAGAATACAACTCATACACACTCAATTGTAGCACATAGTTGAGGAAGGAGAAGACACTGGGGCTAGACAAGAAGAAGATTACTGCTGTCGGGAGATCACTTACTGTTTTGGGATTTTACTATTTTGGTGCTGATTCTATCTCTGAGGAAGTTGCGGGGTTTTCTCCATTTATGGTTTCCCCAAGGAAAAACACTATGTTAATTGTCTCTTGTGTTTGATTGTTGTACTTGTTATTCTCCCAGTTCAAGATCCTAATAATGCTAGCTTAATGTTGAAAAACTAACATGGTATCAGAGCTAACCTGAGAAGAAGACACTGTGTAGCTGCGAGAACTAGGGATTCCTAGTTTGTGGATCTTCCTCCATATATTTTTAGAAAAATTAAGGTGGAATAACTCTCCTCCCTAGGGCGCATCTTTCTATCGAAGCAGAATCCAATTCTGAGGTTTTTCAATTTTGGACCCGACACTACTGCCGAAAATTAGGGATTTTCACAGAAGAGGAATTTTTTAGTGAGCCCAGGCCTAGATTGATCTCCTCCCCAAAATTGAAGCGAGGGACAAATTTCAAGGCATTTTGGTGGATAGATATCCATAAAATCAAAACCCTAATTTTCTCCTGAACCAGCTCTGCAGGATTTCAACTCAAGTTTCAAATCCGACATCTTGACCTGGTAAGATCTAAAATATTTTGTATTTCCATTTGAGGTTCTCAGTTAAGATGTCTCATCATACCAAGCTTGATGAAAATCTTGAGGGAGCTGATAACTTTCGAGCCTGGAAGTATAGGATCTCCCTGGTCCTGGAAGAGAATGAGTTAGACTCCTACATCCATGAGGAGGTTCTAGTTCCAGAGGGAGATGAGGCAAAGGCCTTACATAAGAAGAAGATGGTTATGGCAAAGAGGATCATTGTTGATTCTATAAAGGATCACCTTATACCTCAGGTGTCCTCTCTCAAGACACCTAAAGCTATGTTTGATGCCCTGACCAAGTTGTTTGAAGGGAAGAACATAAACCGGAAGATGACTCTGAGGAATCAACTAAAGAATGTGAAGATTCAAAATGTAGAGACTATCCATTCCTACTTCACAAGGGTTTATTAGATCAAGGAACAACTAGAAGCTGTAGATGAAGAAGTGGAGAATGCAGATATTGTGATGACAACTTTGAATGGCCTTCTTAGGTCATCAGATTCATTCATCCAAGGAATCTGTGCTAGAAATAAGTGAGTCAAATTCAGCAGACTATGGGAAGAATTTTCTCAAGAAGAAGCATGGATAACAGCTTGAGAAGAGAAGATGGGAAGTGAATATCAAGCTCTCACAGTTCACTCCAAGAAAGGCAGAAGAAGTACTCATCACTCCAAAGGTAAGAATCCTCATCTTAGGGATAACAATAGAAAGAACCTATCTAGATCAAGATGTTATACATGTGATGAAATAGGACACTTTGCAAAAGACTATCCTAAGAACAAGGACCGCTCTCATAAGAATAAGGGGAACAAAATAAGACATCATGCTCATGCTACAGAGGATGATGAACCATCCAAGAAAAGAACCAGATATGAAAGTAAAGATTCTTCAAGCGAGGATGAATATGTTTTGATTTTCGCTCTCACAGGGAACATTACTCATGGAAGTGATGATTGGCTTATAGAAAATGGAGCTTCCAAACATATGAATGGATTCAAGGAATCCTTTATAAGGCTATCAGAATATGAATCACCTCACATGGTTAAAATAGGAAATGACTACCAATATCCAATAAAAGGTAGTGGGGAATCTTCCTATAAGCTAGACTCTGGAAAGTCTCTAACAATGAAGGAAGTATTTTTTGTGCCGAGACTCAAGAAGAACCTTCTCTCCATATCAACATTGGATGCAAAAGGTATGAGGGTTGCATTCATAAATGGTCAAGTCATCATGTGGCCAAGAGGAAAGACTATCTATGATGTAGTGGTTATTGGAGAACAAGAAGGAGGTTTGTACAAATTGAAGGGCCATCCAGAACAAGCCTTAGTTCATGACACAGTAGAGACAAATGAGCTTTGGCATAGAAGGCTTGCACATGTGCATTACAGAGCACTACCTATTGCAAGCAAAGTTGTTGAAGGTCTTCCAGAATTCCAAGAAAAACATGATGGGGTCTGCAAAGGATGTGCGAAATGAAAGAATACAAAGAAGAAATTTCCTAGCAGCGAAAGCAAAGCCAAAGGAATCCTAGAAATAATCCACTCCGATGTATGCGGTCCTATGTCATCAAAATCACTAAGCGGGTATGCATACTATGTTTATTTTATTGATGATTTTTCTAGAAAGACATGGATTTACTTCATGAAAAACAAAGACGAAGTATTCAACAAATTCAAGGAATTCAAAGCCTTAATTGAGAACCACACAGAAAACAAGATCAAGAACTTTCGATCAGATAATGGTGGAGAATTAACTTCGAATGAATTCAAAGAGTTATGTAAAGAATCAGGGATTAAGAGGGAGCTGTCCACTCCTTATAATCCACAATAGAATGGGATTATGCAACACAAGAACAAAACTATCATGGAAGCTGCAAGAACCATGCTTCATGATCAAGATCTTCCTATGCATCTTTGGGTGGAAGCTGCAAGAACATTGGTATATGTACAGAACCGTACTCCACATAGAGTACTTGAAAACAAGACTCCTGAAGAAGTATTCTCTAGCAAGAAACCAGAAGTCATCCATCTCAGAATATTCGGCTGTCCTGTGTATATACACTTTCCTAAAGAGAAGAGAACAAAATTAGATCCTTCAGGAAAGAAGGGTATATTTGTGGGATACTCTAAAAGCTCGAAGGCTTACAGACTATATTTTCCAGGGTACAAGAAGATTGACATCAGCAGGGATGTGACATTTGATGAAGACATAGCTTACAACAAATCCATAAAGAGACCTGGTGAAGAACCTGAAGAAGCAGAAGCAGAAGCACCCAGAATTCTTGATACAACCATGAACGAAGAAGCTCAAGAAGAAGATCGAGAATTTGAACAACCACAAAGACCTGTGGATCCACTTCTAGAGAAGAATCCTCATAAGAGGAAACCTGCTTGGGTACAAGAACTTATCCAAGGTGCAGAAAGATATGGGGCTCCAGAAGAGAAACACAGAGAAAGAAGGAGAACCAGATCCTGCTCCAGGTATGTAGCTTTACTATGTGATTTCATTGATAAAGAAACTTCCAATTACGAAGAAGCGACATAACAGAAAGAGTGGAAGGATGTTATGATCGAAGAATACCAATCGATCATGAAGAATGATGTTTGGATGTTGTCCCAAGACCAGAAGGGAAGTCAGTTGTAACTTCCAAATGGATCTACAAGATCAAGCATGCTATAGACGGTAGCATTAAAAAATATAAAGCAATATTTGTGGCACGGGGTTTCTCTCAGAAAGAAGGAATAGATTATGAAGAAACCTTTGCACCTGTAGCCAGATACACTTCCATTAGATGGGTACTTGCTCTGGCTGCAGTGATGAAATGAAAGATACACCAAATAGATGTCAAGACCGCTTTCTTGAATGGTGTAGTAGAAGAGGAAGTGTATGTAGAACAACCACTCAGTTTTGAGACACATGACAGAGAGTCTCATGTATGCAGATTGAAGAAATCCCTGTATGGTTTGAAATAGGCACCCAAGACTTGGTACGGTAGAATTGACAGTTTTCTATCCAGTTTGGGCTTTACCAAGAGTAAAGTAGATTCCAACCTTTACTACAAGGTTGAATATGGCAACCCAGTGATGCTTCTACTATATGTAGATGATCTATTTGTGATAGGTACAGATGGGTTGATTGCTGATACAAAGAGAAAGCTTGCTGCTGAGTTCGAAATGAAGGACTTGGGGATGATGCATTACTTTCTAAGTATGGAAGTGTGGCAGAATGCAGATGTAATCTTCCTTGGACAAGGGAAGTATGCAGTAGAGATCCTGAAGAGGTTTGGGATGATGGACTGCAAGACTATGGCCACACCTATGGCATCAAACCTGAAGCTATGGAACGATGCTTCATCAGATTCGGTTGATGCTATGATTTATCATCAGATGATTGGGTCATTGATGTACCTGATGAACATGAGACCAGATATTTGCTTTGATGTGAACACCTTGAGCCAGTTCTTGACAGATCCAAGATATGTTCACTTGATTGTTGCAAAGCATATTCTGAGGTACCTGAAGGGTACAGTTGATTATGGGATCAAGTACGATGTGAATCAAAGGATTAACCTGGAGGGTTATGTTGATTTAGATTGGGCAGGCAGTGCCATCGATAGGAAGAGCACTTCAGGGTGTTGCTTCAATATGGGATCAGGTGTGATCTCTTGGTTCAGTAGGAAGCAATCCTGTATGGAACTGAGTATAGCTGAAGCAGAGTATGTCACACTTGTTCAGCCAATTGTGAGGCAGTATGGCTACGGAAGTTACGGTCATATTTATTTGATCTACAGTTGGATGCTACTTGTATACATTGTGACAAATAGAGTTGCATAATTTTTTTAGAGAATCCAGTGTTCCATGACAAGTCGAATCATATTGAGATCAAGTACCACTATATCAAGGATATGGTGCAGAGGGGAGCAGTAAAGCTCCATTATGTTGCGACGAAGGAACAAATAGCTGATGTATTGACAAATCCATTGGCTAGGGTGAAGTTTGAGTACTTCAGGGAGAAGCTTGGTGTTCTCCAGATAGAGGTTTCCTCCAAGGGAAAGTGATGAATCCCATAGCCATTCTCACATGGTGAGAGGATTGGTTCCTTCCATGGTCAGATATAAGGGTTGAGCCATTCTGTCATGGTGAGAGGATTGGTTTCTTCCATGTCAGATATGAGTGCTGAGATCCATAGCCATTCTAACAAGTAGGTCAGATATAAGGGCTGAGCCATTTTGTCATGGTGAGAGGATTGCTTCCTTCCATGCCAGATATGAGTGCTAGCCATTCTGTCGAGTAGGACAGATGTAAGGGCAATGGCCATTCTTTGAATGGAGCTGCCTGGTGAGGTACCAGGAAAACTCAGTCTAGGACTGAGTAGCCATTCTAATGTGATAGAGGGATGTGTTCCCACTTGATCAAATGTAAGGGTTGAACCATTATGTCATGGCTCAAGGATTAGGTTCCTTCCATGTTAGATGTGAGTGTTGGCCATTCTGACAAGTAGGTTGGATGTAAGGGAAATTCCCATTCTCTAGGAGAATGGAGGCACCTGGTCAATTACCAGATAACTCAGTCGAGGAGGACTGGGGGCCATTCTGATATGACTATAGGATTGGTTCCTAAAAGATCATATATGAGTGCAAGCCCTTCCATCATTGTGGTAGGATGTGTTCCCACCTGGGTGGATGTAAGTGCATAGCCCTTTCATCATTGTGGTAGGATGTGTTCCCGCCTGGGTGAATGTAAGTGCAGAAATATTTCATCATTTTGCTAGGATGTGTTCTGGCATGGGTGAGAGTCTTTCATCATTGTGGTAGGATGTGGTTCCGACCTAGATGGAAGAACAGAGATCTTTCATCATTGTGGTAGGATGTGGTTCTGGCCTGGATGGAAGTATGGAAATCTTCTATCATTGTGGTAGGATATGGTTCCATCCTGGATGGAAGTGTAGAACTCTTCCATCATTGTGGCAGGATGTGTTTCTGCCTAGATGGATGTGAGCACTATGCCTTTCTGACGAGTAGGTCAGATATAATTGCTGAAGAATATCTACATGGAGGCTAGGCCTAAAACTAGCATGAAAAAGGGCTGGCTCTGTAGAACTTCCTATGACGAGAAGAATCATGAGATAGCACCAGTGATGATCCAGATCCAGTGATGATGACCAATAATGATCTAGATCCACTGATGATGGTCCAGCAGTGATGATTCAAATCAAGTGATGATCCAGATCTAGTGATGATGCCCAGTGATGATCCAGATCCAGTGATGATCCAGATCTAGTGATGATGCCCAGTGATGATCCATATCGAGTGATGATCCATATCCATTGATGATGTTCCATGATGATCCAGATCGAGAGATGATATAGATTCAAAGATGAAGATGACTTGCAGACAAAGATGACTTGAAGACAAAGATGACTTGAACACTAAGAAGACTTGAAGATGCAGATGACGAGATGATCCAGTTGATACAGAGAAGAAGACCAGTGCTGAAAATTGTGTCAAAAGAATACCTTCCTAGTTAAGAGGGAGTTTTGATGTATTTGTAACTTTACAATGTATTCATATATGTATCTTATGTATTGTAACCCGATGTTTATTCCGGGATGTATCTATAATGTAATTGAGTCATGTTGTCATGCCTCGATGTTCCGATCGAGAGGATCAATAATGTAGACAAGTCATGTCAAGTCATTATGGGTAACCCTCCGATTGTCTAAGGGTTAAAGTCCCCGTAGTTCCAGGGCATTAGGGTTATTAGAATCTCCTAGTATAGGTCAGCCCTGGTAGGGTTTTATTCATGTTGAGATTAGTATAAATAGAGAATTGGAGTCTCTATTTAAAATACAACTCATACACACTAAGTGTAGCGCATAGTTGAGGAAGGAGAAGACACTGGGGCTAGAAAAGAAGAATATTACTACTGTCAAGAGATCACTTACTATTTTGGGATTTTACTGTTTTGGGCTTTTACTATTTTGGTGCTGATTCTATCTCCAAGGAAGTTGCGGGGTTTTCTCCATTTATGGTTTCCCCGAGGAAAAACACTATGTTCATTGTCTCTTATGTTTGATTGTTGTACTCGTTATTCTCTTAGTTAAAGATCCTAATAATGCTATATTAATATTGACAAACTGACATTGGAAGCCATTTTACTCATTTTTATTGCATTGGGAGAATATTTGGTGCATTTTCCCCAAGTGTTGAAATTGTGATTTGGTAGCTATTTTCGAAAGAGTCATAAAAGCATGTATAAATTGAACCATGATGCATATGAGAATTTTAAAATGTCCATTACACATCCCCTGCATATTTTCTGAACTTTGAGTGACCTTGGGACCATTTGTGAATCCATTTTTGGCAATTACCTAGGGGGAATTAGAGCCCCAATTTGCTATTAAAGACTCCTAGTTTGAGTAGAACATTAAAAAAGCTTGTAGAAGTAATTTTAGGGTCATAAAACATCCATGTACATCATATTTAATTCCTAATATCAGTCGTGTACCTTCTGAGAAAATTTTGGAGCATTTGGGCCAATTTGGAGGTCTAGACATCAAAACTAGTTAAGGACAAAAATTGGAAAAAAAGTGAAACAAATTGGTCATTTAATAAAATTTCAAAAAGGGACATTACAATTACAATGTCCAACAAATATTCCCTTGTTTCCTGAGGGGTCCAAGTTTGATATTTTCTCTTTAGGAGAATGTATGTACATAGGACAACCATATATCTTTATGTGACTGACTTTAGGATTTTCACCAGTGAACATTTCTTCTGGAGTTTTGTCTCCAAACACACAGTGGAATAATTTGTTCTAAATATAGACTATGGTATTTTATTCTTCATCCCATAAATACATGGGTATATCTTGATCATGAATCATGTATTTTACTTCTTGCATGATAGATCTATTCTTCCTTTCTGCTACTCCATTTTTTTAGGATTATAGGGTGTATTAAGATCCCTCTTAATCCCAGCTTCTTTAGAGAAGTCCTTGAATTCAATTGAGGTTATTTCTACTCCATTATCTAATCTTAATATCTTAATCTTATTTTCAGATAAATTCTCTACAAGAGCTTTGAACTCTTTGAACTTTTCAAATACTTCATCTTTCTTTTTCAATAAATATATCCAAGTATTACATGATTAGTCATCAATAAAAGAGACATAACAGACATACCCACTTAAGGAAGTAGTTGACATTGGTCCGCACACATCTGAGTGGACAATATCTAGGATCCCTTTTTCTTTACTATTATTGATTGGAAATGGATCTTGGCGTTCTTCCCTTGATAACACTCTTTGCCTACCCCTTCATTGTTGATATGGATTTCTAGTAGCCCCGTTACTACCTTTCTCACAATTGGTAATGTTTTGTAGTTTTAATGAGCAATTATTCTATGCCATAGTTCACATGGAATGATAGTAAAATATGTGAAAGATGAGTCTATATTCCCTTTCAGTTTGTAGTGCCCTCCTTTAATACCTATTACAACTACATCATCTATAATTTTTCCTTTTGACCACATAAGAACTTCATCATCTACAGAGGAAATTCTAAATCCTTTGTTGTCTAGAACTGATAGACAAAGTAGATTATTATTTATTCCTAGAACATATAAGACTTATTTGATTTTCATGGACTTATTGGATTCCAGTTTGTAGGAATATTCTCCCATTTATTTGATAGGATATCGATAGTCATCTCCTATTTGCACTTTTTCTGGATAATCTTTCTGAGTGAGGCTTGAGAGAGAATATCTGTGGCCTGTCATATGTTTGGAAGAACCACTGTCTATGAGTCAAATATCACTTCCATGAGAGATAGATCCTGTGAGGGATAATACTAAAACATATTCTTCATCAGAGTCTTCATTCTTTGATCCTTTCTTCATTTGAATCATTTTCTTGAGTTGCATGGTCATGGAACGTTCTGTTCTTCTTCTTGAACTTGTTCTTATTAAGTGGACAATGTCTGGAGATATTTCCAAACTTGTGACATGTATAACATTCATAGGATGATTAATCCTTCTTAAAATTCTTACCTCTTTTTAGTTTTAGAGATCTACTTGTAGGATATCCTCGATCCTTCCTTTTATTTCTTCCATTATTTGTGTGCACAGCAGGAGCTTGATATTCATCTTCATTTAACTTGTCTTTCCTATTTTTTAATCTTCCTTATTTTGGTACACATTCCTCCCATAGCTTGCTGAATTTGGTTAGCTTTATTCTAGCACATATTCCTATGATGAAGGAATCCCATTCTCTTGGAAGACCATTAAGAGTGGTCATCACAACTTCAGCTTCTTCTACCATGTCACAAATGGCTTCAAGTGTTCTTTAATTTGAGATACTCTGGAGAAGCATGGTCGCATGGCTTCTTCCTTTTGCATCATCACACCCCTAAGTTGGTTTCTTGAGGTCATTATCATGTTCATGTTTTCCCCTTCAAACATATTAGTTAGTGCATCAAACAATTCCTTTGGAGTATTATTTGAGGACGCTTGGGAGATCAAGTGATCCTTAATAGAGTTATCTATGATCTCTTGAATTTTATCATATCCTTCTTTTTTTTGGATTTCTCCTCTTCTCCCTCTAGTTCCTTGACCTCTTATTTGATGTATCCATCTAGGTCATGCTCTTCAAGGATGAGCATAATTAGATACTTCCATGCTATGAAATTATCTGCTCCCTCAATATTTTCATATAGCTTAGTACTGTTTGTCATATTTAATGAATGAGAACCTAAAATGGAAAGATAGGAGATAATACTTACTTGTTTGAATACTTTTTCTGGAACCAACTTCAGAATGACTTAGGGTTTGACTAGGAAACCCTAGTTTTTCAACTGAGATCACTTGTAGATCTGATAGGAGGAAGATGCGTGCCTCTCTAAGGAAAGATATACTATATCTTGATTTTCTAAAATGTGAGGATGGAACCTTGAAAAATATGATGCGCTAGTTTCTCCTGGTATGAGTGACAGGTCAAAAAGTGAAAATCTTCAGAATGAAAAACTGTTTTGATAGAAATATGCTTCCTACTAGGAAATTTGAATGGTCCTTATTTTCCAACTGATCTATGGAGGGAGATCTCCAGAATAATGAACCTTATCTTGTTCAATTGCCGAATTTGTTGCACAATTTCTTCTTTTAGGTTGGCTCTGATACTATCTTAAGTTTTCTAATCAAATGGAACAAAAGATCGCTAAAAGAATAACTAGCACAACCGAAAAAAAGAGAACACAAAGGTTTATCCTGGGAAACCATCACGTGAAAGAAAACCCAGCAAAACTTCCTCTATATATACTTCACCCAAGTACAGTGTAAGATCCAAAGAACAAGACTAGAGTGCTTCCTCTCCTCTAGATGGATTGTTTCTTCTCTCTCTAGTGCAACCGATTGAGTTCTATGTATTTCCAAATGAGTGAGGAACCTCTCCTATTTATACTGATTAGTGGAAAATCCTGATAACCCAACAGGGTCTACCTCTCCTCCCAAACAAGGCTTTGTTTCCTTGGGAGACTCAAAAATACATTTTAATAATAATTTTGTGGCTACTACTGACCTGACATACAATGAAGGCTTTACCTCAATACTCTACATGACCAATTACATCAATGACATCCCTAATCAAAGGAACAACATCTCCGAGAGGGATAATAACACTAATAGTAAAAAATAGAATATCTTCTGTAGTTACATTTCTTTAGCTTTCCAATATCTATCCCTATGTCCAAAATTATCACCTGAAAAAAAATAACCATAAAGGAAACTTTGCTACCTGGGAGAAAAATGTCTCCTTTGTGATGTGACTTCATTTTAGCCATTATTCCTTGATTCTTAACTTCTTACTTGGTAGTATTTTCCTTGGTGGGATCCTCTAAGAATATCTACATAACTCTTAGCCTTTTCTTCACTTTCCTTATTTGATATCTTTGATATTTTACTTTACCAATGCTCTTACCAGGTCTTGAATTTTTTTTCAACCAGGAACTTTTTTTGTCCAAATCCCCTTTTAGTGAAAGGATCTCAAGTTCTTTCCTTTTACAAATATCTTTATTCTCTTGAAGTTGACTTGTTGGATCTACTTCAATTTTCTTGTCCTCTTCTATCTGACTTCTAGACCAAAGATTGTCTTCTCAGTTTCTTCAATACTATCTACCATATGTCCTTTGGAATTATGATCATACACATGATATTTTTGCAATTGACCTTTTAGTAATTGGCTCTCCTCTCTAAGATTTGACAGTTCTAGTTTAGTTTCTATTGATTCCAAACTTAACTTTTAAAATTATTTCTTTAAGGATCCAATTTCAGCTTCTTGTTCTTGATACAATTTTTCCTTTCTTTTACATGTTTCCTCCTTCTCTTTTAGTTGACTTGCTAGCACTATATTCTCTTGTTGCTACTTCTGCATTTGTTATGTTAGCATCTTGTTCTTATTTGTTTCTTCCAACTTCATCTAATCTAGATTAATAATTTGTACTACTTCAAGATCTACAACCCCTTCAATTTATGAATCTTCTTTATCTTCAGAATCATTGCTTTCAGAAATTTCATCATCTGATTCTTGATGCTCTTCATTTGTTGTATTTGACCCTTCACTTTGATTATATTCATGTTGATCATGGAGAGATTCCTTTGTGTAGAGGTTTTGTAACTTTTCCCAAAGTTTTTTGGTTGATCTAGAGTTTCAAACTTTATCTCTCATAGGATCAGATAATCCATGCAAGATGGTATCCATTTCCATTGCATTATTCTTCCTTAACTCCTTATTGGCTATTTTTTTTGTGGTGTTTTTGGAGCAGTGTGACCATTCAAAATAGATTTTCGGAGACTCAAATAGTGTCCCTGTAAATAGAGTCTCATCCTTATAATCCAATGATCAAAATTTGATCCATAGAATAGAGGAACCCCATATACAAATTAAATACTTTCATGTCCATCCATGATCTCCAAATATATTCCTTCCAGGTGTTAGACTATACTTGAAGGAATCTAGTCTAATACCAATTGTTGGACACACTGAACATGCTTAGAGTGGAGGTGAATTAGTGTGTGTGCCTTTTATTAGTTTTTAAAACTTGATTATTGATATCTTGAAAGGTAAAAAATTCATTAATTCATTATGAGGCTTTACATTTCATAAGCATATCATCATCACATCATCATCACATAAGAAGCATACACAATATTTTTACGTGGAAACCCAAGTACTGGGGATAAGCCATAAAAGATTTTGTTTATAATATAGATATTACATTCAATGTGTTTACCAGCACCAGCCAGAAGGAATCTCCAACTCCCCAATGTTTTAGCACCAACTAGAAGTAGGTTCCAATGCCTTAGTTTATCAACTCTAACTGAAAGGAGGATGCAACCATCTAAGTTCATAGGATCCAACTTATAGATATGAATCTAATCCTCACTAAGAACTAACTCACAATTCTAAGGAACCAACCTAGAGGAGACTACAATATCATATTCTTTCCCTGCCCCATCTCTCAAATATGAATAGAAGAAACAATTTGTAATGATAATTGTATCATTGTCTCTGAAAACTTGTATTTGTATCGTTTTCCCTGCACCTATATCACTGTCCATGTTCCTATATCATTGTCCTTGTTCATGTATCATAGTTTCTTTAATAGTGTATCATTGTATCACTACCTACGTCAACTTGTCACAATCAATATATATATTATAATTCCCCAATCCCTATACCTCTATCTTAATGTCACAATCACTACCTACGTCACCATACCACTTTCAATGTCACAATGCCACAATCACTGTAATACTATCTCAATATATGTCACACTATATCAGTCTGTACATGCCTCAAGTATATCCCCAGAAATAATCATCCATCGATTTCATTTGGATCCTCAACTTTTACATCAAAGGAATTTTCAAAACATTGAACATTCCAAGAGATGATCTATATGCCACAACATAACCATGGCCTATACCAAGATAATAAACATGATCTATACCAAAACCACAATACAATATGTTCAGATAATCACAATAATCTATACAAATAATCACCCATATCTATGTCAATATAATCATAAACTGTGCACCAACATCTATGTCAATATCACCATCAAGTATGGTAAGAGATAATCATAAGAACATGTACAAACTTCATACCTTTTCAAGACAATAACATGGACCCTAGTCCATGAGAGGCATGATCATCACAAGAAAGACCCATGTATAAGAACCATACCATATCTATGCCAAGGTAACCATCATCATATCCCCCATAACATATATAATGACTTCAAATATATATACCAAGAGATAGGCTCACATACTAATATCCAAGATGAGCTCTATCAATGAAATGCATGTGGCATCATAAGAGGAACCCACAAGATGAACCATACCATTGAAAATATTGCTAGATGACAAAGTAATATAGAAACCAAAATAATCTCTATGTAGATTCATCACATATCCCTCACAACCATATTTCCAACGAGCCAAGAATTTTGTAATTCTGACACCGTATGATAAAGTTATGTCGTTTTTCGTGACTCTCTTCAATCCTCAAAGATGCCTAGAAATTGCTCCTCCAAAAAGTTTCGTATTTTTCTCCAAATATGTGTAGTAGAAAAATAGACTTGATTGAGTATAAAATGATTTTTTTTGCCTTCTATTTATACACTTCATCATGATCTAGTAGCTTATTTTAGTGTCTCCCCAAACTCATCCTTAATTTGTGGATATCCATGTTTTAAGGGGGTCTCATAGGTTATCACCCCACCTCAAGGATCCATCATGACACTTCATGAAAACAATTCAATATCAGTCCATATATTCTCCAAATGGGAACCTAGGGATTGACCACATCATCATACTTGCTGGATACACCATTATTTATTACAGGGATCCTTACCACTTCAAGTGGTCTAATGGGAGAAAGTACCACAAGTTTTGGGGTCATGAGCACCAAGCATTATTATTTTGGAGGTACTTCAAGCTTCACATCAACTTGCTTCATACCAACTTTAGGGAATCTTTAGGTCCTTCCCCAACATGGGTCATGTAACCCCAAACTGATGGGAAAGTGGACCAGACACCATTTTTTATGAGTTTCTTCACCTTTTATTTGAACATTGTCTTGTGCACCAATCCTTATTACTTCGGGGGATACTTCTCATGGTCATATGGACAATACTTCTAGTCATGTAAACACAACATCATTTATTTGGGAAGTTATTTACACTTCTTTATGATACTTTAGGGACTCCTTTATTCTCCACATCATCATTATCATTAGGGAATTCTCTAGGGGAATTTTACCACTTATGTATAACTCAAAGTGTCTTCCTGTTAGTGCCATGTGCAACTGCTACACCAAAAGGGGACCTCTTTGTATTTATATACACTTGTGATCAAGGGAACCCTTAGGTTCTTCTTTAGGGGATTCAAGGATTCATTATATATTCCCAAAAAAGTTATCCCCACTACAACCACATCATCGTTATCGACTTGACACCACATAGCTCTTCACCCTTTTGACATCAATGACACCCTGTTCTCCATCAATGACAAATTTTTCCAACATCCTCCATATTGATGACTAAAAATATGACAAAAATAGGCATGAGCTTGATCATATTCAATTTTCAAGAAAATGTGAAATAGTGACTTTGGAAGACTAGTACCCAGTTGATTAACAGAGGCACTACCGAGGATAATTTTTTTATGGTGCATACCTTAACCAAGCACAAAGAAATATAGGGATATTTTGGTCAAATTCCAATTGTTTTGGAATATATATGCAAACTTTCGGTCAAAATCTACTATTTTTGGGCACTTTCTAGGGATTTTGAAAATCTTGCAAGAGAAAAAGGTGACCCAAGAACTCATAGTTGAAATTTTTTATGATATCAACGATTTACCTCCTAATTGATATAAATAAATTTTCTTAGAGGAATTTTTACCATAAATTCTTAGTTTGGGAGATACCATTTTTTGGAAGATAATTAACTCTAGAACAAGTGCAAAAAGTAAAAGTCGTCAGATTACATAATTTTTTAGAAGGTTCGTCAAATCACTAAGTTTTTGAGTAATCCTATATGATCCTTAACCTAGAAATTGAATAATATATATATATATATATCAAAAGCAATTCACCGTAAAAAATAACACCAATATATAAAGAAATCCTTAATGTGTGATAACACCATCAAATACTCCTTAAGGAAGGAATCACTCTGAAATCCTTGCATGTACAATAATAATCCTCTACATGACTAATGCAATGATACTCATGTGTATATAAATACTTTCTCATGAGTATTTATTAGGGTCTTATTCCATATTATAATATTATTGTCTCTACCTAACCCTAACCACTTAGTGTACCATATTCCATTATATGTGGCCACATTATATTAATTATTCCCTTTAGATACGCATTACATGTATTATTGCCACTTGGGTAACCATTACATCATTTATTACCCTTAGATACCTTCCTAAGTAACCCATATTATCATCCCCAAGGTATGTAACAAATTCATATCATAAATATTATCAACACTTGATACAAAATTGTTTCTATTTCTCCATAGATTTTCTTTTACAAGTGGTTGAACTTGGTCTGTGACACTGAATGAACAATGTAGAGTTAGGAAAAATTGGTAATTTTGAAGGGATGTATTTTTTTATATAATCTGTCATAACTAAGAATGATTACAATCATTGGGAATATTATCCATAGGGGAACAAATTTGCATGGTTGGATTATGAAGAAGTGTTTTAGATATTCATATAAATTGAATATAAAAGAGATCGTAGCCTTCATTTGACAAAAATGTCAATATGGTTAGTTTACATAATGCATGAAAATTAATTTTATAATTTTATAAGGATGCGATACTGTAATAACCCAAAAATTCATAAAAAATTTAAAAATTTTCATGTAACATAAAATGTTCATAGTTGTCACTTCCTAAGGAACAATAACTGCTAGTGGTTACTTCAAATAGTAGTATTATAATCTAAAATTGAAATTTTATGGCTCTAAATGATTTATTTGTTTACCTTGATAGTACCATGATACAGATGATAAATTTAGTAGTTATGTTCAGAGGAAGAAACTATATTTGAACTTGGTACTAAGTGTGTTTTTACTTTTTTAACAAATAGGAAGGTACCTTAGTTGAGATCGGGGCTTAATTAGCTTACAGCTAACGCAGCGAAGTGATGCTTCTTTTACAGGTTCTAAATAGGTAAGCAGTTTTGTTACTAGTAATTCCAGATCGAGAAAATTCCTCAACTAGCATAGGATAAAATGCTAGTTAAATTGTTTGCTTTTGCAGCTTGACCCCATAAGAGGTATTGTTGATATTTTTATTGTTTAGAAATCTGCTTAAATGTTTGTAAAAAACTATTGTAATTGAATGGGTTTAGTTCATTTATGCTTATTATCACAGTACTTGTTCCATTAATCATCCTCCTTTTGTTTTCAGTTATAGACTTTCATTTCATTTTTAGATGGTCTATATTATGAACAAATCTACTTCTTCCATTAAGTGCATAGTAGCCTAAGAAGTCTATAAACTAAGAGATATGTTAAACATACTTGCGACGAAAACTACATTTTTATCATTAGTGTTTGGTATAAGGTATTGTTTATAATTGTTTGAGTTCTTTCTAAAATTTAATCATTCTATGTTAATGATTCTCCTTAAACAAGTATTTGTATTAAATTTTCTTGTATATAAAATCTTGTTTTATATGAGTTTTCTCTTTCAAAGCATATATTGCAATTTTTAAATCCATTATTACACTAAATCCTAGCTCCAGGATCTCTATGGTTAAGTATTTCTATATAAAAGGTTGGTTAATCCTTCATTGTTTGTATCTTACTAACACCAATAGTAAATACTATGTAAAAATGAGGAGAACCTAGATATGTAAAAGTTAAAGTTAAAGTTATGCATAGGAACCCTAGTGTAAATGAACACCTTTCAAATACAAAGTCTTTGGTTATAAAAACAAAGAAATCAAAACGAGGATAATGATACTATGCAATGATATCATAAGGTTTTGACTTGTGAACAAAATGATTGTGCAGGTTGGACGAGTTCGAACTATAGCATAAAACCCATAACCTGCAAATAATTTGGAGGACACGTGGTTGGTGTTCGATGATTAGGTTTTGTGTTGACCTTGAGGTACCATATAACTTGTTTCAAACCCTAAAAAATTGCATTTTTTTCTTTGTCTTTGCTGTGGGGTGGTCAAGCTGCGAGCTCATGGCCGCCAGGCTTGTTATCAGCTCTCAAATCTTTTTCTTGCAAGCCTTCATAAGCTATAATGAGCTCCTTTGCAAGTTTTTCTTTCAAGCTTTGGTATAGTAAGTGTGAGCACGGTGCTTACTACTGTCATGAGGTATTTTTGACTGTCGAATAGAGTGTTGTGGGTTGGGTTGTCTTTGCCATTGTTTTTCTGAGTGAGTTTGGTACTTTGTGAGTGATTTTGACCATAACCAGTGTGAAGGGGTTTTGTTGGAGAGTGACTTGGATACTTTGTTTTACTTCTTGTTTCCTCCCGTAGGTTTGGTCCTTACCTTGTCATGTCCTAGAAATTCACTCCCGAACACTACAAACTACATTTTCTTTTTGGTAGTGCTCCATTTCAGCTTGGGTTGCTGACAAAGGAGGCTAGGTTGGATTATCACGTCCGAAAAGCTGTGCAAAAACCTCTGGTAAGAATCAAACTTAAGTAACATTCCTTCTACCTCTAAAGTAATTATTGTTTTGCCAAATTTATAAGTATTTAACATTCAGGTTTTGATTGTGTAGGCTCATAAGATGAAGGCTCAGTTCGGAAGGACTCCACCATCAATTTTTCATGAGGGCATCCACCCCAGTAAGCCTCGGTTTCACCTGGGGTATTCCTGCAAGAGTTGCATGGTTCTTTTGGGAGAGTTCTACTGCATGAATGATGGTTACTGGTTCAGCTATGGCTTTCAGATACTCTGTTTTTTCCTTTGTTTTTTTTTATTTAGAAATCCCTAGTGGCTGTTTTGTAATGGAAGAATCGGGCTCTCACAGCCGAGACTTAATGAATTAGTTTTTGAGTCTTTTCAGCCATGGTTGAATTATAATGGTGTTGTTTAGTACTAGCTTAATCTGTGACTCTTATTGACAGGCTATTGGGTCGTTTAAATGAGTATTTGTTTAGGGTTTTTAAAACAAAACTTAATGGTTGTTCTTGCAGCACTCCTCTTTTTGAAAGAGCTTTTGTAGTCGAAACAGATGGTTGGTTTTAATGTGAACTCTGTTTGTATTTAAAATACTCTTACTCAGAATTTTAAGCCTTGACTAGTAATGTAAAAGGCCGTAGGCCGAGACTAAGTCTGTTCAGTTTTTTTTTTTTAATATAAAAAGAATCCTCATAGGTTAAGGCTGAATTAACGGTAACTCTGTTTGGTTATATTTATATTTTGTGTTTATGTTAGATTTTTTTTTATTTGTTATTTAGCTTTAGATGGTTAGGGTTAAATAGACTATTAAGAAACTTCATTCCACTTTTAAAGAATTATGATTTGAGGACCTTTGACAGTGGAATACTTTGATAATAGCATAATTATTAATTTGAATAAATCATACTTCTTTTCTGTACTTCTTAGAATATACACTACTAAGTTTTGATATTATAAATTGTAAATTTATTTTGTTATGAAATAATAGATCTTTTGCAAACCCTAATTCTTCTTAAAGGTTTACAGAGCTAGTAATTTGTTTCAGTTAACCCTAGTTTTCTCTTTTTTTTTACATAGATGATCTAGCTGGGTAAATATTTAACCTAGTTTACTGTTTTGCTAAGTTAAACTTAGTCTAGATAATTTATTGTTTCTATATTATCTATTTAGGATTACATACTAGGTTTATAATATGTAATTTTGTTGGTTTTACTATGTAAAATATTACACATACCAGTGTGTATTACTTAGGCTTTCCTTCTATCTTTATTTAGTTTATTTAAATACTTTAATTAAGTATTACAAATACAACTAAAGTTCTGTAAACAATTTATACAAAATCCTGTAGAAAATAACCATTTGCATCTACATACATATTATATTGAATCCAATGTTTGAAAATAAACAAACCTTTTGTACTAGAGTACTGCCTTGCAAAATGTGTGGAAAAATACATTTTAGGTATTTTCTTTCTATCTATCAATTAACTCAGAAATTTTCCTACTAATTTACCCTAATCTAGCTAGTTACTAACTTTCACAACATAGAATTCTCCTATTTATCCCTAACAAAAATAAAACAAAAATATACTATATTATTGAAAAACTCTTAAACTTTCCAGATACAGTAAATAATTTAAATGACTGAACTAAGCAAAACCTGGAAGTATAAATGAGGTGACAATAACTTAAGGAAGTTGTTCCTCCCAACCAACTCTTGGAGAAGAGCTGGACTGCAATTCTTAGGACCCTCGAGCTTGTCTCCTGGTCCACCTGGTAGAAGTACTGGGTGAGAGATGAAGTCTTGAAATCCTCTGCAACTCCACTGAGTGTTCAGCTTTAACTCAGTTCTGCTTACAACAGTATGAACTCAGCTTAGAATAGCTGCACTAGTTCAGGTCTTCAACACTTGTCCTCTCAAACTTACTTCAGCTAGTCCCCCTCCATCGAATTCTCATGTGCACTTCATTCTCTCAAAATGATCACAGATCCAGAATGAGCAGCATCAGTTGTCTTCAATGGGAAGTTTTATAAGCATGCCTAGGTCTTTTGGGTCAGTTTTTACTTAATGAACCACTTGCTCCTGTTCCACTTTCTTGGGGAATCATGACCATAAAAATAGGGAATTTTCCACCTGCAACATCTAGAAGTAGTTTGAGGATGCTGCCACATGTCAATTTTCTCTCAACCCAGCCTCCTCCACCAAGTGACCAGTAAAACACTCATTTAACAGCTTCCCTAAGTTGTTGTCTCATCTTTCATTTATTTATTAATAAAATATTTTGCAATTACATGAAATTATCCTTGACCCAACTTGGTCATTAATTACAAAATTTAACATAAAATATAACATAATGTTCCTCAAAAACATGAAATTGTTTTGCAAATTGGGGCATGTGACAGATACAGCTAAACAGTGTGCTTATATGAATTTGTTTACAGTTACAGTACCATACCAAATACAATTAAGTTTCATCATTCAAGATAGTGCAATTAGAAATCCTTTGGCCTTGTTAGGCATAATAAAGTCATAACCTTGAATGATGAACATGATCCCTATGAAGTTGAAGCAGATGCCCTGAGAGAAAAATACATGTTCAAAATGTAGAGGCATAGTCTAATGGTTGTAGAAATTAAGTAACTCCTATTGCTATTGTAGAGACTATGAGAATTCTAAGAGTGCAATTACAACGTTGTAGAGAAAATAATGAAAGGATGATTAGAACTTAAGAATAATAGAATCCAATAAATTTAGCCATTATCCAAATATTGAGATAAATACAAAGGATAATTCATCATGGTAGGAACTCAAACAATAATGATAATCTTAGAAATATCTATGGGATACATTCTCACAAGGGGTCCCATAATTCAAGAAAAGTTTCTAGAAATGGGACATATACACCAAACTTTTATGCTAGTGGGTCATCTTCCTCTTAGGACTCCACCACCAAGATGTATTCTTCATCTCACAATAATAAGAACATGATTCCTTTGAAGGGAAACTCTCAAATTTTTGAAGGTAAACCCCCTAATTTTATGGTGAAGTGAAATCTATACAAGAAATTGTGACTTGGATTCTTGGGATGAGGAAGTATTTCCAACTTCATAACTACTCTATGAACATGAAGGAAAGAGTGGATATATTTAATTTGAAAATCATAGAATCAATATGGTGGGATCACCATAGGAAAGTCAATTTTATCAATGAAATAAATATTTTTTCGAAGGAGTTCAACAATTACTTACAACAAAAATATCTCTACAATAAGTAATGTGATGACAATATCAAATAATTACATTAGTCAAAGTTGGGGAAAATGACAATGGATGAACACAGAAATAAATTCTTGGAGTTGTTGAACATGTTAAGTATATTAGATATGATAAAGTAAAAACTCAACATTTTCTAAGTGGGTTATCTTATTCATAGAAGGATTGGTTTTAGTTTGATAAACCTCAACTATATGAGACAATAAGCAAGGATGCATATTGTTATGATCAAAACACAAGCAATAAAAAATTCTACAAGGAATGGAAATACAATAAGAAGGAGAATATTGACCAAAGGAGGAAAGGATTCAATCCTCCTCATTTCAACAATAAACCAAGGAAACCATCATATGGTGAGTAAAAACAAAAGAATTTTATGGGAGACAAGCCAAGGGATCCTTTCAATGTTAGGTATGTGGAGAGGACCACTTGATTAGGAATTGTTCGCATTGAAATGGAATTTCTAAGCATGTTCAGAAAATACATAAGGATAAAACTATAGGGGATTTAGCAAGGAATTTCCCTATAATTTATGCCATACTAGAGGACCATTAACTAGACCACTAATAACTTGTAGTTGAGTTTGAAGGTATGATAACTAAGAAATATATTTATATTTTAACTTACCTTAAAACTAGTAATATTTATGTTACTCCTAAACTTGTTAATATTTGTTATGTCCAGAGAATATAGAATAATACATAATGGTTGGACCAACTATCCATTGAACCAAGAAAAAGGCTACTAAAATGGTGGAGAAACGTACATTATATATTGCTGGACACTTCACATGGGATAATTTGAATATTTTTTCACTTTGTTCCTATTATGTTCTCATTGGAATGGATTGGTTCAACGCACATAGAGTTAAAATTTATTGCTACAACAAGACTTTTCACTGCGTTGATGAAAAATAAAACTAATGGATATTATAGGGAATTATGAAAATGCTTTATATTAGACAAGTTTTATCCTAATATCCAAATATACTTTCAACAGAGGTTGTTAATTGCATCCATCCAATATACTAGACATAGTATAAAATGAAGTTCCCAAGTTAGAGGGTTGTAAAGTATTGCAATAATTAAGTGACATGTTCCGTAATGAAGTGACAAGACTTCAACCAAATAGGGATATTGATTTCACAATTTATTTTGTTCCAGGAGTTGCACAAATGTCAAATACACCTTATAGAGTGAGTACCACATAATTGATAGGGATAAAAATACAATAGCAAGAATATTTGGAGAATAAATACATTCATCTAGAAGTGTTTCTCCATGGGGAGCATTAGTGCTATTTGTGAAAAAATAAATATGGAAATATTAGTCTCTGCATTTTATTACAGGAATCTAAACAAGGCTATTTTGAAAAACATGTGACATTTACCTTGAATTGATAAACTCTTTGTCCAAATGAGAGGGAAAAAGCTACTTTTAAATATTGATTTGACGGTTGGTTACCAGCAAGTCATAATCCATGAAGAATATGTTAGCAAAAATTCCGATTCTGAAAAATGTGGAATAAAACTCTGAAATAGAATCGAATAAAAATACCAAATAGATCATACCTCCAGCCATTGATGCTACTTGACTTGTTGTAGAATATTTCCCTGTTCCACACAAGTTCAGCTTCCTGTATGGCACTTCCAAGCTCTGCTTTCTCTTTCTTGATGGTGTAAGACTGAAGGGGATTGAGTTAGTGAGCTTGGGGACCAAACAGGGGTTTAATAGCCAAGCTTCCATCAAGCTTCTGTTGGCTATGTGTCAACTATTCCACAAATCCAGGTAGAGAACCCTAGATGGAGTAATGGACCACTACAAAAGCTCCCAGCAAGAAAATGGTCTCCAAACTGGAACTGACAGTTCGAGTGTAGTTGATAACCGAATGAACCGGTAGTAGTTTGAGGAGCCGTGGAATGCGGATGCGGATGCGGGAGCTTAAATTCTCCCACTTGGTCCATACATCCAAACTTAATGTCTCATCTTAAAACCTATTGACAATCTGTATTAAGTAATAGATACAAGAATCATGGCGATAAGTCCTCTTATGACAAGTATTACCTTCCATGTATTACTATGTATTTATTTCTATTTTAATTTATGTGGCAACAATTTCTTAATGAATAAACCTTATGTTTATTCTTGGTCCTCATAGATGAATTTTCTCAAATTAAATTAAGGTGCACATAAGTATGAGAAAAAACATCACAATAATGAAGAATTTCATTAAAAATAACATTGTCCATACAATGAGAAACTACATAATGGAACCAAGTCCCATATTCATTACATGATCCTTGAATTTAAACGGTGGCATGCCCTTAGTCAAAGGATCAGTGATCATCAACTCAGTGTTGACATGCTCAATGACCACTTTCTTTTCTTTAACACATTCCCTTATGGCTAAATACTTAATGTCGATGTGTTTATTTCAACTCCCACTTTTGTTGTTTTTAGCCATAAAAACAACATCTGAATTGTCACAATACATCCTCAATGGCTTAGAGATAGAATCCATAATTCTAATCCCAGAAATGAAACTCTTAAGCCATACACCATGTAAAGTAGCCTCAAAATAGGAGACGAACTCGACTTCCATAGTGGAAGTGGCAATCAAGGTCTGCTTGGCACTCCTCCATGATACAGCTCCACCGACCATCATAAAAATGTATCATGATGTTGATTTGCGTGAATCAACACATCCAGCAAAGTCAGAATCTGAGTAGCCAATTACTTCCAAATTGTCCGTCCGTCTATACATAAGCATGTAGTATTTAGTTCCTTGAAGATACCTCATTACTTTCTTTGCAGCTCCCCAGTGGTCTATACCTGGATTACTCTGATATCATCCCAACATTCCCACAACAAATGCAATGTCAGGTCTTGCGCAGACCTGAGCATACATTAGGCTTCTGGCAGCAGAAGCATATGGAATGTTCTTCATTTGTTCCCTTTCAAGGTCGTTCTTTGGGCATTGGTTCAAATTGAACCTATCACCCTTCACAATGGGAGCTATACTTAGTGAACAATTCTTCATCCGAAATCTCTCTAAAATTTTATTAATATAGGTTTCCTGAGACAGACCTAAGAGGCCTCGAAATATTTCTCTATGGATCTTAATGCCAATGACATAAGATGCCTCACCCATATCCTTCATATCGAAATTTTTAGAGAGGAATTGTTTTACTTCATGCAGCATACTCTTATCATTGGTTGCTAGAAAAATGTCATCCACATATAAAACAAGAAAACAAATTTTACTCCCACTAACTTTTAGGTATATACATTGATCCATAATGTTTTCTTCAAAACCAAAAGAAGAAATTATATTATGGAATTTCAAATACCATTGGCAGGATGCTTGTCTTAAACCGTATAAGGATTTCTTGAGCTTGCAAACCAATTGCTCACCATCACTAGAGGGGCATCCTTCAGGTTGTTTCATGTAAACCTCCTCCTCTAGATATCCATTTAGAAAAGCCATTTTCACATCCATTTGATGCAACTCCAAGTCGAAATGGACTACTAATGCCATAATAACGTGCAAGGAATATTTCTTAGATACAGGAGAGAAAGTCTCCGTGTATTCGATTCCTTATTTTTGAGTGAATCCTTTAGCAACAAGGTTAGCCTTGTATCTCTCAATGTTTCCCAATGAGTCTTTCTTTGTCTTTACATCCAATGGCTTTTGCACCATTAGGCAACTCAACAAGATCCCAGACTTCGTTACTCTTTATAGAATTCATCTCTTCCTTCATGGCATCGTACCATAATTATGATTCTTTGCAATTCATGGCTTGTGAAAAGGACTCGGGATCATTTTCAGCTCCAATGTTAAAGTCAGATTCTTGTAGATACACAACATAATCATCAGGAATTGCTGATCTCATTGGTCTAGTATATATTCTTAATGTTGTATCACTATCTTCTTGAGAAGTATGTGGTTCAACTCGTTGTTCAAAAGTTCTTGGAAACTCTTGAACTACCTGATCTACTAGAATGCCATCAGCAGCTTGTGGAACTTCAACAATTGGTTGTTCAACACCAGTTTGTACTTGAGGGGTGCTGTGAACAATAACCAATAAATCACTTGAGGTGGAAGGTTGAGATTCTAAATGATCCTTCTCGGAAACTATGTTCCTCGTTAGATCGCTCCCACTGATCAAGTCATTTTTAAGAAATTTTTCATTTCTTGATTCCACAATCCTAGTGCCATGAGATGGACGATAAAATCTGTAACCTTTAGAAATTTCAACATATCCAATGAAATACCCACTAATGGTCCTTGGGTCCAGCTTCTTTTCTTGTGGATTATATATTCTCACTTCACACGGGCATCCCCAAACGTGCATATGTCGTAAACTCAGTTTCCAACCTTTCCATAATTCAAATGGCATTTTAGGAACGACCTTGGTTGGAACTCAGTTTAATATATACACTGCCGTATTAAGTGCTTCAGTCCACAAGGATTTAGGAAGATTGGAGCTGCTAAGCATACTCCGCACCATGTCCAATAAATTTCAGTTTCTTCTTTCTGCTACACCATTCTGGTCGGGTGAATTAGGCATGGTGTATTGGGCAACAATCCCATGCTCTTGAAGAAATTTTGCAAATGGCCCAGGTGCTTGTCCATATTCTGTGTATCTACCATAATATTCTCCACCTCTATCTGATCTCACAATCTTAATTTGCTTGCCGCATTGTTTCTCTACTTCAGCCTTAAATATCTTAAAGGCATCTAATGCTTCGTTCTTTATATGAAGCATGTAGAGATACATATATCGTGAGTAATCATCTATAAAAGAGATGAAGTATCTCTAACCATGTGAGTCCATCTATGGACTACATATATCAGTATGTATGATCTCTAATATGTTTGAACTCCTACTGGCACCTTTCTTTGACTTGGTGGTCTGCTTTCCTTTTATGCAATCCACACAAGTCTCAAAATCAGTGAAATCCAGAGTATTAAGTACTCCTTCATTTACCAATCTTTTAATTCTTTCTATGG
>LPNX010133379.1:1614-21614 GCA_001517045.1 Pseudotsuga menziesii
GAGGTAAATTGGATCAACAGTGTTTTGTATATGCATCGAGAGTGGTAAACTGTATCAGCAGTTCCATAACCATGACTATTGGAGTTGGATTTGGAATTGGGTGTAAAGGTTTTTCATGGTGCTAGCTGGGTTATTTTTGGGGCACAACCAGTTTGCAATTTTTATTCTCTCAGCATTTTGAAGTGTTTCAATTGTTCAATTTGGCACTTGATTGCACCGGATTTGGCTTCCTCTCTTTTTCGGAATGACACAAAACCTAGGGTTCTTTATTGAACATATTATGAATGCCAATAGGACATTGTCGAGCCATGGGAAGGGTTCAATTCATGTTTTGAAGGTATCTAAATGCTCCGTTCTTGCAGAAATTCACATCTAGACTTATTGGATTCATTGAAGGTCATAGTTGGCCCTTGCGATGTGACACATAGGCGAGAGCGATTAGGAATCCATGACACTGTGCGAGAGGAGAATGTGGAGGATGAGATAATGGGTTAATGCATGGCTAGATCAAATTGCGCATAAGAAGGAAGACATTCCAGACACTAAGTCGATAGAAAAAATTGATCGTCGAAGAGAAATATTTATGGTTTTCTACTTCGGCATGTCAAGTTTGTTGCTTCTACTCTGGTTAACCATGACTGTGGTTTTTAAGCATGAGGTATGCTTCTATATTAAATTTCTTATTGGCATTTTTTTGCAAATTTATTAGTTCTACAATGTTGTTCCACCCCTATGGGTCAAACCAATTCCACCTGTAGTTCCACCGAACTTTGAGGTTGGATATACAACTTACATGTCATCATTTGCATATGCGTGATCGTTGGTTTAGCTAGTTGGTTCCAATCT
Organism: Pseudotsuga menziesii; assembly: GCA_001517045.1. Lineage (NCBI taxonomy): Eukaryota > Viridiplantae > Streptophyta > Pinopsida > Pinales > Pinaceae > Pseudotsuga > Pseudotsuga menziesii. Next base: position 2,461 of record LPNX010133379.1, read on the forward strand.
GTGGCTTCTCGAGTAATTGGTGGAGTATAAAAATGTTTAACCATGCTTGAACGTTCTTAGGGGATTCAGAGAAATAAACATTTTTTGTCATTTGTCATTACTTAGCATCAATTCCATTTGGAGGTTGGGGGAAAATAAGGAAATTCCACTCTATTCAGCTCCTCGTGATCACTGGTTGCATGCCTTTCTATGCTTATATTGACAGAGTGAAGGGAACTTTGTAGGGTTTTCCTGTGGCCAATCACTTAACATGTGCTTCAGGTGCTCCACCTCCCAAGGCTAAACTTGATGATCCTTAAAGTGTCCTCTAGTCAAACTTGGATCTTGACTGTCAAATTGCACATAAATATTTATGCAATCATTCCAAGATCCCTTCAATCTGAAGTTTGCAACTTAAAAAATTCTTTAAAATCCTGGTGTGTAATAGGGGAATTTAGTATTATTTTTTCATAGAAGTGAAGATTGGACTGGCCTTCTGTCTTCCATCCATCTGTCAAGTTATGGTTAGTACAAACCTTATATATTTAAATAAATTACTTCATATGTTTTTGCAAGATGAAATTCGCATAAAAATCTCAGCATAGATAGTCTTTAATAACTGTATGAAAACACATGCATTCTAGTTAATTTTTCTTGACTTATCCTAACACCATCACTTCATATAATACATTGTAGAACATAGAGTAACGCAAATAAAACCTGTAATTTAAGTAAAAATGGTAGAGTTTCCTTTAGAAACACTTTTCTTGATGAATGCCAGAAAAAGAATTGGGATGTAGTAATCTGATTTAGAACAATGTTACCAAATATGGTTTTGTAAATTCACTCCTAGACATTTATCCAAAAGTGAGAAAACACACATATTCATGAGATCATGACCGAAGAGAATATTATCTACTTTTTCTTTTAAAATAATTTCAGTGTAATCACCATGTCATCAAAACATGAATAAACCAGAAACCAAAATCCAAACACTTGTTCCCATAAAACATTACTGGTTTGGTCCTAACTGAAAGGTTACTTTATTGGGTTTATTAAGGCCTTACTGGGAAGAACCTTACTACCTAAAAGGACCCTACATAGTACATAGATTTTGTGTAAGGCCTTGAGTATACGGTGTCAATTCATGTTGGGTTATGGATATTTTGATAAGAAATGGCACTAAATCTCATTTTTTCACCATCCATCATGCAAAAGTAGATTGACTTATTGCTCAACTATTTATTTTTATCATCCAAACCCATAGGATAGCTCAAAGTTTCTAAGCAATTGTATATTCCCACCCAACGAACCCTCGAATAACGAAGGGTTGAACCTTTGTTGGTTCATGCACCAAATATTTGCTAATCTGGAAGCTGGCATTCAGGAGCAGGTCCCAGGGTTGATGTGATAGCATCCTCCCACACTCCAGTACTAACATCACTGATGGTTTCAGTGTTATTCCTTGTGGATCATCTTTTCCTTGAAATTGTTATCTATGGGATGTTTCATGCTATCTTACTACCATGGCATATCCATATGTTGGTATTTGGTTTCACATTAATACCCCCCTTGCCTCTTCCTGCACTGGTCACCCCAACCAACCAGCCAGTAATGTCCTAATCAACCCTTCCAATTCTATGTTTAGGTAAGGCCCCTAATTTGTTTAGCTATTAAAGATATCTTGCAATGTCAGTCCTTAACTATTTAAAATTTTTATATAATGCGCTATTTAAGTTCTATAACTATATTCAAACAAAACAAGATGACTCCTAATTTTTTTTATAGGCATGTAATCCATGCCTGTTGTTTTATGCCATTAAAAGAACGGTGTTTGAGTGTCAGCTTTGCTTCGTCAAATTGAATATTTTCATGTTCTAATAGATTTGGTATTGTTGTTGTCAGGGATGGACCCTTTTTGAGATTATCAGATATGCACTCGTGCATAATTGGATTGCTTATGAAGAGACCTTGAAACCAAACTCTATTTTGGAAAAAATGGTGATAAGAAGGGTTGTTTATTCATTGGGAGATTTGATTTCTCAGGTAACACATTTGAAATATAAGTGCATATTCAGTGACAAGAAGAAATTAATTATGCAATTGGTGCATTCTTTATATCAAACCAATTACATTGTAGACATACATATTGCAGACTAATAATTACTGTCATAGATTGGTGGTGCTATGAAGGAAAGCAACTTTTTGAATTCAATAGAATCTGGATGTTCAGATATGTCCTTGTTGATTTTTCCCTTCATGGCTCTTTGTCACATTATTATTACCATCTTTGTGAGGTAATACCTACTTCCATTTTTTTAACATTCTCACCATATGGAACTTGTTTTAATTTGAATCCTTTTTTTGGTCCCTTACTAATAGGTGTACAACCATTTATGGTTATATATGTTATTTTTCCTTTCTAGGGTTGGTGGGTAGTACTTGAAAAGGTGGCATTTGACCAAATTGTATGGAATTGACTCTGTAAGAGTAATTATTTTACAATATTGGGTTTGCTGTGATTTGATTCATGAGCCAATATTTTTGGTGAATTGAAAGCTAACTTTTGGCCAGTTTCGATGGTAAGAGATGGAATTTTTCCTTAAGTCAAGTGGGAGATATGGTCTAGTACTATTTCCTATGAAGCATATTACCCTCTTTGGCATGATTCTTGAAGGTTTATAATAGATATTACTATTATTTTCACACCATTGTTCTTTCTTGTCTAGGAAGGTTAATACATTGTCACACATTTTGTGTTATTTGTTAAGGTGGAGCTGGAAATGCTTTGTTTGTTTCACAAGTAGGTTGGAAGTTCTGGCCATTTGCACACTTAAAAACACCTAGAGGTGTCCTTACCGGTAGAAATTATGTCATCAAAAATATAAATGTTGTAAAATAATGTAATTAAAAGAGTGTTTTTTAGAGTAGTAACACATAGGCCATTGAAGACTATTATTGAAAAGAAAATCCTTGGAGGTGGTTAAGTTGATAAAAAATTTGCTATGAAAGCTATAGATGCTAGCAGAAGGATGTAATTGACAGAATACTTTTTAGCATAGTAATATATACCGGTGGAAGTGAGTGTTTGCTAAAGACGCATGCCACAAGTCAAACTATGGAGGAAGGGAAGGCAATATATGTGTCCCTCTTAGCTCTTGGTGATGTGATTAGTGCATTATAGGAAAAAAAATCACATTCCTTAGAGGTAAATTCTCTTGATTTTTGGTAAATTATCTTCAATAAGGAAAGGTGGTTTCTCTTGAGTTTTGAGGCAAATACACCCAAGGACAATGATAAGAAGGCTAATATAAATTATTCTAAGCAATATACTATCAATAAATTCCAATGCTTTAAAGAGTGTAATACAACCAAAGAAAGTGGATTTCCCATACATAAGGAGGTAATTGATGCATATTCCCAAGAGTTCACCATTGCCGAGTACAAGTTATTTTCAAAATGCAGTACACCCAAGAATAGATCAACACATTCACCAATTCCAAGTTGTAAACCTTGTTCATGTTCGAATGGACCTTTTAAATAAAAATTACATATTTCATATTAGAAGATAGAGTTATGTTTTGTTGGCTTGTAAATAAGTTGGAAGGGATAGAGATTCCTTGCATGAGAAGTAAATTCTTCTTCTATACTAGTCCCACATATGACACATTTATAATAAAATTATATGGTTTGAATAAATACCCATGTTTTGCTGATCTACTAGTCCATGTGTTGCTTGCTCGGATTGTAACCCGTGGATTATTATTCATGATTCAAGTCAATCTCAAATGTCTAGATTTTTGTAGTCAATATAAAATCAATAATCACATGTACATGTTCTCAACCTCAAGGAATTATGAAAACCAATGGAAAAACTTGATTTATACGTTTGGTTTTGTGGAGGCCTATGTGGATTTTAACTTTGGAAACTTGAGCATAATCTCCATATGGAAGTGGTTGTTGTGGACGTCAAAACAAGCTCCTATCATGATGAGGTTATGAAAAGAAAAGACATTTCCATTTAGAACTAACGTCACAACCTTTTGCAGATTGAGCCGATTCCAAGTGGAAATTTTCCACGTGGGTTTGATTTAAGTGCATGCCACACTGTGTGAGTGCACTATCCATGGATTTTTTCTACATTTACAACTTTTATTTTTCCTTATTTTTTATTATTCTAGGATCTACTTATGCATTGCATACCAGGTATTATGACCATTTTTTTTGTGTTTTGTGCAAAATTTTAGTATTTACTATGCAAATGGGAAATTTAACTGAAAAGTTCTTTATTTTATTGATGTTTGCTTTTGTTTTTTAAAAGTATGATATTAAAAAAACTGGTGCCTCTATACAATTGTTGATTCTCATTGTTTGTTGTTTCTTGTTCATGTATCTAATCAAATTACTGCCACTGATGTAGATATGTGGGTAACATACATGTAATTGTCACATAAAGCCTTATTGCAGCTCTTGGTGTTTACTAGTATTGGACCACTAGAGGAATGCAAGCTTATTAGAAAGGAAAAGGTACTATACTATTTATTATAATTATTCCCTAGTTATTGTTTCTCTTCCTTGTTAATAATTTGTGCTTCGATCACAATCAGGTTGAAAACCAATTAAAAAATGAACTAGCATGGATCCATCTTAGTTATAAATAAATGTAAAAAATACAAACGTTCCTTTTGAAACTTCAATATAGTTGACGAGTCGAAGGTGAACAATCTACAATTTAGTGAAGCTAATTTCGATAGTGTTAAATAATTTTTAATGCTTTGTTAATCTGAGGTCCTTATTAAATTTTGAAAATAAGCTAACCATTTGATTTCCTTATTTGTAGTCAGCCTATGCATTTGTGGACTACTTTGACCAGTTGTAAACTCCATTTCAAGCCTTAATGGAAGATAGATGCAAGGCTCATTTTTCACTACATAAGTTTCTTCTTTTAATTTTATCCTTGTTTACTAATTTTGTTATTACTGCATAAGTAGAAGTGGCCGATCAATCTTGTATGAATATGCAAATTTAATCAGCCAAGTTAATTGGGCTTATGCGTGTGTGCAAAGTGAAGACAAATCAAGTTAAAAGTTTTGTCAATGTTTTCTTGATTATTTTCTTTAATTCAAGGAATCAAGATTTGTGGTATGCCATTTTATGTAATTGTAGGGCCACTATTAATTATGTAGTTGGTGCAATCTTGTTGATGCCATTCATCTCCATTATTGAAATTTGATAGTAATGTTGTCTACTTGACTTTTCTCAAAGTTTGCAACATAAATGTTTTTTTTCTAGGTCACTACAACATTTTTGTTGGTGATCTCAGCCCAAAGGTCAAAGATGTCTCTCAAATATTTGTTTTTGGAAGAAAGTACCAAGAGAGAATTACAAATGTATTGAACCATTTCATGCATCTACTTTTGAAGAAATGAATTAATGGAATTTTTTGTAGTGGAAAGTTTTCATGCTATTTGCATGGATATGCTTTGGTAAACACGTTGATAAAGTTCATTGATTCGGACATCTTGATAATAATTGAGCTTAAACAGTTTCTTGGTTGCATGTTTCACTGTATATAGTTGAAATCAATCTAATTGCTCGTATCTTTATAGGATGATTCCTTTTTGGCCTTTCAAATAGCATTTGATTTGTTTGAAAATGAGGATTCGGATTTCCTCATAAATGTTATAAATCAACTTCTTGAACCCAAGCATCAAGGCACCAGAGGTGCAGCTGCTGGGCAATCTTCAGGGGTACAGGGTGATGTTTCTAATAGTGGCAACACTACTTTGGCTCAAACACCTATTGTAATGGATACCTTTGACGATGTCCAAATGATAGATGGTGTCATTGTTCCCAATGGAGATGATATTGAATTGGATGCAATAGAAACAATGTATGTAGAAAGACTAGCGAAGATTAAAGGAATTTTATCTGGTGAAACAACTATACATCTTATATTGCAGTTTTTGTACAGTCACAACAGGTCCAAGGGGTGAAGGTCAAATCATTCAACTACAAGTTGAGAAAATGATAGAGTATCTAAAATATATTAATACAATTGAAGTACAAAGAGGAGCTGCAGCAGAGTCACGTCTCCTTGCTAAGTATAACATGGAAAAAAAATCATAATTGAAAATTGTGGAGTTATCAGGCCTTTGATAGCACTGCTACATTCTTCTAACTTGAAGACCCAATAAAATGCTGTTATTGCTTTATTGAACTTATCTATCAATAAAAACAACAAGAATGAAATTATTGTTGTTGGGGCTATTGATCCACTGATATATGTACTCAAGACAGTAAATCATGAAGCAAGAGAGAATGCTTCCACAACATTATTTAGTCTTTCAGTCATGGAAGAAAATAAAATCAGTATTGGTCAATCAGGTGTTATTCAACCTTTGGTGGATCTTCTTAGGGATGGCACTCCTCAAGGAAGAAGGATGATGACACTTCTTTATTTAATATTTCTATCTATCATGACAACAAGGCTTTCATAGTGAGGGCCGAAGCCATAAAATCTCTTGTTGAGCTGATGGACCCTACAACTAGAATGGTAGACAAGGTTGTTGCTGTATTGTCCAATCTTTCAACCATTCTTGAAGGTTGATATGCAATTGTTGAGGAGGGGGGCATTCCTGCTTTGGTTGAGGTAGTGGGAATTCCTGCTTTGCTGCAGCTTTGTACAAATCGCATTAGGTTTTGTGCTATAATTTTGTAAGAAGGTGCTATCCCACCACTGGTTGCATTATCACAATTGGTACTCCATGGGATAGAGAGAAGGTGATAATCCTAATGTTAGATTAGACTTTCCTATTTTACACATGAACTTGGTTATTGTTGTTAGCTATTGAACATTATAAATAATTTTCTTCATTGTTTTTCTACTTTACAGTTCATTGATTTTCTACTTTACAAGTGAGATTTTTTTATTGGATTTTGCAGGAGTGAACTTAACTAAGTGGGCCATTAAGTATGAAGATTCTCTTGTTGAGGATTTTCCATTGAGTATGAAGAGCCTGTTGCTGAGAATTTTAAGCTGCTAAGTATGGGTTAATTGAAGTTTCCGTGGGATCTAAGTATAGCTTAGTATCCAAGTACAAGTTGGATGGTTTAGCCATTGTAATATTTTGAAAAGCCATCAATGTACTAGATGATTTTCATGTAAAGTTATATGGAGACATTTTTTGAGAAAACTCATATTTATTGTAATACTTGACATTTCATATAATGTAATTTGTGCAGTTTAAAACTTATATGGTTGTACTTTATATTATTTATATGTGTTGTAATTAACTAATTAATGTGACATTGCATAATTCACATGTGTATTAGATGACGATAAATAATGTATGATTCTGTTTTTAATTTAAACATAATATCATATTAAAAATTTATATTCATTAATAATGGACACCATTAAAACTACTAAAATATAATAACCACACATAAAATGACTAAAAATGACTAAATTAGTGACCAATAAATGAGATCTCGACTAAAACTGACTAAATTAGTGACCACATGAACATGAAATATCTTCAATCCCATAAACATACAGAATACCAATTCAAATGCCAACATACATAAATATAACAGTTAAAAACATGTATTTACTCTTAAGAATCACACAAACTACATCATAGCAATTGCTAAGAGTCATTAAAAACAAAAAGAAACTTTATATCATAGCTAAATAAACTTGCTAAAAGTCCTACTCATTTCTCTTAGCTCTAGTTGGATTTCATCACAATGAGTAACATCGAATCATACATAGACCTCTATATGTATTTAGCTTTACAATGTTGCTTTGGAAATCTCCTCATAGGCCTGCAATATACAAACAAAATTAGCAAGGCTTTTGATATTAAATATTTCAAAATCTAAGGTATGACATCTGGTGAATGAGTAAAATCCACTTACATACTGCAAATATTCCAGCAGATTTTCATTCACCAAAACCTGCTTATCATTATCAGAGGCCTTGATTAATCACTCACAAATGACATATCTGGTAAGCTGGTGATCTTGAATCCTATTCTCTAGAAGCTCAAGGCTCTTGCAACACACACTCTCAACTTTCTTGAAAAACTCTCCTGGCTATAGAGCGATATAACACGATTCCAAAACAAGGGAAACTGCTGTGCAAACATTTGAAGAAGAATGCACATGATCTACAAACTGTAACCATAGAATCAATACAGATACCATAGCATAAAAAATTGTGTCTGGTGATGCACTATTATCAAAACCTAGTGGATTACAATATTCCCTACTTGCAAGGAATAATAAGATAAAGCTAATGCATATAAACTACATAGCATTCATTCAATAACACTAAAGCTAGCATTCTATCTCTCTATATACAATAACACTAAAACCAGTGCTTTTATTGTATGGAAATATATATAAACATATTTCATAAATTACAATAAAAATTAACTAAGCAAATATCAATTTATTAAGTTTTCTAATGAGTAATTCAATGATGAATTAGATCCTCCTCCAATGTCATGCGCTATTTATTGGACTATCCTTGCACAACTACAATAAACATCATTCAAGTGTCAGGGAGCCCGACCAATCGAGCAGCCTTAGTGCCAAGACAAACTTCATTTGTGTAAAATAAAGCCCATGGTTTTGTCCATTTTGTATGCAGTCCATTTCAAGGTTTCAGGTTGGGATACACGGCCAAGTCAAACTTGTCAGTGATACAAAAGCCAAATTGCAAGTGTCAATACTTTAATGTTTTCTTCTCATTATCATATAAATAATCGGTGAATTTCCAGGTTTTTTTATACTGATATGTGTCCTCACCCATGGTGCAGTGCACCCTTTCCAAAAATAAGTGAATAATAAAAATACATATATTATAGAGGATAAACAGTAATCAAACAATTAGCGGAGTCGCGTCCCTCTCTCACAATCAATACAATCATTTTATCAATACAACAAGAAGACATTTTAAATACATAGAGGGCTGAGCATTTCAAAAGAACATCCACCTCTTTCTAGCAGAGGTACTAAGAGATTAGGGTTGTCCTTCAAGCCATCTTTTTGCAAAAGAACATAACTAAAGAACATGGGAAGTAAGATGAGATTATGATGATTCTAGAAACCTCTCGTATTAAGGGAAATGGTTAAATCTTATGAGAAATAATTTGTTTTATAATCCATATCAAGAAATAAATAAACATTTCCTTAAATGTTACATGATCTACAACCAAGTATATCCATATAAAGTTTTGAATTCATTCTCAAGCAACTCAATTTCAGAATTTTATATTGCATTTGAACGACTGAAACTTACTTGTCAATCGTTAGAATTCCAAAGGATGAGCACTTGGTTCAAATGGACGCAGCTATTGAATCCACTGTAACGATAATTCTTAAGATTTCCAATCCAAAATGATCTACTGTTTTCCTCCCTACCATACCATAGGGTACTCCTCTTCCCTCGCACTCTTATCCATACTCTACTAGCTAATGAATTATGATAAGAAACTCAATAATGAGGGAAATCATATTACTAGTTGCATCATATTGAACCACATTTCAATCATTCATCTTCACAGGATTCAAATCCCAAGCTATCTCCAAAACTCTATATAAAAGAAAAAAAATGTGAGTGTGATGCTCATTTTCTTTCTTAATAATCACTCGCCTCATTCTGATTCTCTCGCTTTCTTTCTTTTTTTTTACTTTTCTTTGTGTTTTATTATTATTATTATATCCTTTAGTTTTTTTTTCCAAATTTTGTTGTTGTTCTTTTTTAAATCTCACCCAACTTTGATTGTTTATATTTTTATAATTTTGTTATTTTGTTATTTACTTATTATTATTATTTAATTTTTATAAGATTTATTATATCGTTGTTGTTATTAAAATTATTATATTATTAGTATTATTATGGATACTAATTTATCTATTGCCTTAAAATTAATTAATTAATTAATTTTCATTTAATATATTGCCAAGCTATATTTATTTAATAAAATTAATTCTATTTTCCATGCCCAATGATTATACTTAATTAGTTTTTGCATTTTCGGGGTGAACAGGAATTTCAAGGAGCCATGCTTCCTACATGCCCTTCATATATTCCCTCGAGTGTTTTTTTTGTCAATGACAATTGAGATGTTGTTAACTCTACCTGCCTACCGTGATGAGGGCTAGTGGTTCCTAGGGAATAAGATCGAGTCTTTATTGTGTACCCTCCTAAAATGTACCTTGTGAATGATTATACCACAACCTACCGTCATGGTAGAAGGAACCTAATGAGTTGGAGCCTCTCTCTCTCTAATCATACTCATTGTGTTGACATTGGATAGACTTAGTTGTAACATGTTTAGCCACATCCCATGACATGGACCGATCAGCAATCACATATGACACCTACATGTAAACACCACACACATCAAATATTTTAAAAGAAGATTTCTAATAAAAATATGAATCATAGCTTGACATCACCTATCAAAATAACAAACTCATCTAGAGTCTATGCACATTACATGCATCAAATATTTTACCAATATTTCAACATAAGCATATATTTGTTTACCATATTATCAACACATATCACTAACTTACAACTCATTATGAGTCTATTGTGTATTTATGCCTACTTGTGTTGCATGTACCTGCTCTACATGTCACACTCGATAGCTCATCAGAGTACATGATATTTATATAAACATAAACATTAATCAACATTTTTTTACATTGCGAATAATGTAAACATCTAAATCATCATAAAATCATAACAAAAACATATAAGCATTTGATCAACATCACATCATATCACGATCATGTGAGTTCTCTATCACACTAACATCAAAGCATAATTATCAGTGAAATCATAACATGTCTTTCATAATATAATCATATAGAGTCATCATCATTATCACATAGACAAAAACATGTACTGGTCTGGATCATCCAAAACCAAATATTCCAAAAATAAAGCATCACATAGTCTAAGCCTAATCCACACATAACTAGGTCATTCAAAACTAAATGCCCGCAAAGAATATTCATGATCAAATCTATAATCTATAGTCAAAGTTTATAGTCTATCACAAAAATAGGGCACTGCAAAAGGTGATGACTTAACAATTAAACAAAGTTTATAAGCAAATCTTAATTGCGTCGCATTTTTTTGTTTATATGTAGCTTATGATATTCGTATATTTGTTTGTAGGTTATTTATATCCATCTCAGAAGATACCATGAATCATATGCTTTGTTGAGTTTATTAGAGTACCGATCTTGGAGCTTTGTTCTGTTTTTATAAATGAAGCTATTTTCCTAGTTTTATAATAATAAAAAAAATTATGTTATGAGAAAATATGTATGATATGTTAAGGTAAAAACACTATAATTATGTTGGTTTCAAGTTAGTTGTATGCACCATTATTCATTTATAATTATGTGGCTCAACCAAGATACATACACTGACCCATTTGGATCCATGAGTGCATGATTAATCATCTCAATTGGAGTTTCTCCAACTTTTAGAGGATCAACTCTAATTGACATGTTAACATGCTAACCTTTGATAATGCAACCTTTTTTTAGGAGAGATCAACAAATAGTTGAGGTACTCAAATTTTAGGGACCAATTGTTTTTAAATAATATTGAAAGAATGTGTTGACAATAGTTCTGTATTTGTATCAAGAAGTATCACAAGATTTGGTTTTCCTAATATTTATTACAAAAATTAATTGCTTGTTTGAATTTATTCTCATCAATGTACAACAACTAAAATTGGAAGGTCAAAATCCTAAAAGTTTCATACAAACTTATTTAAAACAAATATCATCAAGAAATTTGTCAAGTAAATGATCCTTTGTGTAGATGATTTGACTCTTGAAGGTTTAGATATCTTGTTGACTTTGAAATCCATGCCTTAATGAATGGGAACGTATTCCTCATGCTATTACAAATCACCCTCTTGTGGATAGGATAATAAAAATTCAAGAATATTTGATGAAAATTAAAAATTGGATGAGAACTGTATTTTTGCATAGATTAATGAGTGATAATAGATCAAAATCATTCCATATTGTTGAACTAAATTACTTGATTTATTATTGGTGAACGTAAAATCATATATTGCTTGCATAATACCAATTGAAGGCATGTCATTCATATTCGCTGCTTAAGAAATATTTAGGCCTTTCTTCCACCTGTTGCACCTCAACTTAAGTTGCTAATTCATAATGTGTGCGCTTTGAATATCATGTTCAAACAACAAATTTAATCATATAAAAAAAAAATTAAAAGAAAGCTCTAAATTTAGTATTACAATAGATGGAAAATGGACACCAAATCAATATGAATAAATTTAATTGAAGAAACCTGGATTCAAAGTAGCACTGTGTAGCAAGGAATTATGTAGTCCTCTTGATATTGTTGAGTTTGACTATATTGAGATTCAACCTCAAATAACGAATTTCACCTTAATATTTTGTGTTTGTGAACTTGATCATAGGTACAACCAACGATCACAAATTATTCAGAAGTGCTTCAACTCAACTTTGCTTTCATTTAATCATCATGGGAACACATCTCTTTCATGTCTTTCCCTGCGGATTAAATGCACTCATGAGTAGAGTTCTCAATTAACAGTTAGGAATAAATGTTCAAAAAAATATTAAAAAGTATAACTAATATACATATAGATCTAGTTGGGAGCCATATTAGAAAACCAACAAAAGCATTGAAAAAATAATAATATCAATTTAATAATATCTTTTGCACACACACAACATATCAAGAATGCTCCAATTAATTTTCTTGCTACAAAGAGTTATTGATATTCATTCCTACATAATTCCATTGGTCTTTCTATAGAGAGAGAAGGATTGATATCAATAAGGTGAACTAAATAATCCTAGGGCATTTAGTCTTTGAAGAATTTTTTTTATTGGATACAACAACAAAGAATTTGGTTTGTTTCCTAATGAACAAATAAAGTTGAACTCCATCAAGAGATTCCTTTTTGGATAATAAAAAAATTAAATATTGGTATGAACATGCATATGCATGAAAATGAAGGTGTTAAAATATTCTTGATATGTTTCATCCACAAAAAATAGTTATTTCATTAGTTCAACTTCAATAGGTTCATGAACCGAAACTAGGCAAGGTTATGGGTATGAGACAAGTTATAATTGTCTTGCCCTTGTGGGTAAATCACAATCTATGCATTCAAATAGAAATTTTGGGCCTCCATATCTATATAGAATAGAGAGGAATGTTATTAAGAGGATAATCTTGGACATTTACACTAATTGTGACTACACAACAACATTGTCACGTGACAAAATTTTCAGCCACACTTAAAGCTATTTTGTTCTTAGAGATAATGAATACTTAGTAAAATAATTTATCAACTAGATATAACGTTGTACATGCTTAGCGTATGTAGTGTAATGACCCTATTTTATTAAAAAATTAGTACAATGGATGGAATGCAGTGAGCCAAGAAGAATCCAATAAGAGAAGATCGAACAACATACTCATGTTCTTCACCCAAATACAATTCTATAAGTTGTACACATTGAAATAACCAACTAAATGAGGTAAGTATTATCGTTGTCCTGCACTTCCATGGACACCCATTTCAATTGCTGAATATATTAAGGTGTGGATTACGTAGGTATTTTCCAACTAAACTTAATTCTAGCCCATCTGAACAATCTAAAATCTTGTGCAATGTTCTATATATTCAGTTATTCCAAAATCAAGAAGTTATGTTAGATATATTAGAATCGACTCAATAAAGGATGGAAATATGGGCTCTTAACATTGCATTAAAGAAACAATCATTCTTCATAGCTTCTAGATTTCATGGTGTTGTATTTTTAGGACAATAGTGTGAAAATCCAAAACCTATGAAAAATTTATAACCATTGTGGAAGCATCCATAATCAAAATAAATCATATTTAGTTGCAAAAATGTGCTTTGAGCAGGCTTACGAAAAAAATAGTTGAAAGGGTTTTATACTTACCCTTGCTACTATATTCATGAATTGTTTGGTTTTTACAACATCTAATTATTCAAATAGATGGAATACATTCATTACCATATATTTAAGAGGGTATATCCATGTACCTTCTATACCGCTCTCCAATGACCCAATCCCATGTGTTTCCCTTGTCTTTTTTTGTTTTATGCCAAAGAGGTTGAATTTTTTTCTTGTCCACAACATTTTGAAAAATATTTGGCCTGAACCAAAAGGATTTTCCTTCAATGCCAAAGCTTCAAGAGTGATGTTTCGATTCTTCTAATTTTTACTCAATCTATTTTTATTCTTTTTTTCCATTTATTCCTCCAAGAATCCCCTTTTTACTTATTATGCCACTAAATTTTCTCCCTCTTTGGAGAATGGATGCAGTTATCACCATAGGTTAGGTCTCCCTCAACTATTAGGGTTGTAAAGCTCCAAAAATCCAAATCATGTTGCTCCTTCATTGCTTTCCTTTCATATCTAGCTCAAGGTTTCTATAGATTGAAATAGACTTGGATAAGTTCTTCAAATTCAATGTTGAGCACACTTATTTCCCTGGTACATGCCATTATTAGGAGGAGATCTAGTTCTCAAGCTCTACTAACAAAAAAAATTGTTTGTGTATGAGGTAGGAAGATAGTAAGAGAGTTAAATCTCTTGTTTACATCCAACTGAAGACAATCAGGAACAAATAGTTTGAAATATAACCTAAGTTGGTATTTTGAGTTATCTAGTCTTCACATTTGATTCTCAAACTTTATTAACTAAAAATGAAGTATAAAAATAATAATCTATTTCCCTCCAAATGGTTCAAATATAAGGTCTTGCAAATTAAAATTTTTGCATTAAACTAAAATTTTCCCTCTAAATAATATAAAATCAGCTAGTTGGATCTTAAAGGTTTCAAAAATTCTTATTAAACCTTATTTGAGACATTGAAATTAAATTAAACTTTGAAATGTAAACAATTCATTTTTATCCCATGAATAAATTAGTTTTTTTTGTCATTTTTAGTTGTCACTAATTATTTAGTCATATTTTTCGTCCCATGACTAAACTAGTCATTAAAATTTTCCATTTTTAGTGGTGTTGCTCAAATTTAGTAGTGTTTAGCTTTAAAATATTACCATGACAAACGTTTTTAGTCATGTAGTCATTAATATGCTAAATTCTACTTGTGACTAGATAATTTCAAGAGAGCTATGTGTAATTTGATAGAGGTGATGTGTGTTCTTAGCCTGAGTAAAGATGAGAGATAATACCAAGGGGTGGCAGGTGCATGGGGGATCCTCTTGGATCCCAGAGGACATGTTGAACAAACCTTCGCTTGGGGCCTTGGACACAAGACCAACAACGAGGCCGAGTGGTTGGCCCTCCTACAGGGACTACAATCCTTAGTCAGTAAAGACATCCACAAGATAGCGATCTTCGGAGACTCTCGGCATGTTATTTTCAAGATGATTAATGGATACACCTCTGGTTCAATTAATTGTCGTCATCTGTATGAAAAAGCTAAGCCTATCATGTATAAATCCTATGAGCTATTCCACATTATTCGCAACAATAACTCAGCTGCAGATGCTTTGGAAAACATGGGGGCCTCCCTACCTCAAGGCCAATTCAGTCTTAACGGAGAAGCCCCTTACACCAAATTCATTCCCTAATGGCTTGTCGGGATTATTCTTTCCTCTCTCAAGGCAAGTGGTCTTCCCTCTCTCCACTTCTCAAATTGTTTTATGTTTTCCCTAAAGGTTTTTTAGAAGAACTCCCCCTCCATTCACCTTATCCCTCCATCTTTTTTACTTCCTTCTCCCCCTCCCCTTTTCCCTCCATCTTCTCCTTTTTTCATTCCCTAGCTATTTCCTTACCCATCTCCCTTATCCCTCCATTCACCCTTCTTCTCCATCACATCGCCTCATGCCCTCCTCCCACAGCTGGCTCCCACCTCATGCTCCTTCCTGAAGGGTCTTCTCACTTAATGTGTTGTCCCAGATTTTCTCATATACGCACTGCGTTGATCTCACTCAGCCTGCATCCTTTCTTGGGCAACGCAGGATTTATGGCTCACCTCCCTCGGGTTAATTGCTCTCTCCCCTCGTACGCTCCAAGTATTATCACTCTCCTAACCATGTCTTCTCCTCGAAGCTGCCTGCAATCTCATTTCACTCCATCTCTCAGCTCTGTCCATGATGTAATTCCTCCGGAGCGCATTATCTTGGATGTCATAGCAGGCGTAGATGAAGGGTGGTTACAGGAAATTTCGTGGGAATCTCTCCCTCTCACCAGAACGTTCATGAAGGAAAGGCTCGCCCTCGCATCCTTCTCCTCTTGTTCTTGTAGCTCCCTTATAGGCTCTTTGCTGTGGTTTGCAAGCATAGATTCTCGCCCTAGTCTCCCGTCCGACGCTCAGTCCTTCACTGTTGAAAAAAACACGATTTTGGGCTGTCACTCGTCAGGGTGGAAGGAAGGTGCAGTGGGAACTTTATCTTGCCAAAGAAAGGAGGGTGCCTCCCTCCAGTAGGAGCTTAAAGTGCTAAAGTATATCCTTAGTGGCCTCTCCGCAGAGAATCAATCTTGTGTAGCAAGTTCAGTTCGAGCTCTGCATAGCAAATTTGCCTATATTGATATTTCCCCAGGAAACGACATCATGTCTCAGGCTAATAAAAATGTTGGCATTATGGACGTACAGAAGAATCTCAGGTGTCTCTATGAGATGATGGTGATAGGAATTATGGATAATAAGGAAATATCACAGGAGGTCAAGAGCATGGGGGAAGTGGTAGGTTATACAATCCTTAATCGGTTCTCTCTTAAAAATGTTGATATGTATTATTGTCTTTTGCTTTGTAGTCAGTTTATAAGGGTATACACTACCCCAGGCACTATTTGTTTTGTACATTTCCTTTGTGGAATTTATTAGTCATCTCCTTGGACCAGTTTTGTATGCAGCATTTTTGAACTGCAAGAACTCTATGTTCCCGCTTTTTTCTCTGTAATGGATAACTGTGCACAACCTGTTTTATAAAAAACCTTTCTGTTTTTGTTAAAAAAATAAGATGAGAGATAATACCTTGAAATCTACGATGAGAGTCCTAAATTCTGCATCCATTTGATCCCAAAACTATTTCACAACCAACTATGTTAATGGAAGACATATGTGCTTTGGGATTGTAGTTAGTAGTCACCCATTTGGATTTTTACATTTTAACAATGACCAACATAGTTCATTGTACTACTATTAGCTATCATACTTTGGAAATTGAAGATGGGAAGGATATAACAATGTGTCTTTAGAAACTCATTAATGAATGAAATTATGGTTATATGTCACTATTGATTAACACTATGATTTTTTTGTGATTGATGTACCCAATCAATTTCAAGCGGCTTGAGGTGTGTAAAATCTTGATAAAGCATGAAGTGAACTTTGGGGCTACTCCTTGACACTCGTATATTAGGATAATCTTCAATGGGGGGTATAGTATCATCCACTTTTGGCTTAGGAAGAGCTTCCATGGTGTTTTCCTTAGGGGCGTGTAATAAAACTAAATAGTTTAGTAACTTAGTTAGTAAATTGTTATTTATTAATGAATGATTTGATAGGTCACATCATTTAATTGTGACCCTTGATTTGTATAAATCCACATTGTACTCCTTGTAAAAAGGCATCAATTCAATCAATAACATATATCTTTTAGAATATGGGCTGGTGCAAGCTAATGATGGTCACTTATGATGCGTTCGTTGCGATGAAATTCTGGAAAAACAGAAATTTGAACGTCAAAAAGCAATATTAGAGGTACCTACACAACTTTGTAATATGGCGTAAGAAAACTAAATGTAGAAAATCGGGCTACCTTTCCGAATATATAACTTTTATTTATGGAAAGTAAGTATAAATCCCAAAAAATGAGGTTCTTCTAAGGTTGGTATGTTATTGTTTTCCGAAAACATAACGAATATGTTTGCATTGGTCCATGCGTTTGGCAAGCAAATGGTGGAATTTTGTGAAAATATTATATAGAGTTGTAGATAACAGGCATGCCTAGTGCAGCGTTATTTTTCTACACTTATTTATGTTATATTTTGTTTTTTTTTTAATTAAGGAAGTCAACGACGCCCTAAAATGACAAGGTCGAGCGTTGGTCCATGACATCTTGGTCTTAACATAGTCAATGAACGATTTTTTTTAAGGATGTAGGTCTTTGTGTCTTCTTGCGCAGGTTCTTTTCTGTTTTCTAAATAGGTGAGCTAATCAAAATTTATAGCCGAAGCAAATAGCCTACCTTTTGAGTTAGATTGATGTTAGTCCATTTAAAATTTAATAAAAAATAGAAAAAGATAATAGATTTAAATAAAAACTACATATTCAGAATCTACAGATAGAGTTACACAAGTATATGAATTTTCATTAGCAGTGGACACGCGTGGCATATGCAAAATCATGCACGAAATAAGAGAAGTGGTACAAAACATGTTTTTTGTCATAAGACAGTCCAAACCACTTGGTTTGGCAACCCGAACCTAAAACCAAACAAGCCAAGTCATCCACCATGTAGGTTGGAAAGAATGTTCCCGCCAAAATTCAAAATTTAAAGCAGCGCGTACGTGCTACAAACACGTGTGCACGTAGTTTAAAAATTAATGCGTATGGACTAAAAGTACGATCGTGCTTTTGAGTGCGTACGTGTTAAACACGTGTGCACACATCTATTTAGTATTTGAAACTTTGCTTTGTTTTTGTTTTCAAGCATCTCAACTCCAACTCTTCCTAATTGTAATCCTTGTCCTCCCCTATTTTCCTAACCCTCTTCTCCTTTCTCCATGTCTCTCACTGTCCTCCATCCCTATCTCTCTCTCTCTCTCTCTCTCCCCCCCATCTAACCCTGTAGTATCTCCGTCCATAACACATGGTCTCTCTCTCTCTCTCTCTCTCACATACACTTACAAATAACACTTCACCCTACCTCTCTCTCTCTCTATCACTCACACACAAAACTTGTCACCCTACTTGAAATTAAGACAATGATGATGATGACGATGATGATGAAAAATGATGTTGACGATGATGATGGCGATGGTGATGATGATGATGAGGATAAGGATGATGATGATGATGACGACGACGATGATGTTGATGATGATTATGGTGATGG
>LPNX010133379.1:25152-42014 GCA_001517045.1 Pseudotsuga menziesii
CAAATAACTTGTACAATGGACTCATGTGTTGGTTCAAGGACTTGTTGACAACTCATACACATTAGACCGTTCAACAATATCATGATGTCTTACACATTAGAGTAGTAACGATATAAATTTTAGAGGGTTACTGGCACGCCATCTATTTGTTATTGACCAAGGGCTTGAGGTCATGTATTATTGACAATGGTGTTATTGACCATGGTGACCATTGTCACTACTGTCGTGACCATGGTCGCCACTGTCGCTATTGTCACATTAGGGCTTGAGTCCATGTGTTATTGACCATGGTCGCCACTAAACCTTTGCTACACCTTGACACCCATCCTTGGTAAGTGTTGAAGGCCTCCCTTACTCTCCACTAGCCATAGGTAAGGAGCCTAAGACCTCATAATGGAACCCGTGGGACTAAAAAGAAAGTAGTGGCGAAGACTATATTGTAAAAATACTTGTACATGTGTGAATACCAAGACATTGTTAAAGAACATTAGTTACTAAATGGGATAAAATTTAGTGATTTAATGTTGTAAATGTTAGGTAGCAGCACTCACACGTGTTTATGTGCGTACGCGTAGACACATGTGCATGCTCCTATTGCTAGTTAAAAAACTAGATATATTCCTTCCCGGGTTTGCTACCAATTTTCATGGGTTTTCTACTATTGTTCGCACATTTTGTGCTCCTGAACTTTGCAATTTGGCTCACACTCAATCATCAATTGGACACTCTTTGATCTATTGGATAGAATATCACTCTTGGAATCTAACAAACATCTTTAGTGGTCTTGGAAGTTAGTAGATACATTCAAACTACAAATTTTCATTACAAGAAGAGATAATTTTGAATAGGTATCGTCAATTGTAAATAATTGTTTTCATTCACAATATTTGAGATCATTTCATTGATTTATGTTTTATCATATGCCTACAACAATATCTCTCTCATAGACAACAATTAATTTCATAAGAAGAATTCCCAACTTCACTTCAAAACAAGTCTCATATTCTCCATACAAGATGAAGTATGCAATGTTAACTAATAATGATTTGCACATGAATATTTTTTGATTTCACACAATGATGGCATAGATGAAGTTATCTCTTGAGACTTTTCAATTTAAAAAAAAAACTTTGAAGCAATCATGGGATAGGTTCCATATTGAATAGTTCACCAAGTTGTCCATATTCTCTTTATAACTTGAAGTATGCAATGTAGACCAATAATAATTTGCACATGAATATATTTTGATTTCCCATAAGGATGGCATAGATGAGGTTCTCTCTTGAGACTCTTGAATTTGTATAAAAACCTTGGAAGCAATCATGGGGGAGGGTCCATATTGAATAATCCACCAACTTGTCCATTCTCTCCTCTTCATGCTACATTTATCATAACATACCTTTGATCTTGACCGGGATGCCTCTACCTCAATGATTTCTCCTTCCTTCGGGGGATTTGAAACCTCCTCATTGTGTAATTAGTCAATTTTTTCTCTTTATTTAGTGTAACTTAATGAGTGTAATTTATTCAATTTATTCCCAATACATCCAAACACCAACTTGTGTCTTCCCTCACAACTAATGTGGCATATTACGTGTAATGTCATCTCGTCTGAAGGTGTTGGAAATGAAGAATATTTCACTCATATTCTTGTGACTTCCACTAATTTTTAAACACAAAGGAATTCATAATCCTATCACTGTAATACCTACAAAATTGACTCTCTTTACTTGACTCAAACAGAGTATAGAAATGAAACTTTAGTTCAAACATAAAGAGAAACCTTTAATTAGCTTTTATGTATCAATGCCAATAATTACCATATTAACATATCTATAATTTAGTTAATTATGTTGGAACACATCATGTTTCTTGTATAATGGAACTAATACCTTATTTGTTGCTTCTTATGTAGGGGTAGACCTCATATTTTTTATAAAGAAACTTTTGGATATGGGAAAATCACGTAACAAAGTAAGAAAAAATAGAAGAAATATTCCCATTGAAAATGAAAATTAGGTAAGAACATGTTTGCAATGGATAGAGTGAGACATGGTCCAGACATTTCCATAGATACTGTGACCAATCCTAACACAATCGATGACAAAACACTGCCTAGTTCAGAACCACGGGTGAAGCGGTTGCGTCCAACTGACCCAACTCAAATTCAAACATCAACACAATCTACGACAAACAATCCATCAACAAGCCATGCTGAAGCTCTTGAAGACATAGGTATATTGAGAGACACTGAGTTTCAAGCGTTGGACGTAGGAGAAATGATTAATTTTCAATATCTCCAAGAAGACCACAACCATGTAGAGCACACTCCCAATACACACCAACATGTAAATGAAGCACCACAACAAAGAATCTCTACGATTCGTAGCTCATGTCCACCTTCCCCACCTCGATTGTCTAGTGCAAGAAAAAAGGAATCCTAGACGTATCCATGTCGATGAAATTTGTCTGTTAGGATTTGAAGGTAAGTTTCCCAAATGCACTATTGATTGGAAATGTAGCAAATTAATGAAGGAATATTTTGAATCCAAAGGCGATGTAGGTAAATGTCAATTATTACTATGTTTGTTAAAGTCAAATTGTTTAGTTGTTGTTAGGAGAATTCTAGGCATAAAGATGGTTAGAAGTTCAAAGGCTAACTATCATATTGTTAGAAATATCCAATATGGTTTTAATGTGATTGGGAAGACGTCTCGTACTAAAGATCTTTGTGTGGCTCATCGTGTGTTATCAGAATTAGTTGTAAGTAAGTCCACAAGGAAACGTCGCCTCTTGTCACACACTTCTCACATACTTAAATTAAATAGAAAAACTATTAAGAAGTACTATGTTATAAGAAAAAATATTGAGACTCCAGGTGGATAAGATTGTTGGGATTTTGTCGGCAGGTTTCCTCATAGAGATATGAAGCTAATTGATGTTGTTAAGGAATTAGTACAAAATTTTTGGCATGATCATACCAGACCTTCATCTAACCAAAGAGATGTACTAAAACTGATAAAAGGTTCTAGTGAATATGAACCCCATGTCAAACACTTCCCTGAAATGACACAGACTAAACTCTATGAGAGATTAGGAATGAGAACACACAATTGAACCTAAGCCAAAGGTCCTTTGAGAAATGTAAACCATGGTACATTCGAGGAACACATACTTTTGTAGATACCATGTAGAATATGAATATTTTAATGACAAGTATAAACATATTGTAACACCTCTGTTTATACCCCGTTTGCATTTAATAAAACGATGTAAATAATCATGGTGTGGAGCTATGAAAAAACCCCAACATTGATTTAGTGTTATGCTTCGGCAATTAAGGTTGGGCCAGTGATATTTAATGCCAACTGAACATTAAAAGTTGGGCAGTACATTAAAATTGAAATATTAATTAAAAACCTACAGTCAGCCATGTGAATGCAACTAAATGAGATGGGGGCATGATTTTCCTAAGGATAAAGGGGTGGGGGATTGGAAGAGTGGGGAATAAATTCGAAATGGGAAGAGCACCATTTTTGGAAAAACCTTTTTTTTTTTAATTTTCTTGAGCAAGAAAACACAAAACGTCTACCTTTCCCTCACGCATGGATGTTTCATCTTCCCCTCACGATTTTGAGTGGGGGTAACGTTTTGAGGATCCCAATCTTCATTCATGCAAAAGGCAAAACCAGTATGTGTATGAACTCTGGATGATTCTCTCCAGTTATGCGAATCTGTTTTCTTTCACGATTTTAGTTTTTTTGTTTAGCATTATTCTCTTTCATGTTTTTCTCTAGTCTTCCAGTTGTTTTTCCTGAACAGGAATGCCTTGAATACAATTCGATGTTTTTTAATGAATTGACCAACAACGTTTTTCGTTTTGGTATTTTGCAGCAGTCAGCATGTCACTGGCAATGCTCAAAAATTCGTAAATTACTATGTGCATGTGTAATACTTTTCCTTTGTCACGTTTTGTTGATCCCAGACTGAGATCGTTGTGTGTGCATCCTCATGTGGAATCTAAATTGATAAACCCAACTGGAAGGATGGCTTGGCTAGTAGCCTGATAAACCCATATGTTGGCTTGGATGTGTCTCATTTGTTTTGGCTAAAGTGTAACCCACTCCCTGTGTGAGTTTGGTAAACCCAACTTTGATGGCTTGACTGAGTCTTAATGTATCCTTGGCTATGGGGAAAATATGCTAGTACTCCTTATTCCTTGGGGAAATCATGCCCAGCTCGGGGGTGGAATTGTTGCTGAGAGATTAAAGAGCACCTTGGCCTATTGTTGGGAGGAACATTGCAGCGACATAGATGGTTGCAAGACAAGCTTCTTTCAAAGATAAGTAATCCCTTATATTTTATTTCTGCGACTGTATATTGTTATGAAATTATATTAACACGTTAAATGCTTGAATAGAATGTATTGGATTAATGTATTTGCTTCCGTTGTATATTGCATTATGCATCTGTTTATACATATGAATGTTTTATTTCAAGGCATTTTTTATATATATTATGTTCATGGGGCTTAGATTTCCTGGGTTGATAATGCTAGATGTGTCCTCTCCATCGAGTAGAGGGGTGGGGACATGATAGTGTGGTATCAGAGCCTAAGGTTGATGTATTGGGCCTCAATGGGCCAAGATGAACATTTGAAAGAGGCAAGATCAACCTCTGTGCTCAGCAGAAGGAAAAAGACGACATACATAAAAATTTCTAAAATTTTTCTAACTGTTGAATATTCTCATGTGGCGGTTGAGATCGCTGCAATATTTGTTGGGTTCTAAGAAGCGAGCCATAGTGGTGTCTGTGTTTCCTGAAGGGAGCTACGACGGTGGCTGAATTCCCAAGAGACGATCCAATGACATCGATGCTTCCGCAATGATGGGCAGTTTGACAAGGTTTTTGTCGGGAGAAAGTTTGGATTTTCTCCAACCTGGTGGCAGCTTTGGAAATATCATCGTCAGAAGGTAGATCCCCTCAATGGTCCATGAAGAACCGACTTATTTGTCCATATACCAACATCCACAGTAGAAATTTTTCTAAGTGTTGGAAGAGGAATCTCCCTTGTCGGTTGTGATGATTGAAAATGAGCCAATACGTTAGCTGGATTAGATAAAAGCGAGCTGAAACGATGGCTGCGTTGGCAAGATGGAGCCGACAAGAAGGAAAATTTTTTATAAGTGTGAAAATTATTCCATGTCAGCTGAGAAGATCCGATGCATGATGGGTGGAAGCTGAGAACTGAGCCACAATGATAGGTGGAATTCAATCTTCGAGTCGCAACAGTGGGAGAAAGTCGGGCTTCAAGCCGCAATGGCAGGCAGAAGTCGGGCTTCGAGACGCAACACCGAGTGGAAGTTGGGCCCCAAGTTGCAACGGTAGGTGAATGCCGATATTTTTTCTACTGAATATAAAAGACAAAGGAAGAAATAAAATTCATCTAAGTGCTGGCTTAGCGGTGGGCGGAAAAAGAAGAAGGAGCCGACGATGGTGGAAGAAACTTGAAGATCAAGCCAACGACGGTGGAGGAAACTTGAAGATCAAGTCGATGTACTATGAAATAAATTTGAAAATCGAGCTAATGTGTGGTGGAAGAAATTCGAATATCGAGCTGATCTGTAGTAGAAGAAATTTTAAGATCGAGTTGATGTGCGGCGGGATAAATTTGAAGATTGAGCCGATGTGCGGCAGCAGAGTGTTGAAGATCAAGTCGATGTGCGACGACAGAAAGATGAAGATGGAGCCGATGAGAAATGGTGGATAGAAGATGAATATGGAGTCACTACAGTAGGTGAAATTCAAAAATTTCTCGGATGGAGTGGAAGGATAAGTCAGAAGGAAAATTAAATTTGCTCTAAAAAAAATATTTTTAGCACGTTTTTTAGTGAGATATGCAGGGTTATAAAAATGAACAAATGGCAGCATGGTTATGCACCAGATTTCACGAAATTGAAAGATTTACAAAAAAAATGAGGGCATTTCCCTCAACCCGCCTTGTAGTGGTGGAAGAAACAAGGGGGCGATCCCCCTTAATCCCCGTCGTCCCCCTGAGATAGTCGTTCTTTGTGAAAGAAAATTTTATGTTTTGGGAAAAGTTGTCAATGTATGATTTTTTTTCCAAGTGAAGGTAAGTAATGTATGATTCATGTGAATGTTATGCAGCTAACAGCTATGTTATTAAAGATTTTGCAGAATCCTAATCACCTTATGAAGAAAAGGATATAAGGCAACAAATCGATGATCAAGAAATTGGTGAGAGAATTTTGCAATCTTCTGTAAGAGACCAACTAAACTGGTAATATCAAGGGCATAAGTAAGAGCCATGCAGGTAATGGTTTAATTATGATAATTGCATAAGTGTTGGAAGGGGATTGGGTAAGAATCCATTGAACCATATTTAGTAATCATGGAATGGTATGCATTTAGGAATGAATGCATTCATATGAACGACATATTGCCATAGTGTGGTGGGGCATGGAGTGGTGAAGGCAAGAGATCTCATACCATGTGGTTGTTTAAAAATTTAGACTACATTCAAATAGAAATATATCATGCCCTATGAATGTTGCTATGAATTTAATAACCAAACTAAGTGAATACTGGTGGTATTGATTATAGTAATGCATCCCATATGAGGTAGTCGTGGTTAGGCCATAATATGTTTGAATGCATAGTATTCATGAATCAATACAAGGTAGAATTGAGTGAATATACATTAAGAAATTTTATAAATCTTGTGATTATGCATTGAGTGGATGCATATGAAAAGTTTGAGTAGATGTTGTAAAGATGCATACATAAGTATGGGTGCACATGTTGTGATGCATTGCATGAATACATAAGGATGGTGCGTGTATTATTATGACTAAATAACGAATGAAATGATGAATTGGTGATAATTCTAGGATCATTTCATGGGATGTTATGAATGCAGAATAGTAAGTGCATGAAGAAGGTAGTCATGATCAATGGGCTACCAAAATGCTCCGTGGAAGTCCAAAGTGGTATAAATGATATGACTATGAAATAATGAGTATCTAAAAGTTTCATTTAAATTGCATTAATGATGTGACTGTACCTTGCAATTTTAGTATGATTATGATTCACGTGAAGTAAATGAGTTTGGTGATATTGATATGTTAATAGATGGAAGTGTTTGAATTCTGGAGTGTTATAATTCTGAAAATGCTTTAGTGATTGTTGCAACAATGAAATATTATATGCATAGAGACTTACAAAGTGTTTGGCTAATTGAAGTTCAGATTGCAGGTAGATTGTTTTGGGCATGGCAATGTGGGTAAGTCCATGACGAAGGATGGAATCTACCATGTGAAATAACCAAACCTCATGAGAATATTCTCATGGTTGTAAAACTAGTTTATGTGCAGAACGAATTGTCAATTTGGACTTGTAGATTTCAGATTTGAGAATTTGCTGATAATTACTAATCATCATTGTCTTGCATAGAATTGTGTTAGGAGGACGTATTGTAAGTGGATGTTCATGCTATTCTAGTAAGCATAAAATTATAATGGGAAGAGTGGTTCCACTTACATGATACAAACAATATGAGGATAGCCTTATTTCTAAGCAAATCAATTTTTGTAGTAGACAGAGTTGCAAATTCATATTGAATTTAATTGTTAGTACCATTGATTGGTTATGGAACAATCAGATTTGAATTGTATTTTTAAATAATGTTGACTATTTGGCTACTTGATAAGTGTGCTAGGAATACACATTATAGGAAAACCATGTGTGATGGCCTGCATGAGCCAAAATTCATGGGAATGATCCCATACCTTGGAAACGGGTTTTAGGTGAAACTCCATTGGATATTTTGGTAATGTCCAATTTGCACTACATGATTGGTAAACAATATGAGTGAGATGGTAAATATTATGTTAGTAAGACATACGTGGGATATGGAATGTAAAAAGGAGTTGGATGGAAAACCGAGGGACTGTCAACTCAGAGAAGGGAGCCCCCATTCCTCATTAATGAAGAAAAAATACATATGCAAATGGATAAGTATTCTGTGACCCTAGCTAAGAATATGCATGTCTGTTAGAGGAGAAAGTTGGTATGTCAACTTGAATGATAGCCGACTTAGTCAATCAGCCAACTAAGTTGGTCGGCGACTAAACTAGAGATTAGGTCGGCCACCTAAGGTCGTGTCGGTTCATTGAACCGATAGGCAGTTATTTTGTAACAGTTTCTAAATCATATATATTAGGCTGTTGAACTAGATGAGAACTTGGTTCAGTTCTCTGTATTGTATGGACCCATTCATATTAATATAATCTGTTATTTCCTCTACTTGTTCTTATCTCTTGTCTCTGTTATGTATGTATGTTTTGGTATGTATTATTGGTAACCTTAGGTGATATGTGAGATTACAACATTGGTTCCGTTGCCAGTAGTACATGTCTGAAATGTATGCAAACAGATGATATTAGAACAAGAGATTAAGGACTGGTGGGAATGTAAAGTTGCAAATTATTTGCAGAATTACGCACGAAGAAACAGATTAATGACCACACAAGCAAAAGCAAGATTCTTTATAGAGACACATGAGAAGTTTGTAGAATTAGTGCCCCAACTTCTGAAGAAACTCTTGGATGAAAAAGCCAGAAGGGACTAAAGATCAATAGTTGCTAGAAAAACTGATTTGTGGGGGAAGAACAAACTTGTCGGAGTGGTTCGAAAAAAATCGTCGATGAATTCTGCGAGGAAAAAGTAGTCGAAGAAAGGACTTCGGTGGAAACCATCAAGAAGAAATTCTACACAGACCTCACTGAGTAATTCTTGTGTTCCTTATCGAACTTGCTATTTAAATTCCTAATCGAGAAGGGAGTAGGTCATATTGTCGAACCTCATCCATCACTTCATGGATTGCCATTAAACCCTAATTGGGTGGAAAAACAAAAGAGGTGGGAAAAAATCATTGCAGAAAGGGAGTGGGAATACTTCCTAACCAAGTAGACCGAACTATCCAGGATTTCTAAAGCATCAGGTAGGCTATGGGGGGGTGGATGGTCATATGTTGGGATAAAGTGGAGTGGATTTTAGTCGACTAAAAGAAGATACCAATCACCAATAATGAGAAGTATAATAAAAGTAAATCAAGAAGACAGTGCCACACAAAGGTATGTCGGACCTCCAGAAAATAGAGAGGGAGGAAAGACAACAAATAAGGGAAGAAAGAAGAGAAAGAGCCTTAGTGTTGCACAGAGGAATGAGTACTAGGGCAATCGACCATGAAAGAAATCTGCCAGAGTCAGGTCATGACCGACATGAAGAAGCCATGGAAAAACAGGCGTCCCCTATGGAAGAAGAATTGTGGATAGAGCAGCAAGAAGCTCTCCAATTAGAATCTCCCCAAGAAGGAACAACTCTGTCTCCATTGAATCCATGTACCTGGATACAAGCCATTGTTGAAGAGGACATCCGACTAGGAGCTGGTGACTTTGGTATATGGAGTCAACTAGACAACGAGAAATACACTGGTAGGCATCTTATTATCCGTCGACTAGAAGAAGGAAATTGGGTTACCTTTCAAGCAGTACCCTCCAACCGAAGTATCCACTTACTTTTACCGACACATGAAGGAGCACCCCCCTTTCCAAATACAGATTTGGAGGAAACAGAACATTCAGAACTACAGGCAAATAATTGCAGTTGGACATCGACAGAAGATGTAGAAACCAACTGACTGTTGGTCGAAGACGAAATGACAAAAAAAATAGACAGGAACGA
Source organism: Pseudotsuga menziesii (assembly GCA_001517045.1). Classification (NCBI taxonomy): domain Eukaryota; kingdom Viridiplantae; phylum Streptophyta; class Pinopsida; order Pinales; family Pinaceae; genus Pseudotsuga; species Pseudotsuga menziesii. Next base: position 34,918 of record LPNX010133379.1, read on the forward strand.
GAGTTCCGTCGACAATAGTTCTGCAGAGACGAAAAAACAAATAACCCCACCACCCCCACCCCCACCTCCACCATCGCCACTTCCTGAAAGCAGTGACAATGATTTTGACATGGGTCACAGGTTAGCACACATTCCTCCATATGAGGGTGATGAGGACCCCAGATGACATTGGTTCGTCTGTGACTCGACTTGGGAGGCTAACCAAGTTACGGATGAAGATAGATAGATGGTGCAGTTTGCTGGTGCCTTGAGGAAAAGGGAATTAACTTGGTACATGGCCTTTTCTAAAAGACAACCCTGAGCAACCAAAGCCGAGATTAAAGCATAATTTCTATCATTTATCAAAACTCCAGATGAAAAACATCTGGCTGCAAAGAAACTAAAAACAACATCGAAGAAGGTAGGAGAAACTATCCGCAATTATGATAAACGTTGGAAAGACCTTCTTAGCTAACTTGACTATTGTATTGATGAACAATTATTAATCCAGTGGTTTCTTGCAGGCTTATCTCAGAAAATACGCCAACACATAAGTCTGGAGACATTCAAGTCTTATGAAGATGCGCTTACAAAATCTCTCCAAGTGGAAATGGATGAGGACCTACCAGCATACTCCACCGATCACATACTAGAAGAACAGCTTGAGATCGTGCAGAAGTCTTTAAAAGATTTAAACCTCAAAGGCCAGGACATCTGGTGCACGAAGTGCTCAACGACCAAACACTCAAAAGATAACTGTCGACAGGAAACCAACCGACAAGACGTTCGATTCGTACAGACAATTAATACCTCCTTGTGAAGTAAGGCCTCCTCATTGTGGAAGTCTTTATTCCCTTATTATTCCCATAAGATATTCTAACCTTCCTTACCTTAAGAGGGGTTTTACTAGTTGTAGTCAGGGGCCCCAATTTCCTAGTTCTATTTTAACCATTCGATAGGTCTGGATAATCAGTCTCTTCGAAGTACTTCTTTGATAAAGCCTGTCTGTGCAAAACTAGACAAATTGCGTTATTACATCTATAGATGGGAGAAGTATAAATGCTAACCAAAATGCCCCCAACCCGCCGAAATCCGACAAATCAATTTTGGTCTAAATTAAAATTTAAAGTGGTTAAATCACAAATCCAGCGATTTGGGTCATTTTAAAATCATGGATTAACTCAAATACAATCACATACAATTGTAGAAATTGTAAAATTGTTAAAATAACCTTTCTCCAGCAGAAATCTGATTGTGTTTTTATCAAAAATACGCCCGGGAAAACAGGGCATTTTAGTTGTATTTTATCCTACGCGGTATAGATGCGCTACAAAATGAATGATCACTATAATAGTGAGTCACAGATACGAGAGGGGGTGAGGCGTGAAGCCCTATTCTAAGTTCATGACCCGAACAACGAGTTTCTCATTTGTAAGGTAAGAAGGTATGTTATGAACTGCGAGTTCATAACCCACTAAATGAGGAAGGGTCTGTCTGCATTCAAGCTTGTTCCACAAAGGAGAAAACATCACAACATGCACAAAAAACCCTTTTCACCCAAAAAACCTCGTCATAAGATGCCCAAAAACCATTGTCACAGCATGCCCAAAAAAAGGAGGTCTTGATGCTTACCTGTTGAGCCATGAGCTCCAAATCAAAAACGTGAACCGTTTGCTCCAAATTTGTACCGTTAGCTCCAGTTCTCAAGCGTGAGCTACAATTATCAATGGTGAGCTCCAATTCTCAACCCTGACCTCCAATTATCAACTGTGAGCTCCAATGCTGAACCCTGTGCTCCAGTAGACCTACTCCCAAATTCACAAGAACCTCCAAATTGAACTAAACTGTCCAAAAAGAGTTGCGGCAATGTCCAAATATGCTTGTGATTTGTTATTATATATTATTATATGTTATATGTTTTTTATTTTTTTTATTTTTATTATGTATTATATATTTTTTATTTTTATTTTTATTATGATGTTTTTTATTTTTATTATATATTATATGTTTTTTTATTTTTATTATGATGATTATGATTATGATGTTCATGTCGATGATGACAATGATGACAATGTTGTTGATGATGATGATGATGTTGATGACGACGATGAAAATGATGTTATTATATAGTAATATTTTTGATAAATACGAGTATATTTTGATGAAGATGATGATGGTGGTGATGATGATGATGATGAATACGATCATGGTGATGAAGTTGATGATGATGATGGTGATGATTATGATGTTGAGGCCGATGATGATGGTGATGATGATAATGATGATGATGATGATGGTGATGAAATTGATGATGATGATGTTGATGATTATGTTGTTGAGGCTGATGATGACAATGATGATGTCGACAATGACAATGATGATGATGATGACGATGACGATGATTATGATGATGATGAAGACAATAAAAATGATGATGATGATGACAATGATGATGATAATGATGATGTCAATGATGACAATGATGATGATGATGATGATCTCAATTATGATGATGATGATTATCATCATCATGAGGATGACGATGATGATTATCATCATCATGAGGATGACGACGACGATGATGTTGATGATGAGTATCATCATCATGAGGAAGACGACGATGATGACGACGATGACGATGAATATGACGTGCCATCTGTATCATCATCTGTGTCAACATTGTAAGGATTGGCCATATCATCATTGTCATCATCATCAATTACGCTCATTGTGTCATCGTCGGAATAATATTCAACTGCATTGTCTGCTACATCATCTAATTCAACTATTCCTTGGATGACGATGATGATGATGATGACGATGATGATGAAGATTATGATGTTGATGTTGACGATGAGAATGATGATGATGATGGTGATGATTATGATGCTGATGGAGATGATGACAATGATGATGATGATGATTATGATTCTGATGAAGACGATTATTATGATTATGATGATGATCATGATTATGATGATGATGATGATGATCTCAATGACGAGGATGATGATAATCATCATCATGAGGATGACGATGATGAAGATGTTGATGATGAGTATCATCATCATGAGGAAGATGATCATGATGATGAATATGATGTGCCATCTGTATCATCATTTGTGTCAACATTGTAAGGATTGGCCATATCATCATCTCCATCATCATCAGTTATGCTCATCATGTCATTGTCGGAATAATATTCAATGGAATTGTCTGCTACATCATCTGATTCAAATATTCCTTGGACATCTTCTGTTGGATCATCATCATCAACTAACTCAAGTTGATCATGCTCTTCATCATCATATTCTTCTTCCAGAGAATCCTCTTCATTACCATCATTTAGGTTATACTTTACCGGCCTTCCCTTGGATCGTGTCTCACAACCAATGACCAGCCTGCTTTACCTGGAACCTCTGAGTAAAATACTTATTCACATTGGCTTGGAAGAACATAGTTCTATCAGGATCACGTTGATTCAATCGTAAACTATACCATTTGACAACGAATAGAAATACCTTAAAGGATTTAAAGTCACACTGTATAATATCTTGGAAATAACCATAGTATCTATTTTCTGAGACTTTTGGATGTTTATCAGTTATAAATGAAACATTGGTAACCTCAAAGACAACCAAAACCCAAGAATTTGATGTTTTATTTTGTTTCGTCCAGTTTTTTGATCCGATATCTACATCCATTGCATACCATAGCCTTATGGTGCTTTACCTGCAATAAGCAATACACAAAAAAATTACACAACCAATCAGTCCTTATGGAACAATACATGGAAAAAAAGAACATGTACGTCAATAATTAATTTGCAAAATAAAAGATTTAGAGGGATATTTGATTAATTATATACTTTCCATTTTATCTTTTACACCATATGCCAAATCGATTTCCCTTTCTGTTAGATTGTTATCTCCACTGCGTTGTGCTTCTTTTACCAATGAAGCCACACCTTCCCATGATATTCCATGACCCGATTGTGCACATCGTTCAATCCATACCTTCATCCAGTCAAGATTGTTTATGATGTATAAATGAATTGAATCCCATTCTTGACCAACTATTTAATGACAATTTCCATTAAAATCAAAGAAAGGTGTAAATATCCCGAACAAAGATGTATATGCTCTTAATTGAAGCAATTATGACTGGAAAATACAATTAGAATATGAAGGATATAATAAAAATACACTAGCTAATAATTACCTTTCAACTTCCTCAATATACCTTTCCCCTTCAGTTGCTCCCCTTCAAATTTGTTATTGGAGTCTGGATCAAAAATACAACGTAAATTGAGATTTGACGCTAAAATAGGAAGATATTCACTAACATACAGCATGTTTTGGTATACCGTATATCCTTCCATCATAGAACCCTCCGGATGTGCTATTTGTCTCACCAAACCCTTCATAAATTTCAACTGCCTCTCAACCATCCACATGGACCTTGAGTGCACAGGTCCACAGAACTCAATCTCCTCAACTTGGTGTATGAGGTAGTGTTCCCGTGCATTGAAAAATACTGATGGTAGATGCTTCTGCATTTCACACATGAGACGAGAAATTTTTCTCCTCCAATAATTTATATATTCTTTATGGATTTATTTAAATGTCAACCATATACAAGTGATGCAAACCAATAATGATATTTAACAAAAACAAACATTAAATTACAATATATGCAAGTAAAGAAACACGAAGCACATGCAAGTAATTGCTAGTTACCTCATGTGTTTACCAAGATTATATATAACTTGTTTGACATTGTTGTCAAAGTTGTCCGGGAGAGAGAGAGGTAGAACATACTGTATCAATATACAAACCACGCCATTTACTAAAAAAAGAGTATACAAACAAGAAAAACTTATATGGACATAACAATAATAATTACCTTGATGAAGACATGCCAATCATGTATTTTGAACCCCGCAAAATCACCTTTTTTAGTTATGATATTCTTCAAGTTTGCACAAAAACCGGTGGGAAATTTAATTTTCCACATTACTTCTTTGACAACATTGCTTTGTTGCTCCGTAAACATCCATGGAATTGAGTTTATATTAACTTGTTCTCCGTTGGTATGAAATTGGATGACGTCTTTCATTTCCTGGTTGATTTCTTGAATGTCTTTGCACACTTTCACAACTTTATCTTTCTCCCTCCTTAGCTCTAGTAGTCGCCATAAGGTTTCAGTAATATTCTTTCCAATATGCATTGCATCAAACAAATGAGCAATTTGTAGGTGCTCATAGTAGGGCAACCTGCTGAATTGAATAGGATAACTTTTCATTCCTCGTGGAAGACCATTAACTCCTTCTTGATCATGATGGACATCATGAATATTAGTTTATAATTAATAAATTACATCATAAATAAAATATGGCCACTACAAAAAACAACTCACAATAAAAATTAAAATACATAAAAATTCATATACGATGATCCATACGTACCATGATGACGATTTCTATTGTATTGCATCTTCCAAAGGTGAGGTGTCATTCTCCGTGGTTTTAATGCAGTCTCCTACTTCCCATTGAAAATATTTCTTTTAGTTTTTTTATACCTCTGATTCTTAGACGTTGAAGATCCGACAGGGAAGTGTCGAATAACCGCCACTACACGAGTCAAAAATCTGACGCCTATCCAGAACAGAAGTGTCGGATAACCGCCACTATAAGAGTTAGAATTCCGACACTCAAGTGTCGGATAATCGATGGAGATAGAAATATTTTTTGTTAGCATTCTGTATATTGATTGCTGTGCGACAAATCCATGCGAAATGTCGAATGACGTCGAATTCTGTCATCGTATTTCAGGTTCAAATCTTGTAGTACTAAATTTACAGGTAACTTTTGGAAATATCTGTTTAAAGGATTAAGCACTACACTAAATTTTAGTACTTCGTTCCATCCTCAGACTGATGGACAGACTTAAAGAGTAGACCAAGTACTGGAAGATTTACTAAGAATGTATGTAAAGGATCAGCTAGGTAAATGGGAGGATTATTTGCATCTGGTGGAATTTGCTTATAATAATAATTATCAAGCTTCAACCAGATTTAGTCCTTTCAAAATATTGTATGGAAGGAAGTGTAACACTCTTATCTCTTGGAGTAATTGGGTGGAAATATTAGCATTAGGTCTTGAACTATTAAAATAAATGGAAGAAAGTGTAAAGCATGTACAAGGTAATCTAAAAATTGCGCAAGATCGACAGAAAAGTCAAGCAGACCTTAAAAAAAATCCAAAACAGTTTTAGTTAGGTGAACATGTATTCATCAAGGTGAGATCCAAAAAGAGTTCTCTGAGGTTGGGTAGTTGTGCAAAACTAGCACCTCGTTACCGTGGTCCATTTGAAATACTATCCATGATTGGACATGTAGCTTATCAATTAGCATTACCACCGAATTTAAGAGTTCATAATGATTTTCACATTTCTATATGAAAGAAATATGTTCATGATGATATTCATGTTGTTAACTAGAATGATGTATAGGTGGAACCAGAAGGAGATTTTCTGGTTGAACCGGACTGTATCCTCGAGCGGAGGGAGATCACACTTCGAAACCACACCATTGGTCAGGTGAATGTGCAATGGAAGCACCTTAGCCTAGAGGAAGCCACCTGGGAATTGAAAAGTAATATGTGGGATGCATATCCAATTCTGTTCCATGAGAGTTTTGAGGATGAAGAATAAATAACATCGAGGACGATGTTATAATTTAAGGGGGTGTGTATGTCACATACCCCAATTTTACAAAAAAACAATTTAATATTATTTGAGGAAAATATGTTAAATTTTATGCTAAGTTGTAATTGATGACTCAGTAGGGTCAAGGATATTTATTGTAAATTCTAAATATCTTATTTATAAAAAATAAAGGAGGAGAAAACAACTTAGGAGAGTTGTTAAAATAGTGTTTACTGGTCAAATTGGTGGAGGAGACTGGGTGGAGAGAAAACTAACATGTGGCAGCATCCTCAAACCACTTCCAACTATTGTAGGTGGAAACTTCCCTACATTTGTGGTCATGATTCCCCAAGAAAGTGGAATCAGAGCAGGTGGCTCAATTAATGAAAACTGACCCAAAAGACCTAGGCA
>LPNX010133379.1:42687-68617 GCA_001517045.1 Pseudotsuga menziesii
TCTATGAGATAGAGTGAGCATAGTCTCATCTCAAAAACTTTGTAGTATATTTGTAAACTCTTTTATTATAATTCCTAAACATATTAATAAACATCAATATTCCTGTAATAACGAAATAGAAACAAACTGGAAATAGTGCTCAATTAATAAATAAATTAAGTGTATATTTATACAAGGGTTTCATTCCATTAAAACCCTAACTATTATATTCTGAACACGTAAGTATAACAATATAAATTTTACATTATGAATGACCTATAGTCTTTACAATAACAATATTTACTTACAAGAAATATTATTAACAGTAAATATACTCCACTGACAGTTAAGAAGAAAACTTACTTTACAGTATTATCATTTACGAGTCAAATTATAATAAACAGAGTAATCAAAAATAGGAGTCGCTTAAAAATTATAAATACGGGAGATACCCTTTTAATTTAAAAACCAGAGTATGATCAAGCCGTAAGGCTGTAATCCCTTTTTACGAGTCAAGAAAACTACATACATGTCACGGCTCGAAGGGCGGTATTACCCATCATGATTGCAAGGGTTTACAAGTAAAAAGTGTAAAGCATCATCATATTAAGAACCTATTAACTAGAGAGAAACTGAAACAGGATTCCAAGCTGTGTATGATCTCCATCAACAACCCTCTTTACAAATAGGGTAAAACCCATTTTTGAACTTAGGGCTTACCGGTTGGGGCCACGAGTCAACTGAAGACGACCATCATTTTTATTCCATCGAAGCCTGGGGCTGTCACCGTTTTCCTCTACATAGCACATTAATGAGCGTTAGTAAAAGGATTAGCTTAAAAATAATAAAAACCTAGCTGTGTTAATAAATAAACAAAGGAATTTACGCATATTAAGATTCAAGTTGTATTTTTTACTTGTAAGTAGAAGAATGATCAAGCAACGAAGAAGATGTTATCGGCTTAGCAATGTACACACCAGATTTTTTAAACCCTACGCCGACCATGAAGTAAAAATAGTGACAAAGGAGCTTAAGACTCACAAATTCGTGACAGGCTATGGGAAGAACAGGACCGAATTGTGGACAGGCTGAGAGCCAAAACACAACAAACAATAACTATTTGTGTAGTCAGGTGCACAACTACGACAATGTACAAGCAAAATACTGAGGAAAGCAACTGCAACAAGAATAAACACTAGCCATAGAGTAAGTAAGACAGAGAAGTAGCCTTTAATGGTCACCAAGACAATTACACAGAGTAGCTGCAGATCAGCAAAAACCCCGGAGGAAAATGACAAACGAGTAGGGTTTCCAAGTCTTTTTATGTCGCCATTGCATGGAGAAGAGGTGACCACATTCCCTCTAAATATTTAAACCATGCAAGGGTCGATGTTTATAAGTTACCTGCGTGTTCAATAATCAGTTTATTATTGCATATATATATATATATATATATATATATAAACAACTATGCAACGAATATGAAATATAGTTTTATATATGCACTAAGTACAACTATATCATGGTAATCGGAGGTATCAAGGTGTTGCAGCTGCAACAGTTTCCCAAAATTCAAAAATTTTTTGGACCCTCCTTTAGTTTGTTTTTGCACAATTTTTGGTTTTGCTTGATGCTTGAATAAAGAGTACTTTTATGCGGGCAATGTTTTAATGTTTGAATTATTTTTTCCTCACCATCAGAAGTGTTTTGGACTTTTGAGTCGGCAGTCTGGTCGTTTGTGTGCCCGCCATTTCAGAAAGGAACAGGACATCACCTCCGATTCAAGTGTTATTGGCCTCCGATGCATTTTCTTTGTCATCAACTGTTTTGAAATCTCGTCGGAACCTTTGTCTATACGTCTTCCACTGTTGTGGAAAGGGTTCTACGAGGGTTTCCAAGAGTTGTTTTATCCTTTTCTGATCCCCACTATTCTAATTTGCAGATCTTTGGTTCTTTTCAACTTTCACCGTTGCAGCTCTAGAAAGAACTATGCTTCCAATAGTCTGATTTTTCTTATCCACTTGATCGATGTTTTTCACTTGAGACATATTTATTCTTACTCTATTTTTGTTGGTCTACGGAACTTGGTTTCTTTTATAGGTTCATTTTTGTGGCTCTCTAACCATTTATTCACCCGAAGCCTTAGTCTCGCGAGATTGGATGCGAGTGTTGATTGTTTTCGCCGCCGATGCCATTGCAGGTTTCCTGGTTGCTTCATCGTCTGCCGCTGCAGAGGCGGTGTTGAGAAGATCACCGAACCCTTAGTTTTTCCACCCGATCTTATTTTTTCCTGCCAATTACATGTTGACCATGATGTATATATAGTGGGGTTTGGGGTGTTTCTTTATTCTATTGTTATTTTGGATTTTTCTTCGTGTTGTCGTTTTCGATCGAGCAAACCAAGGCTTTCGCTGTCGGTACCTTCGCTCCTAGGTGGCTCTGCCATGGAATTTTACCGGTTTTCCTCCACTAGTTGTGCAGCACAGTGCCAGGTGGGACCTCATGCCCTTTTTACCTTTCTGTTTGATTAGTCGAACTATTTTTGTTGTCTTCGTGGTTAGTGGTTTCCTAGGTTTTCCCATCCCGGTATGTATATATATCCAAGCTAAATACTATGGATTCCCAATGGGGATTCTTTGCATTGACTGATGATGAATCTCGTGGCCTTTGAGGGTTTGCAGACCGCACTCGATTGTTGGGGAAACCAGTGCAGATGTCCGTTACGCTGTCCGCACCATTTTTCCCCAGTATATGTTTGGCCGTCTGGGGAGGGCGTTTCATATTTTTCTTCCAAGATGCCGTGAGTCTGGTTCCACAGTTTGGTTGCCCTCATCTTCAAGAACGAGGGCCCTGTGGTTGTTTTTAATTCCCACTTAGGATGAGACTGTTCAAGGTCGAGTATGAACCCCAACCCATTTTAGGCTCTGAATGCATTACCTTTTCAGACCGTGAGGTGAGTGTTTTACAACAAGTAGCTTCCCCTTATCTTCAAGTGCGCTATCAGTGCAGTGTCCTCACTTGGGATTTGGCACATTTTTCTTCTGTGTAGCATTTAGGTTGTAGCGCCAAGGGGGGGGTTTGAGATTGTGTTCTTGTTGACGAGAGGAGGAGGATTTTTGTCGTTTTAGAAAACCCATGCTTTTCTAAGTTAAACCTGCAAATGTTGGTCGAGAGTTGGTTTTAGACTTTTCAGCAGATTAATTTTATGCGGGAACACTTGTTTTTTTTAGCATTGTTGTTTATTCTTCATAGTTGCACTCATGTTTATCATAGATGAGGTAAAATGCTTATACAGTTGCCTACATTTTGAATGTTATCTGGAAATGACCCAAGATAACCTAAAAGCAATTTCTGTACATGACAGGGAAATTCCTTAGAATCCAAGATGTCTAAACGTTAGAAGAAGAAGGCTCCCATGGTGGAGGAGGAACACGAAGTGGAAATCATTACCAGAGTTGAATACACCTACGAGGACACCAAATGCATAGTTGGTGTGGAACCTGAATATCAATGGGGGGGAATTTACAGATTAATAACGTGTTGAGAAGTACCTGACATAGGTTTTGAAGAAGAAACCATCTATGCCAATATAGAGAGATATTCATTGATGAAAATTTCCACTATACCTGAGCTTTTTCCATGCTTAGAGGTGATTGGATGGATTCTGCCCAGGGAAGATGTAACCACCATGATTTTGGAAAATGTTGGTAAATAGGGTTATGCTGCTTATAGCCTTGGGTATGTAGCACTGGATTACCACTTACCAGAAACACAAGTATACCTGATTGAGGACTGGCTGAAGGAAATTAAGATGGACCTAGTCGAGACATTAAAGAGAATGTTGGTGCCTGGCAAGAATTTTAGAACTAGGCCAACCGGGGAATATGATACTGCCACTCTCAGAACCCCTTACAGGTTCATTGCCCTGATGCTAAACATGATTTTTGGGAGGGCCCACAGTAAAAGCTTCAAGTTAGAATGGGTGCCTATCATTTTCTATGTTGCTACACAGGGGATAGTGTTCAAATGGGCAAACATTGTGTCCAACAGCCTCTCAGTCGGCATTGCATCAACATTAGGAGGGGTTTCCCAGAAGAGATCAGAGTTCTATATGAGCTCTATACTAATTAATTGCATACTATGCAACCAACCCTTCCCCAATCTGAGGTGTATCTGGGACCGGGAAAGAACACGAGTCTACTCAGCATACAAGCCACTGTGGGCACACAAATACCATAGTCACTATAGGGAAGTGTGCAAGCACTTCATCATGCCACTATATACATTGATCTTCTTAAAGGAGTGCAATTGTATGTTAGAGGAAGCATTGCAGGTGGTTGAGGAATACACAGACTACTATCTGACAGAGGATGGATTATATTTCAGAATGTTTGGATGCTCCAGAGCACCCTCACTACTGCCTAAGTATGCCATTGACTATGTAGTCCACAAAGAGGCAGTTAGAAAAGTCTTTTTAGATGGCATACGGAACTTTCTGTTTGAACACAAGAAAGTAGCTTACCCTCCTTTTCCATTCAGGTTGGGAAGCTACAAGTTTACTAGGGTGAATAAAGCTGACAAATTCATGGAAGAATTGGGGAAATTCCATTTTGGGGAAATGCGTTTCCGTAGGAATGATTCCCGAAATAAAGTGGCAAAGCACTGGAAAGAGGTGAATGTACACTTTGAATACACAAGCCATTAGGATAGAGAGGAATCCATTTTCTACAATGCACAAAATATAACAACTTTAAGAAGAAGGTTTAAGAAGAAAATCACCACCAAAGGTGGAAAAGGACAGGATGAGCAAGAAAAGGAGGAGGAGGAAGAAACTAGAAAAAGAAATGAAGATGCTAGGAGACTAGCACAAGAGGCCGAAAGCTGGCTCAAAGGTGAGGAGGAAGAAGAGAGAAGAGCTGTATAAGAAGCATCTAGGAAGGTATAAGAAGCTGCCTGGAGTGAAGAGGAGGAAAATAAAAGAAAGATGGATGAGGAGCTGAAGAAGCAGGAAGCATACAGGTTAAAGCTGACAAGGACAGTGACAGAGCAATTAGCTTTTGATCCTGTAGACAGTCAAGCTCAGGACTCGGGGAACCCTGATATTCAAGATCCTGGGGAAGCTAATGCCAGCACAACAGGATAGGCTATGGTCTCCACCCTTAGGCTAATTCCTTTTGAGCAGCGAAAAGGGGAGGAAGTACCGGATTTCAAAAATATCTTTTATGACAGGGAAAAGAAGAGAATAGTGAAGAGTACCAAGAGAAAGGTCGAGACTGGGGGGCACTCCGGTAAAATGATTAATGATACAACTGTAGTATATGGGACAGACAAGGACCCGAAGCTCACTATCAGAGAGGGGGATGCATTGATCCATGCTTTCAAGGACAATGTAGATTGAATAATGACTGATCTTGAATAGTCAAAGAAGTCCTCTTCTCAGCTGAAAGATACCCTAAGAAAAGAGAGAGAGGAAAATAATAGGTTGAAAAGAAATTTTGAAGACATACAATAGGAAATCAAGTCTTCAAAAGTTGAGCTCCAACTCCTCCAGATAGATAAAAGGTATATGCAGACCGCCCAAGAAAGTTTGGAGAAAGTGCAGCAGGAATATCAAGACTTAAGGATGGAAAAGGAGCAGCTGCTAGGCAAGATAGGGGAGTTGGAGATGCAGAAGGCTACCTTGGAGGAATATAAAAGGTAGTCTCAGGGGAAAAATGCAGAACTTAAAGAACATATTACCTCATTGATAGCAACTCTAGAAGAGGCCAAGGAATAGCAGGCCAGTCTTCATCCTTTCAAGGAGCACATTCTGGCACAGAGAAGCAAGATGCACCAGCTGCAAGTGGCCATAGAGCAAGAGAGGTGCAAGGTCTTGTAGGTGGACAATCGACTGGAACATATTTTGGAAACCTCTTCATATTTTGTTGACAGATTGTAGGACATCCTAGAAGTCCTGACAGGAAGGATGGAGGGATTAGAAGTGAATTAAGAAATCCCTGCAGATCTACCATTGAAAGATCAACAAGCCCTAAGGAAATACTATGATTTACTGGAGTTTTCCATAAACACAACTGAGGAATTCAAGAAGGCTGTCAAGAAGACAAAGGGGGCTTGTGCAGAATTCTTCAAGAGACTCTTGATCACTTATAATTGCTGCCAGGTTGAGGTGGAACATAAAATGGATATCTTTCCAGACCACAGCCTATTTTTGGAGATTTTGCAAAGAAGATATCAGGAATATGAACAAAGGATACAACACATTAAAGCTTTAGACGAGCAGACCCTGAATAATGAAGTAGACCATTCCACGGTTAGTGTACGGCTATTAGAAGACCAAATTCACCTGAGCACAGCCAGAATAGAAGTCATAAGAAATCAGGCTGCTAAATTCAAAATAAATATTCGTTTCCTAGAACCTTATGAATTCGGAAGCATTGCCTCAGAGGCTTCAGCATGGAAGAAATTATTGAATAGTCAAGCGCGACCCTCCTCATGAGCATTTTACTCATTTTATTGTAATATATTGTAAATTTTATAAGCACTTAATGAAACAAAAATGTGGGAGGCGAAGAGTTGGGGAGGCCCAAGATTCATTTCGTGGGAAACCCAACAGTTTTGTTCTTTTGTATAAATATAGAGAATCTAGACAAGAAGAAGGACTTTTTCCCAGTTAGATTGGAAGACATATTGTAAGAAGAACTATTTCCTTTTGCAATAAATAATTACAGTTTGCATGTTGGAGAAAGCTTGGTGGAATGTTCAAATGTTATGCTATGGATTCGTTGAAGAGGAACTATTTCGTTTTCATATTTGTGTCCATTAACTGTGAGATCATTCTAACTCTTTGAACCTATTTTCTTGTATGAATGATCTCTGGTTTGTTTTAAGAAAACTTCCACTATGAGTAATGAATGTTGTTCGTAGACAATTGACTATCTGGTTGTTCAAATATATTTAAATGTTCATGTGTTTGAAAGAAGTATTAGCTATCTGTGATTTCTTTTTATAATGCATGCACAAAATACATTACTCATTAATAAGTGATAATCTTGATCCCTAGGGATAGGTTCATTAGTTACTTTTAATTTCTTGTTGTGTGTGTGATTTAGATGTAAGAGAGTCTAAGACGAGAGGTAAGAACCTGTGCATCACATTGTGAACACTCCTTGCATTCTCAATCAACCTGCATCTTAAATAGGCACTTGCATATCATACTTAAAGTCAAAAAATACAAAAATATACATGGTGGACTGGGCCACAATCGGTAAAACCTTTTATTTTTGTCACTTGAACTATGGTAGCTAGATCGCAAACCGGACAGATTCCCTACACCAAACAGTCACGAGCTAGTTGGGAATGTTGACTGGGGAGAATCCCTTTCTATTGTTTCCTACGAATTTCTAGGCCTCAACAGTTTCTGGCACTAGAAGGAGGGCCACCAGTGCATGGCTGGCCAAGGAAACTCATTTTTTCAAGATTATTCCACCGGTGACAGTTCAGAAAGCAGTTTGTTTCCCAATCCAATTCCCGAAGAGAAGGGTAGAGAGCACTTGTATTCTGTCAATAACGAAGTTGTTAATGATCTGAGAAGACACACTAGGGAATACATGAGGAAGATTGGATGATTACCAGTTGTCCCTGACTTGCCCAGAAGAGAATATAAAAGGAGAGACCATCCTATACTGGAAGACTCAGTGTTGGTTGGAGATTTGGAATAATTTGTAGGAACAACCTTACAAGAGGTGGTTGAGTCTTTGAATCAAGTGGGCCCAGAGACACCTTACTGTTCACCTATTCATATTCCTATTCATTCACGACCTCACTCTCCACCCAGACTCATGGCAGGTGTAAACGAAAATCAGCCGCCCAACCCACCAAATCCACCACCTGCTTGGAAAGCTAAGTCACCTTTAAACCTAACACCTCCGTTGCATGACTTACCTCAAGCCTTTGAGAAGATGGTGCCCAAGTTTGATCCAAATGAGAAGATATTAGTAGATGACAATTTGCAAAGTTTCTATTTGGCAATAGAAGGGCTAAGGGCTGGGGAATATGAAGATGTGGTTTATATACTTTTTCCACACACCCTAAAAGGAGCAGCATCATTGTGGTATTTTGGTTTTCCTACAAACTCTATCCCAGATTGGGATACCTTTGAAAGGATTTTCAGAAACAAGTATGCAGCCCAAAAGACATGTAGCACTAATGAAAGGTTTGGGTGCTTTAAAAAAATAAAGGAATGAGAAGGTGCACAATTTCACTCAAAGATTTTCTGCTTACCTCAAGAACTTCTCTGCAATTGATAAGCCTTCTGTTAAAGTTTTGATTGAGTATTATACCTCAACTTTAGGTCCGAATTTGGTTATGTTCACAAAAGCTCAAGTTAAGCCTATGTTGGATGAGACTTATGAAGAAGCAGAAAGAGTAGAGGCTGAAAAGGAAATTATAGAATATTGTCCCGAGCACTTCGGAGAAAAAACGTTCGGGAAAAGAACCTTATTGCTGTCTAAACCTAAAGAGGAGCAATCACATGATTTTGAGGGGATGTTAAAGATGATGCAAAATCTCTCCAACAGAATAATAGATTTGGAGAAGGAAAAGGAATCTCAGAAAGCTTATAAGCCTTATTACAAAAAAAGGGAAGATAACAACCAATGCAAGACCCCTCCACACGGTTCAACATCAATGAATTTGACAGAGGTAGGGAAAGATAATTTCTGCACTTTTCACCAACAACCCCATTCTAAAAAGAATTGTCCTCAATGGTTAAATTCAATGACATTGGTAATGAATCAGCTCTTGGACTCTAAATTGACCGAGGACAATGATGAAGAGGAAAAAGGTAATAAGACCATTCAAAAACAAGAAAATGATACCATGTTTTTATGGGATTGTGTCTCGTTGTTTGACACAGAGAAAATTAGTCTTAAACCTAAGAATATACCAATGACAACAAAAGACATGAATTTCGTAAATAAAGACAATACAATAATCTCAAAAATTAAGAAGTTGCAAGAGAATGTCAGGAAACAGCCAAAGAACAAGGTTGAAGATGAAGTACCCGAAATTACCATTATCATCCAGGATACAGAGCAAATCAACAAGCTTGCTAAGCCTATGGAAGAACAAGTAGAGGTTAACAAAGAAAATACTAAAAAGCATGAAGACCCAGAGGAAGAGATACCCACTAAAAACCAACCTATGGAGGGAGATGTCGAATCAATTGGGGAAGAGAAATCTAGAACCCCACCTTTCCTTTTGACTCTGGAAATGCTGAACCATAAGGTGAATAATTGTTTGGTATATTCTGGATCATCGATGAATGTTATGCCACTCGCAATTTGCAAAAAAATTAATGGGCAACCAAAACCTACTGCTTGGGAAGTCACTCAACTAGACAGAACTAGTGTCAAAGTGGTGGGGAAAATGGAGAATGTTCTCATTCATTTATCTGCAAATAACAAGATATGTCAATTTATTGATATTGTGGTGGCTGATATACCGGATGGATATGGACTTATTATGAACTGAGACTGGTCTGCAAGGTTAAAAGGTTATTTTGCTTTAGATTGGTCACATTTGTGGTTTCCTCATAAAGGGGGTCCCAAATCGGATCAAAATTTTAAGAGAACCTTACATGAAACACACTATCACTAATTTGGAAGAAGGAAATGAATCTGCTAATTCTGTGTTGGGGAATTATCTTACAGAGCATGAACTAAGATACCACACCTCAGAAGAGGCCAGCAATATGACTGACACTCAGCCTGATCTCCTTCAATTTTCATAGGCTGATGGGAGTGATTATAGATCGATAGACATAGCTTCAGTTTCCAAAATAGCAAAATTAGACAATGGCTAGGTATCTTATGCCTGCCATATAGCCTAGCCCCTTGACTCATAAGTTGACCGATTTTTAGGGGTGTGCACAATTTTATTTTTTCTTTTGATGACCTTATACATAAATAATTTGATGCAGTTTTACTTTGATTTATCGCGTTTATTTCTGGTTATTTTGGTTTGTTTTTGAATAAAAGAGGAAAAATTTTGGTTGTATGGAAAGCATCAGGGTTCTCGTTTAACTGCATTCTTTGGGATAAGATTGTGCATTTATTTTTGATAAAATTTCTTCTAGTAAGTAGTTTTCCTAAATGGCTATGCACTCATTGAAGTCTTGCTTAACCCCTAAAAATAACCTAGAATTTAGAGGTCTGGAATACTATTTCGAGGCTCCATCCATTTCACATCTAAGATGTCCTAGGGAGTGATAGCAAAAAACCCACGGAAAGGAAGCAAGGTAAACAATCTATTATATAAATGATCTCATGCCATGTTTTCAAAAGCCTAAAGGTTGTTAAGAGTCAAAACTCCTGAAAGAAGCAATACATATCAAAGAAAAGTATCAGAAACATGAATATCAATATGCTAAAAGTTCTTCTCTGTCCGTGAGTAGAAAATACATCTCTCACACAAAAGGACAATATGGATAGAAGAGCCTGAATAAAAAATTCAGAAAGAAAGGTAGATGGAGGACTCAAAAGAACAAAAGTTCAAAAAAGGGCACAAAAGTGCAAGTGGCATGGAAATGAGGAACAAATGAATAGTTTTGTTTACCATATGTTACGATCTTGTGGTGTCCAAGCTAGAAACTACCCAAAGACAGAGGTAAACTAAAACCCACCCACTAAGCCTTAAAAGAGTTATCCAGACTTTCAAATTTTTTGGGTTTTCCCATTTCCAAAGAATAGACTGTCATAAATGATGTAAATGCATGTGCCTGCCATCTTAGGAATACAAGCATCTAGAAAAATTCAACTTATGATCTTAATGATTAAACAGTCTTTTACTGGGAGGAAGTTGATTCAGAAATCTGGGGTTCACCAGGTATTCACCAATTGTTGCAGTTGCAACAGTTTCCCAAAATTCAAAATTTTTTTGGACCCTCCTTTAATTTGTTTTTGCACAGTTTTTGGTTTTGCTTGATGCTTGAATAAAGAGTACTTTTATGCGGGCAATGTTTTAATGTTTGAATTATTTTTGCCTCACCATCGGAAGTGTTTTGGACTTTTGAGTTGGGAGTCTGGTCATTTGTGCGCCTGTCGTTTCGGAAAGGAATGGGACATCACCTCTGATTCAAGTGTTATTGGCCTCCGATGCATTTTCTTTGTCGGTAGTTGTTTTGAAATCCCGTCAGAACCTTTGTCTATACGTCTTTCGCTGTTGCGGAAAGGGTTCTGCGAGGGTGTTCGAGAGTTGTTTTATCCTTTTTCGATCCCTGCCATTCTGATTCGCAGATGTTTGGTTGTTTTCAACTTTCGCTATTGCAGCTCTAGAAAGAACTATGCTTTCGATAGTCTGATTTTTCTTATCCCCTTGATCGATGTTTTTCGCTTGAGACATGTTTATTCTTACTTCGTTTTTGCTGGTCTGCAAAACTTGGTTTCTTTTACGGGTTCATCGTTGCGGCTCTCTAACCATCTATTCACCTGAAGCCTTAATCTCGCGAGTTCCGATGCAAGTGTTGATTGTTTTCTCCGTCGATGCCATTACGGGTTTCCTGGTTGGTTCATCATCCGCCGTTGTGGAGGCGGATTTGAGAAGATCTCCAACCCCTTAGTTTTTGTCGTTCGATGATCTTATTTTTTCCCACCGATTGCATGTTGACCGTGACGTATATATAGAGGGGTTTGGGGTGTTTTATTATTCTATTGTTATTTTGGATTTTTCTTCGTGTTGTCATTTTCGCTCGAGCAGAACAAGTCTTTCGTTGTCGATACCTTTGCTCCTAGGTGGCTCTGCTATGGAAGTTTACCGGTTTTCCTACACCAGTCATGCAACACAATGCCAGGTAGGCCCTCATGCCCATTTTACCTTTCTGTTTGATTAGTCAAACTATTTTTGTCATCTTCGCGGTTAGTGGTTTCCTAGGTTTTCCCATCCCAGTCTGTATATATATCCAAGCTAAATACTATGGCTGCCCAGTGGGGATTCTTTGTATTGACTGATAATGACTCTCGCTGTCATTGAGGTTTTGAAAACTGCACTCGATTGTTGGGGAAACTGGTGCAGACGTCCTTTACGTTCTTCGCACTAGTTTTCGCTAGTCTATGTTTGGTCGTCTGGGGAGGGCGTTTCATGGTTTTCTTCCAAGATGCCGTGAGTATGGTTCCACAGTTCGGTCGCCCTCATCTTCACGAACTAGGGCCCCATGGTTATTTTTACTTCCCACTTAGGATGAGACTATTCAAGCTCAAGTATGAGCCCCGACCCATTTTAGGCTCTGAATGCATTACCTTTTTAGACCGTGAGGTGAGCGTTTTACAACAAGTAGCTTAGCCTTATCTTCAAGTGCGCTATCAGTGCAGTGTCCTCACTTGGGAGTTGGCACCTTTTTCTTGCGCGTAGCGTTTAGGTTGTAGCGTTGAGGGAGGGTTTCGAGATCGTGTTCTTGTTGACGAGAGGAGGAGGATTTTCGTCGTTTTAGAAAACCCATGCTTTTCTAAGTTAAACCTGCAAATGTTTGTTGAGAGCTAGTTTTAGCCTTTTCAGTAGATTAATTTTATGCGGGAACACTTGGTGTTTTGAGCATTGTTGTTTATTCTTCATAGCTGCACTCATGTTTAGCATAGATGAGGTAAAATGCTTATACAATTGCCTACGTTTTGAATGTTATCTAGAAATGACCCAACAGAACCTAAAAGCAATTTCTGTACATGGCAGGGAAATTCCTTAGAATCGAAGATGTCTAAACGTCAGAAGAAGAAGGCTCCCATGGTGGAGGAGGAACCCGAATTCGAAATCATTACCAGAGTTGGATACACCTACGAGGACACCAAATGCGTAGTTGGTGTGGAACTTGAATATCAATGGGGGGAAGTTTACAGATTAATCATGCGCCAAGAAATACGTGACATAGGTTTTGAAGAAGAAACCATCTATGCCAATATAGAGAGATCTTCATTGATGAAAATTGCCACTAGACCTGACCTTTTTCAATGCTCAGAGGTGATTGGATGGATTCTGCACAAGGCAGATGTAACCACCATGCTTTTGGAAAATGTTGGTAAACAAGGTTATGCTACTTATAGCCCTAGGTATGTAGCACTAGCCTACCACTTACCAAAAGCACAAGTATACCTGATTGAGGACTGGCTGAAGGTAATTAAGATGGACCTAGTCGAGACATTAAAGAGAATGCTGGTGCCTGTCAGGAATTTAGAACTAGGCCAACCAGGGAATATTATATTGCCACTCTCAGAACCCCTTACATGTTCATTTCCCTCATGCTGAACGAGATTTGTGGGAGGGCCCACAGTAAAAGCTTCAAGTTACAAAGGGTGCCTATAATTTTCTATGTTGCTACACAGGGGACAGTGTTCAACTGGGAAAACATTGTGTCCAACAGCCTCTCAGCCTGCATTGCATCAGCATTAGGAGGGGTGTCCTAGAAGAGATCAGAGTTCTATATGAGCTCTATACTAATTGATTGCATACTATGCAACCAACCCTTCCCCAATCTGAGGTGTATCTGGGACTGGGAAAGAACATGAGTCTACTTAGCATACAAGCCACTGTGGGCACACAAATACCATAGTCACTATAGGGAAGTGTCCGAGCACTTCATCATGCCACTATATACATTGATCTTCTTAAAGGAGTGCAACTGTATGTCAAAGGAAGCATTGAAAGTGATTGAGGAATATGCAAACTACTATCTGACAGAGGATGGATTATATTTCAGAATGTTTGGATGCTCCAGAGCACCCTCACTACTGCCTAATTATGCCACTGACTATGTAGCCCACAAATAGGCAGTTAGACAAGTCTTTTTAGATGGCATAGGGAGATTTCTATTTGAACACAAGAAAGAAGCTTACCCTCCTTTTCCATTCAGGTTGGGAAGCTAAAAGTTTACTAGGGTGAAGAAAGCTGACGAATTCGTGGAAAAATTGGGGAAATTCCATTTTCGGGAAATGCGTTTCCACAGGAATGATTCCCGAAATAAAGTGGCAGAGCACTGCAAAGAGGCAAATGCACATTTTGAATACAAAAGCCACTGGGACAAAGAGGAATCCATTTTCCACAATGCACAAAATATAACAGCTTTAAGAAGAAGGTTTAAGAAGAAAATCACCACCAAAGGCGGAAAAGGACAGGATGAGCAAGAAAAGGCAGAGGAGGAAGAAACTAGAAAAAGAAATGAAGATTCTAGGAGACTAGCACAAGAGGCCGAAAGTTGGCTCAAAGATGAGGAGGAAGAAAAGAGAAGAGTTGCACAAGAAGCAGCTAGGAAGGCAGAAGAAGCTGCCCGGAGTGAAGAGGAGGAAAATAAAAGAAAGATGGATGAGGAGCTGAAGAAGTAGGAAGAAGAAAGGTTAAAGCTGATAGGGATAGTGACAGACCAATCAACTTCCAATCCTATAGACAGTCAGGCTCAAGACTCGGGGAACCTTGCTATTCAAGATCCTGAGGTAGCTGATGCTAGCACAACAGGACAGGCTATGGTCTCCACCCTTAGGCTATTTCCTTTTGAGTAGAAAAAAGGGGAGGAAGTATTGGATTTCAACAGTATCTTTTATGATCGGGAAAAGAAGAGAATAGTGAAGAGGACCGCGATAAAGGTCGAGACTGGGGGGCACTCTGGTAAAATGATAAATGATACAACTATAGTATATGGGACAGACAAGGACTCGAGGTTCACTATCAGAGCGGGGGATGCATTGATCCATGCTTCCAAGGACAATGTAGATTGAATAATGACTAATCTTGTACAGTCAAAGAATTCCTCTTCTCAGCTGAAAGATACCCTAAGAAAAGAGAGTTAAGAAAATAATAGGTTGAAAATAAAGTTTGAAGACATACAACAGGAAATCAAGTCTTCAAAAGATGAGCTCCAACTCCTCTAGATAGAGAAGAGGTCTATGGAGACCGCCCAAGAAAGTCTGGAGAAAGTGCAACAGGAATATCAAGAGTGAAGAACGGAAAAGGAGCAACTGCTAGGTAGGATGGAGGAGTTGGAGATGCAGAAGGTTACCTTGGAGGAATATAAAAGGCAGTCTCAGGGGCAGAATGCAGAACTTAAACAACAGATTACCTCGTTGAAAACAACTATAGAAGAGGCCAAGGAATAGCAGGTCAGTATTCAGCCTTTCAAGGAGCACGTTCTGGCATAGAGAAGCAAGATGCACCAGCTGCAAGTGGCCATAGAGAAAGAGAGGTGCAAGGTATTGCAGGTGGACAATCGACTGGAAGAGATTTTGGAAACCTCTTCATATTTTGTTGACAAATCGCAGGACATCCTAGAAGTCCTGACAGGAAGGATGGAGAGATTAGAAGTGAATGAAGAAACCCCTACAGATCTACCATCGAAAGATCAACAAGCCCTAAGGAAAGACTATGATTTACTGGAGTTTTCCATAAACACAACCGATGAATTCAAGAATCCTTTCAAGAAGACAAAGGGGGCTTGTTTAGAATTCTTCAAGAGACTCTTGATCACTTATAATCACTGCTAGGTTGAGGCGAAACAGAAAATGAGCCTGTTTTTGGAGATTTTGCAAAGAAGATATCAGGAATATGAACAAAGGATATAACACATTAAAGGTTTAGATGAGCAGACCTTGAAGAATGAAGTAGACCATTCCATGGTTAGTGTGCAACTGTTAGAAGACCAACTTCACCTGAGCACAGATAGAATAGAATTCATAAGAAATTAGGCTGCTAAATTCAAAATAAATATTCGTTTCCTAGAACCTTCTGAATTCGAAAGCATTGCCTCAGAGGCTTCAGCATGGAAGAAATTTTTGAATAGTCAAGCGAGACCCTCCTCATGAGAATTTTACTCATTTTATTGTAATATATTGTAAGTTTTATAAACACTTAATGAAAGAAAAATGTGGGAGGCGAAGAGTTGGGGAGGCCCAAGAGTCATTTCATGGGAAACCCAACAGTTTTTTTCTTTTGTATAAATATAGAGAATCTAGACAAGAAGAACTTTTTCCCAGTTAGATTAGAAGACACATTGTAAGAAGAACTATTGCAATAGATAATTACAGTTTTCCTGTTGGAGAAATCTTGGTGGAATGTTCAAATGTTATGCTATGGATTTGTTGAAGAGGAACTATTTCGTTTTCAGCTTTGTGTCCATTAACTGTGAGATCGTTCTAACTCTTTTAACCTATGCTCTTGTATGAATGATCTCTGGTTTGTTTTAATAAAAATTCCACTATGAGTAATGAATGTTGTTCGTAGACAGTTGGCTATCTGGTTGTTCAAATATCTTTCAATGTTCATGTGTTTGAAAGAAGTATCAACTATCTGTGATTTCTTTTTATAATGCATGCACAAAATACATTACTCATTAATAAGTGATAATATTGCTCCCTAGGGATAGGTTAGTTAGTTATTTTTAATTTCTTGTTGTGTGTGTGATTTAGATGTAAGAGAGTCTAAGACGAGAGGTAAGAACCTGTGCATCACATTGTGAACACTCCTTGCATTCTCAATCAACTTGCATCTTAAATAGGCACTTGCATATCATACTTAAAGTCAAAAAATACAAAAATATACATGGTGGAATGGGCCGCAACCGGTAAAACCTTTTATTTTTGTCACTTGACCTACGGTAGCTAGACCGCAAACCGGATGGATTCCCTACACCAAATAGTCACAGGCTAGTTGGGAACGTTGATTGGGGAGAATCCCTTGCTGTTGTTGCCTGCGAATTTCTAGGCCTCAACACAAGGCTTGTATAATTGAGAGTAATGATATCTAACGTTGACCTTAGAGTATGGTTATAACAGCCTTGCCATCGATACAATCCCAAATTCAACCATGCATTAGAACTTTTCTTTATAACAATTGATATGTATACTTTGCAAAAATGAAGATATAGTATTTACATATTATATTGAAGTTAAAACTATATTATTGAAACCGATGGTTTAAAATAGCTATAATTAATGCCGTTGACTATAAGTGTAAGGGTATTTAAACAATGACATTTAAATAATCACAAGGCTCAACCTTGGGGTAAGCTTACACAAATAATAGTTTGTATGCTCAACTTGTCAATATTAATAATAAAATATCCTATCATTATTGGCAAAGATAGTTTGTGATTGTTTATGTTTGCTTGTTCTTAGCATAGT
The DNA here is from genome assembly GCA_001517045.1 of Pseudotsuga menziesii. Taxonomy (NCBI): domain Eukaryota; kingdom Viridiplantae; phylum Streptophyta; class Pinopsida; order Pinales; family Pinaceae; genus Pseudotsuga; species Pseudotsuga menziesii. Next base: position 59,817 of record LPNX010133379.1, read on the forward strand.
ATATGAATCTTGGTCATATTGGTTTCATTTAATATAGACCTCATATTATAAGTTGTAAGTAGAAAAATTATACCTTAATAGTTATTATAAAATACAATTATTATAAGTAAGACAACTTGTTAATAGTAAATTTTACCATGAAGTAAACTATGCTTAAGGTTTATAATTATTAGAATAACATTGATAATATATCTACCTTGGACTCATGAAAGTGATGGTAAGTAGTATTCTATCTTAAGACGATGTGTCTAAACTACAAGAACCAAAATTATAATGTCATGGACACTTCCAAGTAGAATATTTCTATAGGATGCAAGCAATAGTTATCTTGGAACAATATGAATTAAGGGATATGGTATATAGTTACAATAATACAAGCAACAAAGCAATAGTTTAAGTATTGAAGTATTTAACTTAGTGCTTAACTTAATTACATACAAACATTAGGTTAATAACTTCAAGGGCTAGTAAGAAGAGACAAATCAGAAACTTGTACTCTATTAGAGATCGTTACTATCGAGATTGATAGGAACACTTTCTTGAATAAGAAACAACACAATTAAACACAACATTAGAGATTTAAGCATGTTAAAATAGAAATAAATGTATTACGAAAAACATGAGCGCTAAGCTCACAGTATCTTTTTTCCACTAAGTATGATAAAGATAACGATCTTATATCTAAACGTGAATACTGTCTTAGAAACAAAAGCTATAGAAGACAAATTACTTTACCTCATAAGAGCTTGCTTGTAAATAATCAGTTATTTACTAGTAGTTTAACATGCAACATATATACTTCTTGCTACTTATGAATTAAAATTCTACTTGATTGATCGTTACCTGTTGAACCTGCAAGAACCAACATTCCATCTGTGTTAGCATAAATGCTAAGTAAGTCCAAGTTTTCAAAGATAGATTTCACCTACTTGCCAAAAGTAAACTTGTTAGTAAAATTGAAAGAAAGTTGAATACGGGTCAATCTTATATACATTATGAAAATGATTAGTTATCATAATATAAAAATGATTAAAACTAATTGATAGACTGTTTTATTTTCCACTAACCACTAGCAGTTAGTAAACTATGTATTCAACATTTTATGTTATCTTGAAAATTTTAATTTTTTATGAAATTTTGAGGTTTTGACAGACCAAGTGCGAGGAAAGTTTTCAAAAGCTTATACATATTTTGAAAATCGGACCGATATTATGAATTGTGTATCCTGATGGGGATTTTGTTGTTTGTATGAATGCAAGAAAGGAAGGGCTTGGAGGAGTCCTCTTGTAGAATGATTATGTGATCTGTTATGAATTGCTAAAGTTAAAAGAACACGAGTAGAACTACCCCACCCATGATCTTGCATTAGCGGCCATCATCCATGTCTTGAATGTGTGGAGACACTACCTCATGGGAAGAAAATTCCTTCTAAAGACAGACAATATGAGTCTGAAATATTTATTTGAGCATTCAGATCTGAATGCCGAGAAAGCCAGATGCTTGTCCTCCCTCGGCGAGTACCATTTCAAGCTAAAGCATATAAAGGGAAAAGAAAACAAGATTACTGATTCTTTGAGCCAACAAGCTCATACAATATATGGGGTTACTTTAATTCAAACCGATTCGGATTTACATGAGAGGATTAGAACATCCAACAGATTTGACCCTTTCTATGTTGAAATCCTCAAGAAGGTCCAAGAGGAAAGTTTCTCTCAGTAATAAAAATAGTACAATGGTAGACGAAACACGATTGCTATGGTCCAAGGAGAGATTGTATGTTCCAGAAGGAGGGGACATTCGGTCCAGCATCCTTATGGAATTTCGTCAGACACCCTACTCGGGGCATCCGGGATATAAAAAGATGATATTCATCGTTACGAGACACTTTTTCTAGCCTAAATTAAAGGCCGACATAGCATTGTTTATCGAAAAATTTCAAGAGTGCTAGTTGGTCAAAGCTGAGCACCAACATCCTTCAAGATTGATGCAGCCATTACCCATTCCGAAATGGAAGTGGAGGTCATTAGTATAGATTTTATCACAGGTCTACATAAAAGTAAAATGAAAACTTATTCTATCTTTGTAGTAGTTGACAAATTGTCAAAAGAAACACACTTCATTCCAATGAAGTCGACCTACAAGGAAGTACACATTTTCGATATCTTCTTGAAGGATATATTTAGATTGCACGGGATACCCAAGGAATTTATCTCAAATAGAGATACTATGTTTACGAGGAACTTTTGGAGATCCTTATTCTTCAGATTAGAGACACAGTTGAAATTTAGTACTGCTTACCACCCATAGATAGACAGGAAAACAAAATAGGTAAACCAGATTGTAGAGGACATGCCTAGGATGATGTCATGAACAACCCCACCAATGTGAAGATTACCTGCACCTTGTAGAATTTGCGTATAACAATGGATACCAGACTTCCACCAAGATGAGTCCCTTTGAGGTACTCTATAGATGGAAGTGTAGAAAACCAGTTACTTAGGATAACCCAGTGGATTGGATCATGTTAGGGCCTAAATTACTAAAATACTTGAAACAATTGGTTACCAAGGTCCAGCTAAACCTTAAAGAAGTGCAAGATCGCCATAAAAGCTACGCAGACAAGAAAAGAAATGAAAAATATTATCAAATATGTGACCATGTTTACTTGAAAGTAAAAGAAAAACGAAGCTCCTTGAGCTTGGGAAGGTGTGGTAAAGCCTAGATTTTGTGGACCCTTTGAGATACTGGCCAAGAGAGGGCTAGTGGCTTATGAACTAGCATTACCCACTCACATAAGATTCCATAATGCTTTCCATGCATCCTTATTAAATAAATATGTTTATGATACCAAACATAGGATTGATTGGTCCTTATTAAAAGTGGAACATGAAGGGGAGTTTGTCCCTGAACCTACTAGACAAGAGAGAGGTGCAGCTCAGGAAGTGCACCATGGTCCAGTTGAAAGTGCAATGGAAGCACAGTTTGAGGCCGATGAGGCTACTTGGGAGAATGAAGCCACCATGAAAAATGATTAATCTTCCTTGTTTCATGATTCCATTCCTAGTCCCTAGAACACCAAGGATGGTGTTTTTCTAAGCGGGGAGGGATGTAATATCCCTAATTTTGTCCTAACACTTATTGCCATAAGCCCCATTGATTATGATGTTAATTTGATGTTTAGTTGGTATATTGGGTCTAATACCCCACTGCATATGAACATGATGATTTGTTTAATATATTGGGAATAAGCCAATTACATACGTTTTATGTATGATTTCATCTGTTGGGCGTGGACCCTGAAGCACATAATTGATGACATGTATTGTGTTGAGCGAGGAGCTCTGGAGCATATGGTTATTTGATGTTTATGTTGAGTGAGAAGCTCTGGAACACATGAGTGTTTATATTTGTGTTGAGTGAGAATCTCTGGAACACATGAGTTATGAAAACCTTTTTGTTGAGAATGAAGCTCTGAAGCACATGAAAAGATAAAATTGGAAGTGTTGGGCATAAGCCTTGGAGCCTTCCAAGTTGATGTTGAGCATAAGATCTGGAACATCAGATCCTTGGCCATTGTATCCCTAGGTGTATCCTTCAAGTACATCCTAGCATTAGTGTTGAGTGAGGAGCTCTAGAATTGCACTAATTTTGTAGCTCCCTATTTTTTAGCGTTGAGTATGGGCTCTAGATAAGCGCTAGGAGTTACTGAAAATAATTAATTATGTTTAGTGAAAATGACTCGAATAAAACATTGATCTCATCTGACTTATTTTTAAAGAGATTAAATCAAAATTTTGAATTTATGTATCTCATCAATTACTGAATAACTACCATGTTATAGGAGGGAATCCAACATGCAAGGAGGTTTAGAGTTTCTTAGCCTAGTTGACCTAACCCTTACTTGAAGGCCTTATTAAAGAAAGAGTCATATGTTTAGGGATCATGTTATAGGATACCTAAGGACAAAATGTTAACAAATGATATATATATATATGTATAGAGAGTAAGCATAGTAAAAATACTAATAGCTATAAGAAATAGAGAAAGGCTCAATATATTATTATTATTACTACTGATAATTAATTATTAAAATACCTACAAGAGTCCAAATATGAACTAGTTAAAAGTTCCTAAGTTAATTATTAAAAATACATGAATTAAATAAAAAGAGTTAATTCAAGAAATCAAATGATTCTTGATTTAACTGCCCCTTTGACTAAAAAAGGTATGCTTATAAAAACCCAATCCAAAGAGAGGCTTGGGGATCTTCTATCTTTTTGGTGATTCCATAATTCTACGTGATTATTCTCAAGATAGTTCTTGGAGAACATTTTTCATAAGAGGAAAAATGAGAACTGATTCAGAACCTGATATCCTAGATAGAGAAGTCTTACCTTAGGAGATCTAAGCTACTTGCATGTTGGAACCAGCTCGGGGGGATCCAAATTAAAACTAGGAATAGTTCTGGGTCTTGGTTGGGTGGAACGTGGTAGTTCCCAAGTGATCTAGTTATCTAAATAGAGGTCATATATGCCTATGAATTTGTTAATGTTGGGTATTAGAGAGTGTGCATGTTTTCAGCCATTAAAAGAGCTTCATCTTGCAGGTATGAGGTTCCTGATTTTTCCCTTGCAAATTGTATTAGTTTTACTATCTGAAGTAGATTGAATTCTGAATGATTATTTAGTAATAGTATGCTATAAGCTAGGGTTATATTTTGTGCATTGCTACTTTTTACACTTGTAGGTTGGGCTCATTATGTACTAATAGATATAAATCTTTTACCATAGATTAGGCAATTATCTATAGGAGGGTTTTATTTCTTAAACTCATTGTTTATTAAGAGATGTATTTCTTTATCAAAAGTTAGGTTACCTTTTCTTTCTTTTAACCTAGTTATCTTAATATATATTATTCATGATGAGATAAACACCATTAGTGCTATCTATAGGAGGTTTTGTTTTCTAGTTCATTTCTGCACATTATTTCCTATTTATTAATTAAGGTTTTTTGTTTTCTAGTTCATTATGTAATTTATTTTTGTGTCTATAAATTCAATTCTAAAACCTAGAACTAGTTAAAAGTAGAGCCTATATATATATTATTTCTACTAGAAGATTTCATAGTGCAAGCATGCCTATATTTAATATAAATAAACCAACTATTATCTATAGTATTAGTCTAATATCTAAGTAGATTATTATAACGTAAAATATAAATGACTAACATATTAAATAAAATATTATAAAACAAGATACACAACGATATCAAATATTAAGCAAGCTATCAATACCTCTAAGGTCTGTAGGCACGAGTTCCTCATTCATCATAACCTCACTATATGCTTCATAACTTAAACATAAAATACAAATATCCAATCACATCTCACAAGAGATTCGACATAATGCAATCAACCCTAAATAAATCATAAAACTCATTAACATATATCACATCAATCAAGAGGTCACATGATCAAATCGTGTGGGAAATCATGCCAAACCAAAACCTCATCTAGACACATATCTCTTACAACCAAAGTAGCCTAGGATTGAGTCCTGCAAAGCTCACGACTTCAAAACCCCAAAATACATTTAAAAGTGACCAATGTTGAATCTCGTTGGATTTGTTAACAATGATTTAACACTATAATAATTCATTATTATTTTACATAGTCTACACTAAATACCAACAAACCATAGATTGAAACAGTTTCCTTGTCAACATTTCCATACGATATGTACCCACGAATTATACAAGTTGTAAAATTCTCTACACATAAATCAAAACCCCAATATATTTATACACTGAACATTTCGTGACTCATAGTCATTATACAACATAGTATTTCCATTAACATAAACTATAAATCAATTAAGCCACGTTCTACGCTAAGCAATAACAATGGCATTCATTTCATAGGGTAAACCCCACAGTCACGACCATTTCCAAATAAATACACAAGTAAGGAAATAAACATTTTTAATCCCCATAAGGAACACAATCACTATGCTAGATGGAAAGAGTGTCATTGCCAGTGATTGCATGACTCTAAAGCCAAACAACACTTCTAATATATCCAAATAAAGAACGAACATAAATTTACACAGAGTCTAAACATTTCCAACTAAGAATCGTAACCATGATATACACACTGTAGCGAATGCTGTACAAATTAACCACTATAAATTATATTTAAGAAACTACACAGTCGCATTTCCAAGCCAATGCACCATTGAAAGTAGTGGTGCTGTCACCATTTTATGAGTACCCAACATATTAACAAAAAAAAGAGTCTCTAATAAATCACCACGAACACAATATTAACACTATCAACCAAAGTATTCATTTACAAAGCTGAACCACACCAGTCTCGCCTGAAGGCGCCAAACCCAACAAAAACCCCAAATCATATACACATCTCTGGATTCTTTATATCAATTATAGGCAAACCATATTCAGTCGCAACCCTAAAAACCCAAACCATGTTCTCATCCAAATGACGAGCTTCATGCTCTATCAAACACAACCACACATAAAGGAACGAGTTTTAAACATGTTTGTAAACATGGCTTACCCATGAAGGGTAATGCGTCGGCCACTTGGAAGACCACGACCCATGTAGTGAAGGCCTTGCAACATGCGAAACCAAGAACAAAGGATGAGGAGTATGCCAAACCTCCAAACCGAAACAACAAATAAATAAGTGTTGCAAAACCAGAACGAAGGACAAAGCTTCCAAGCGCAGCTTACCTCCAAACCTCACACCACGGTACAAACTAGAGAGCCGAACATAGATCACCCACTGAAAACACAAATGACTCATACCTCCACGATAGTCCAAGCTTAAGGCTTGAGACCCCCATTTCCCAATGCGCATTAACTTCGCCACCATTTCCACTATTACGTGATTTCCAAACCCTGAGAGTATAGTTCATACAACTCCAAAATGTGTTGGGACAAACATTTACAATGTAATTCTTAAACCCCAATGATGGTAGGATAAAGCCATAATTCATGGCATATGTAATATGCTATGAATGGCTTAATACTTTCCTTTAACATTTTTTACAAGAACCTTAATTAATCCTTATACCATACAAAATAAAACATATCAAAGTCAAGTACATGTTTAAGCTAAATCAAGGTCTTAAGACCACAAGTAATAATGGTAACCAGTGTAAACATAGGTACAATTAAACCCAACTTTGCATAAACAACAACACCAACAACCGTAATAAGTTAGGACTGTATGTATGTTCATCATCTAAGCTAAGCATAGGCATTATGTCTTTGTTTCCCTATTATAGCCAGTTTTCCGTCATCAAGTGCATCTACACAAAACAAGAAGGAAAATGCATTAGTTTAATAAAAACTAAGTAAGGCATTATGTCTTTGTTTCCCTATTATAGCCAGTTTTCCGTCATCAAGTGCATCTACACAAAACAAGAAGGAAAATGCATTAGTTTAATAAAAACTAAGTAAACCCTGTAGTGACAAGTTAAACCAGTTATCTCCAGGTGTTTCTACAAGGGATACAAGTTAAACCAGTTATCTCTGGAGGTGTTTCTACCAGGGATACAACTAAAAACTAAGTAAACCCTGTAGTGACAAGTTAAACCAGTTATCTCCAGGTGTTTCTACAAGGGATACAAGTTAAACCAGTTATCTCTCCAGGTGTTTCAAAGTTAAATTGACACTTTGAAAGCTTATTTGGAATATCAGATATTCATAAATTCAAGTCATACATTGCATTGTTCTGAACGGCGGCGCGGATTTGGTTCACATGTTAAATGATTTCTTTTCAACATTATGTTCAATGAGTCATATTCAGGCAAACTCATTCACGCATTTTGCAGAGAAAATCATGATAGTCGTTATTGATGATGAATATTCTACGTACTAAACATTTGGACATTCAATTTTTTACCATCCAGAAGTCACGATTTTGTAATATTTTCATAGCTGTAATGAGGTTTACAAGAAGCTGATGCGATAAAGCTGGTTTAATGAAGTGTTTTTTCAATGCAGAGAAGTTCTTTTCGTGAGGGTAAAGCTAAATTGTTCCGTGCGTTTTCTTCCTAATTTTTTTCCATCGCGCCAACTATAAGAGAAATATCCTGTGCTCAATTAATCACGTTTTTTCTAAGTTGATTGAGTTTACGTACTATAGTAAAGGTGGATTTTTATTTTCAATACAGAGAATGTAACAATATTGAAATGAACTACCGTCGATAACGTAGAGAACACTACAAGTTTCTAATTACTTATCAACGATACCGCACAGAAAATAGCAACATTGAAACGATCAGGCAGAGAAAATAGCAAGCCTGAAAGGAATTATCAACGATTCTGTGGGCGAATGTCAAAGGTATATATCCACACTAATACCTAATAAACTTCGAGTAAACTTTCTACCCGACTATTTGGACTTCATGGACTAATTTCTGGGAGAATGTCAAAGGTATATATTCACATTAATACCTAATTTTAATACTTATCATGGGAGTAAACTTTCTAGCCGAACTCTTTGGACTTTATGGACTAATTTCTGTAAGAATGTCAAAAGTATATATCCACACTAATACCTAATTTTAATACCTATCATGGGAGTAAACTTTCTACCTACTATTTGGACTTCATGAACTAATTTCTGGGAGAATGTCAAAGGTATATATCCACACTAATACCTGAGGTGTGATAATTATTTTCTTGGGATGCATAGGCAATCCAAGGGCAAGAGCTTATAAATAGAGCCCGCCCAGAGACACTGAAATCAAACCACGCCTTCAAAAAGAGTGAAC
>LPNX010133379.1:69306-82543 GCA_001517045.1 Pseudotsuga menziesii
TACCGTCAGCATGATTCTCTTCAACTCTCCAGCACAAGGTAATTTATTTAAACACATGACACCATTTCTAACGTTTATGTTTCTCCTACACATGACTGACGTTTTACAACATTCGTTGCGAATATTGTCTAGGTAAATCTCAAAACATTTATAGTCAATATTAGAGTAATAGACTGATGTAGATTCAATATAGATTTAGTGTTTTGAGTGTGAGTTAGATCATGCAGAAACGAAGGATGGCTCCTCTCAGCAGCCAAGGGCAAGTGGTGTGGAATTCATGGACGGCCATGGCCGCTCTTATCAAGTTTTTCTAAATGAATCATCACGTTCCAGCGATGTAATCCTTACTGCAGGAGCCTTAGGCAGCCCCCAAGTGCTCCTCTTGAGCGGAATCGGGCCATCTGAACATCTCAAAGAATTGAATATTCCTCTAGTACTACATTCGCCCTTCGTAGGCCAAAGGATTCAAGACAATCCCCTTGCATCCGTAACCTGGTCATCTCACAAATTCTACAGTAACATACAGGTAGTAGGTATTCTTAAAGATTCTCAAAATTACCTCGAGTACGCGAGCATCTTTGTAAATGGCAGCGCATCGCCACACGGCCCCAACAAGAAGAACGTTTATACTCAAATCATTCTTGAGAAGCTTGCATTTCCATTATCCAGGGGAGAGCTTCGGTTACGCAACAGGGATCCTCGAGAGAATCCGTCTGTTAGATACAACTATTATTCTGAATCTCTGGACCTCCAGAAATGCATGCAAGGCGTGAGGGTGGTCGCTAAACTCCTGAACACAACGTCTCTGAGGAGATTTATCTCGTTTAATCACATCAACTTCAGTGGACAGGCGTTGCCAAAGAACATGTCGGATGATGCAGCCGTGGCTCAGTTCTGCCGTGATACGGTGCGCACAATGTGGCATTTCCATGGAGGATGTGAAGCTGGCTATGTGGTTAATGACAAGTATCAGGTGAAAGGAGTTGATAGTCTCAAGATTGTAGATGGCTCAACTTTCAGAGACAGCCCTGGAACCAATCCACAAGCCACCACTATGATGCTCGGCAGGTAAATATAATATAACTCCCAAGGTTTGAATTGGATTTCTTTCTCTCCCTCTCTATCTAAATCTCGAAGTGAACGCGATCTTGTTATTGTGTATATATGTTGCAGGTATATAGGAATGAAGATTCTTCACGAGCGGGCTGAATGACGATTCTTCACGAGGCCGTCGAATCGATTTACGTTAATAAAGTTTATCGACCACCGTATTTGCTCCTATATTATTTGTATTTAATAAAGATTCGAGTCGATTTACCTTAATAAAGATAAAGATAATTGAGCACCGGATTTGCTCCTATTTTATTTGTATTTTGCTATTAATACAGTATTTGCTTCACCATATGCGTTACCTATGGATCGAGTTTAAAATGAATTTATGTTAATTAAATAAAAATAACTTATCTTAAAACAATATGTATATTTTAATAATAAAAAATTATATATATATCTATATATATATATAAATAATTTTTTATTATATATGTTATTGATATATAAATTGTTCATAATATTAAAATTATATATATATATATCTCATGTATTAAAAGAAACTTTTATTATATATGTAATTGCAAGCATCTTGGTAACATGATTAAAATTTTCTTTTATATATGTTTTAAAGGAATTTTTTGGTGGTACAATCTTTATGATAATAAAAATCTAGAGGAAGTAACTTCTCATCATCACAGGCTCAATTGGAACTATAGCATTGAGAAAATAATTAATGGAGGGTGAAAAGCTTATTTTGGTCTTGAAAATAATTGTAAATCAACCAATGTGGTCATGTGGGATAAAAAGAAGTTCCTATTTGAAACTCTTGTCATCCCTGTTAAATCTTGTATGCTTGTGAAGTATGGGGGTGCAATGATTTCTATAGAATCTTGGAGGAAGATTGAGCAAATCCATAAGTTGTTTATAAATTATAACCTCAAAATTAAAAGTAATACACCTCATCCTATTCTCCTTATAGAAGTGGGTCTTTCCTCCATTGAGAGCATTGCTATGACTAGGTACTTGATGTTGAAGCATAATATAAATAACATGGGAAACGAGATACTTCTTAAAATTTCTTTAAACTCAAGTCAAAACTAACTACACCTCAAGCGGTGTTGATGTAAAGATACCATGGCTTGGTTAAACCATTGGGGCATTAATGAAAATGACATTTTGCAGAACATTGACAATGTCAAATATATTATTATTTCTAAGTTTAAAGAGAAATTCTGGTGTGAGGAAAATTTAGCAGTTAAGAGAAAATTAAAATACTAAAGGAGGTCATTAATCCTAACTTGGAGGATCATAAGTATCTCTTGGTAGTAACTAGCTCATGGAAGAAAATTAATATAGCCAAGATTAGAATGAACTCTCATGAACTCCATAGTGAAACAAGGCGTTGGTCTATTCCTAAAACTCCATGGGAGGAAAGGGTTTGCCATCTGTGTAAGTCTATGAGTGTTGAGGATGAAAATCACTTTCTCTTAGAGTGCCTTGCTTACACCCACATTAAATCTTAGTTTCATAGTATTCCCTACAATACAAACCTTTATAACCTCCTAACTTGCCAAAACTATAGTGAGGTTGGAAAGCTTCTTGGCATGAACAATATTTTAAATTAAACCTTGAGCATTTTCCTTCTTAAAGTATTATAGACCAAAGTTGGTCTCAATGAATCATTATCATTGTCGTCATCGCCGTCGGCGTTGTCGTCATTGTCGTCATCATCATCATCATCTGTCGTCGTCGTCGTCATCATCATCATCATCATCACCAAATATGATAAAAATTCAAACGTTCTAAGAGATGGTAATGTTTAGCATGTTGTGAATAGTTATTGCTATAAGATGGAAGCTTTAAAAAAAACATCAATGAAAGCTTTTAAAAAAGAACATAAATGGAAATACATCTTTCGAAGATTAACTTTACATACTTAATTGGTCAATAGCTTCACACATCAAGAATTTGTTTAATAAAAATAAAGTAAAAATTCACATATGTCATTGAATGATTAGCTTCTTGATACCAATTTTAAAAGTAAGTTAAAGGACTTTGAATTATACCAATGGGTGACATTAACACCCATTGTTGTTGCAACTTGGGTTTGTTTAATACTACTAGAGTTATATGGGATGATGTGACGTGTCAATAAGATTAAGGACACTGAATTTTAAATAAGGTCTAATATGGTTTCTCTTGTTTTACAAAGTGTCCTTCCTCTTCATCCCTAGAGATTATGACCAAATTTGAAAATACTCTATTCAACAACCATGATTAGTGTAGTTAGTTAATTATTTATGGATAAAGATGCAATATCCTAACTAAAATTTTTCCCAAGGAGGTGCAATAATATGCCGATAAGGTGGTTGTCAGAGGGTAAAAGAAGGCAGAAAATGTAACATTAAAATGAGGTAGTGCAAGACTGCAATTAATACCACAACCAAATGAAACACTTCAATTTATCAAAAGATAAAGAATAGTCCAACTCAGAATAGATGACTACACAATAGCAAATAGGGCTTTTCAATTAACATCACATTATACAACGAACATGCAATGGCATGGGAGAAATTTATCTCATGAAGAAAATAATCCAATGTGTTGTTAGAACTATAAATAAGGAAACACATGTTTGATAAGAACACATGTATTCAAACATGGTCTTCCAAACATATTGGGCCAGTTTCAATCTTGGATGAATTGCTACAGCTTCTAATCCATCAACCTGCCTTGAATCAAAACAAACTTATCATTCAAATGGCCCTCTCCATCACAACCACTTTCCTCTCAACAAAGACACTTTCCTCTCAGTAGATATCTGATGTGAAATGGGGATTCCATAAGTATTCTAATACCTCAAAGATCCTGGAAAACAACTAATAAAATTTACAGCCTCTTAAATCAGTACCTAACTTCTTGAGATAATTATAGACATGAATGATCAATTTATAATGAGATGAAAAACATTTCAAAATGGATGCAATAGAGCTAGGAATTCACCTAGGATGTAATAGAAACATGATTTGAAACATTTCGAGATTCATTGGAAGCCAATGTAGTGGGTACCTGAATTTTTGATTGAAATGATTATAGACGTCAATGTTCAATTTATAACGAGGACAAAATCATTTCAAGATGCTGGCTCTTTATATATATCCCCCATATACCGGTTCATTCTATATCAGGATATATACCATATTCATCCACACGGTTTCATACTTTAACATATATCAATGTAGTGAAAGTCCCTCCAACCTTGAACAACATCTAACTTCAAAACCAAGACAAATATCTTACTTGGATGAGGGTATCAATAACCACATTTTTTCTTACAAAATAATGCATGGAATACAATAGAATTCAAACTATTCGGGCTGAAAATAGCCTCCTTAACTTGATTTCATATTTCAAAAACACAAGTCAAAGGATCCATGCACATCTGCTTGCAATATATAAGTAGCAATTCGAGAAAACAATAGACAACAAAGACATAACAGACATAATACATGTATTTCTACAGATTTCCCAATTGTTTAGAGTCGTTAGATCAAATATTTTTCCATGTAGAATCTTTAGTACAAATAGGTTGAATGCAATTCATTTATGCAAACCCAAGTATTGGAAAGTGTGTGAAGTTGCTCTACCTACAAAATGTTGGCAGTTTGAGATCAACAAATTGAATGGAAATGAAAAACACAATAAATGCACTAGGGAGGGGCATTGGATTGACACAATGTCAAGTGACCCCCATGAATGGGTTATGTGAAAAAGGACAATTCCATCTTATATTTCCATGGAGTCCATCTACCCAATGAAAGTACTGAAGAGAAATTAGATGGTTGAGGCATTGGTAGTTGTTACAAAACTTCTTAGTGCGGGTTAGAGAAAAATTCAAAGCAATCTATCTATCACCTTCGGGTTGGGGTTCAATAGGTTCAAATCTATTATGACTAGGACGACAAGCATCAAGCAAAGGAGATTCCGTTGGATAACTTATAAGAAACATCTCAAGTGAGGGTAGACTACCAGAGGAGTAGAAGAAACCATGGTGCGAAGAGATCCCACCGGAGAAGTGGAATAAACTGCTTTGGTGTGGGGAATAAGAATTCGTTGAAACAAAAGAAACTGTGGGATTTAAGAAATCCAAACAGAGCAGACGAAGAGCCTAAAGGACATGAGTCTAAAACAATGCAGAAGGACACATGTGGAATTTGGGATGGAGGAAGGGAGGACGAATTCTAGAGAGGTATCAACAATCACCCCATGGTTAAACATAGTTTTCATGGCCCACTCGAAGATCATGAAGAAACCTAGGCATCAAGGAAAAGTAGAAGTAACCATGGGCATTAAGCAAAAGAAAGCTCATGAAGCAAAATAGCAACAAACAAGTCTACAATAGAAAGAGGAGTAGAAATGCTTTTCTCTCTTGCCCAGGTGCCACATACAAATGAAGGAGTGAAAGATAAATGTAAAGTATTTGAAACCCTTTGAGAAAAGTCCCTTAGGTAATCCCTAAGTTGTAGGATAGTTACTAATAAAATAAAATAAATCTTAGGTTGATTTATAATAGGGCACGAAAGGTCATATTGTTAGTCCTAACACTAATTTTGATGTAGGATCAAGGGTTTAAGACATACATGTATAGACATGTTCAAGGCATAAGAAATAAAACGCAAAGAAAGAATGATTCAAATAGGAAAATCCCGTCAGGAGAAGATAACCACATGCATGTTCAAGCCAAAAGAAAAAAAAAAGGCTAGTCCAGGTATGTAGTTTCCATGAGGAAGCACCCCGCAAACATGCTACAACCATTGTGTTGTACTTCAAGTTAAGGGAATCGACTTACAAAAGTAAGACAAGAGAATAGTTACAGGTTAGCAAAGGGATTTACTATATTCTTTCTCTCAAGCTATGTATACATTTTTTTTGTCATCACTGTATAACAAGAAAATCCAAACTGATGATGTGATATGTTGGTACTTGCATAAATAAAAGTTATTTCCTACATGTATATATTTATGCATTAATTTATCTACTTCATACTTATGAGTTAATTGTTTTACTTGAAACAACAAAGCTTAACACACTTCAAAATCAACTAACATCACATAAGGAATATTTTGTTTCTCAAAAAAGGATAATTACTTTAAGTGAATGCAGAAATAATAAATGGACATCGGATAAGTAATCATTAAAAGAAATTTAAGTACTACATATTCTAGTAAATGTGTTCTAAAAAAAAAGAAGAAGAGCATAGACCTTTTATGTTAGTTGTTTTGTAGATGTAAACATATTTGTTTACATGTAATTCTATTTAATTTGGCAATAAGTATTTCTTAAGATATCATGAAAATAAATGTTTAAGAGACCTTCAAATGCCCCTCTTCCAACAAGAGAAAGCTACTTAAGGGAATGTGTTTTATGTGTAAAAAGGTTAATGTCAAACCAACAAAGAAAAAATGACTGTTATGTTTGGTTGTCTCCTTTAGAAAAGTAGAAAATAGGGACTACCTCTTTATAAAACCAAGAAAAGAAAACTATAACCTATTTATGAAGAAAAAATTATGACATTTTTTTACTCCATTAGTAAAGATTAATTGGGCTGGTTGATAGCTTCAGAGAAGGGAACATGCAGTTTTTGCATGTGCATTTGTGCATTAATTTTTTTTACTTAATGATATAAAAAACAATATTTGAGGGTTCACAGACATAGAGAGTGATGATGAGATGGTCACATGGATTGTGTATTACTGGATTATCAATTTCAATGTAGGAAAGAGGCATGCTCATGAGGTGGTCAAATGCAATGTTGATCAATGGAGTATCGGAAGTACTGAAGGGAGTGATGTGAACACTAGTGGAAAATGCGAGATTAGTGACCACGAGACTAAAAATTTTGCTCACCACAATTTTTTTAAAGGGATATATGACCAAAATTGATAATTCTAAGTGAGCTAACTAAAAATGACCAAGATAAATGACCACTTTTGGTCACATGATAAAAACCAGCTAAAAACGACCAAGATAAATGACTAAATTTGATCACGGGATATGTAGACTACAAATGACCAAATAACAATTGGTTATTTATTTGGTCATTTTTAGTTGTGTCACTCCGGCAATGGAAAACATTACAAATTTGAGAATGAATTTGTACATTTTACTAAATTCTAACTCTGCAGGTGGATTAAGGGAGTCTCTGAATCCATCTGTAGTGTTAGAATTTAGTAAACTCTATGCCACAAATGGTCTTGGCGCCGCAAATTTTACCACTATGTAAAAAATAAATTTTTTACATTGAAAATATTTTTGGCACACTGAATATGGTTTAGAAAAATAAAATAAAATAAAACAAAACAAAATAAACACAAAACAAAAATAAAATAAGAAAACACAAAACAAAAATAGAATAAGAAAACAAAAAACATAACATTACAAAGTATTCATTTTCATTTTGAGTTGCATCTTGAGGTTGAAACCTAGAAGGAGAGGTACAACTGTAACACAGTATGGGATTTGGAATTTTTTGTATCATTTTTATTATTTCCTCTTTGTCCTCATTCACGTGTAAAGAGGCCTCAAGAAACCGCACCATAGGTATGGGGTTTGGATTTTTTTAGCATAATTTTTATTATTTTATCATTTTCCTCATTCAAGACAACTCAAGAACCTTAGGTATGGGGTTTAAATTTTTTTGGTATCATTTTTGTTATTTTCTTCAAATTTCTTTATCCTTCATTTAGGTTTGGTTATTAGTCCCTGCCACCATTCTTGTCACCTGGTCAAAATGTGCATTGACTTTTAATTACTTTGTTTGTTCTTTTAAAAGGTTTTCTATAGTTTTAAAGAATAATCTATTTGTAAAGTTAAAATTATTTTTTTGAATATTTGAAATTTGTTAATTCTATTTTTTCATTGGTTGACAATACTAATGATGGGACATATTTCGCTCCCTTCCAAACCTTAATTGTGAGATTAATAAGTAATTTTAAATAATTTTAAAATAAAATAAATATATAAATTAACACCCTTACACGTGTTGTTATTTTTCATTCTGTCTACTCTTTGATGCACTAATAGAGGTATGGGCAGTAGCCCTCGAGACCAACACCAAAAATGAAACCAAGGGAAAGTGTTTTGTATATGCACTGAGAGAGGTAAACTGGATCAACAGTGTTCTGTATATGCATCGAGAGCGGTAAACTGGATCGGCAGTTCCATAACCATGACTATTGGAGTTGGATTTGGAATTGGGCATAAAGGTTTTTCATGGTGTTAGATGGGTTATTTTTGGGGCACAAATAGTCTGCAATTTTTATTCTCTCAGCATTTTGAAGTGTTTCAATTGTTCAATTTGGCACTTGATTGCACTGGATTTGGCTTCCTCTCTTTTTTGGAATGACACAAAACCTAGGGTTCTTTATTGAACATATTATGAATGCCAATAGGACATTTTCGAGCCATGGGAAGGGTTCAATTCATGTTTTGAAGGTATCTAAATGCTCTGTTCTTGCAGAAATTCACATATAGCCTTATTGGATTCATTGAAGGTCATAGTTGGCCCTGGCGATGCGACGCATAGGCGCGAGTGATTAGGAATCCACGACACTGTGCGAGAGGATAATGTGGAGGAGGAAATAATGGGTTAATGCATGGCTAGATCAAATTGTGCATAAGAAGGAAGACATTCCAGACACTAATTTGGTAGAAAAAATTGATCGTCGAAGAGAAATATTTATGGTTTTCTACTTTGACATGTCAAGTTTGTTGCTTCTACTCGGGTTAACTGTGATTGTGGTTTTTAAGCATGAGGTATGATTCTATATTAAATTTCTTATTGACATTTTTTTGCAAATTTATTAGTTCTACAATGTTGTTCCACCCCTATGGGTCGAACCAATTCCACCTGTAGTTCCACCGAAATTTGAGGTTGGATATACAACTTACATGTCATCATTTGCATATGCGTGATCATTGGTTTAGCTAGTTGGTGCCAATATATGGCTTCTCGAGTAATTGGTGGAGTCTAAAAATGTTTAACCATGCTTGAAGGTTCTTAGGGGATTCATAGAAATAAACATTTTTTGTCATTTGTCATTTCTTAGCATCAATTCCATTTGGAGGTTGGGGGAAAATAAGGAAATTCCACTCTATTCAACTCTTCGTGATCACTGGTTGCATGCCTTTCTATGATTATATTGATAGAGTGAAGGGAACTTTGTAGGATTTTCCTGTGGCCAATCACTTAACATGTGCTTCAGGTGCTCCACCTCCCAAGGCTGAACTTGATGATCCTTAAATTGTCCTCTGGTCAAACTTGGATTTTGACTGTCAAATTGCACATAAATATTTATGCAATCATTCCAAGATCCCTTTAATCTGAAGTTTGCAACTTAAAAAATTGTTTAAAATCCTGGTGTGTAATAGGGGAATTTAGTATTATTTTTTCATAGAAGTGAAGATTGCACCGACCTTCTGTATTCCATCCATCTGTCAAGTTATGGTTACTACAAACCTTATATATTTAAATAAATTACTTCATATGTTTTTGCAAGATGAAATTCCCATAAAAATATCAGCATAGATAGTCTTTAATAAATGTACGAAAATGCATGCATTCTAGTTAATTTTTCTTGACTTATCCTAACATCATCACTTCATAGAATACATTGTAGAACATAGAGTAACACAAATAAAACCTGTAATTTAAGTAAAAATGGTAGATTTTCCTTTAGAAACACTTTTCTTGATGAATGCTAGAAAAATAATTGGGATGCAGTAATCTGATTCAGAACAATGTTACCAAATATGGTTTTGTAAATTCACTCCTAGACATTTATCCAAAAGTGAGAAAACACACATATTCATGAGATCATGAACGAAGAGAATATTATCTACTTTTACTTTTAAAATAATTTCAGTGTAATCACCATGTCATCAAAACATGAATAAACCAGAAATCAAAATCCAAACTCTTGTTCCCATAAAACATTACTGGTTTGGTCCTAACTAAAAGGTTACCTTACTGGGTTTATTGAGGCCTTATTGGGAACAACCTTACTACCTGAAAGGACCCTACATAGTACATATATTTTGTGTAAGGCCTTGAGGATACGGTGTCAATTCATGATGGGTTATGGATATTTTGATAAGAAATAGCACTAAATCTCATTTTTTCACCATCCATCATGCAAAAGTAGATTGACTTATTGCTCAACTATTTATTTTTATCATCCAAACCCCTAGGATAGCTATAAGTTTCTAAGCAATTGTATATTCCCACCCAAAAAACCCTTGAATAATGAAGGGTTGATCCTTTGTTGGTTCATGCACCAAAATATTTGCTAATCTAGAAGCTGGCATTCGGGAGCAGGTCCTAGGGTTGATGTGATAGCATCCTCCCACACTCCAGTACTAACATCACTGATGGTTTCAGTGTTATTTCTTTCTGGATCATATTTTCCTTAAAATTGTTATCTATGGGATGTTTCAT
This sequence comes from Pseudotsuga menziesii, assembly GCA_001517045.1. Taxonomy (NCBI): domain Eukaryota; kingdom Viridiplantae; phylum Streptophyta; class Pinopsida; order Pinales; family Pinaceae; genus Pseudotsuga; species Pseudotsuga menziesii. Next base: position 79,856 of record LPNX010133379.1, read on the forward strand.
TCTATCTTACTACCATGGAATATCCATATGTTGGTATTTGGTTTCACATTAATACCCCCCTTGGCCATTCCTACACTAGTCACCCCAACCAACTAGCCAGTAATGTCCTAATCAACCCTTCCAATTCTATGTTTATGTAAGGCCCCTAATTTGTTTAGCTATTAAAGATATCTTGCAATGTCAATCCTTAACTATTTAAAATTTTATATAATGCGCTATTTAAGTTCTATAACTATATTCCAACAAAACAAGATGACTCCAGAAATTTTTTATAGGCATGTAATCCATGCCTGTTGTTTTATGCCATTAAAAAAACGGTGTTTGATTGTCATCTTTGCTTCGTCAAATTGAATATTTTCATGTTATAATAGATTTGGTATTGTTGTTGTCAGGGATGGACCCTTTTTGAGATTGTCAGATATGCACTCGTGCATAATTGGATTGCTTATGAAGATACCTTGAAACCAAACTTTGTTTTGGAAAAAATGGTGATAAGAAGGGTTGTTTATTCCTTGGGAGATTCAATTTCTTAAGTAACACATTTGAAATATAAGTGCATATTCAGTGACAAGAAGAAATTAATTATGCAATTGGTGCATTCTTTATATGAAACCAATTACATTGTAGACATACATATTGCAGACTAATAATTATTGTCATGGATTGGTGGTGCTATGAAGGAAAGCAACCTTTTGAATTCAATAGAATCTAGATGTTCAGATATGTCCTTTTTGGGTTTTCCCTTCATGGCTCTTTTTCACATTATTATTACCATGTTTGTGAGGTAATACCTACTTCCATTTTTTGACATTCTCACCATATGGAACTTGTTTTAATTTGAATCCTTTTTTGGTCCCTTACAAATAGGTGTACAACCATTTATGGTTAGATATGTTATTTTTCTTTTCTAGGGTTGGTGGGTAGTACTTGAAAAGATGGCATTTGACCAAACTATATGGACTTGACTCTGTAAGAGTAATTATTTTACAATATTGAGTTTGCTGTGATTTGATCACAAGCCAATATTTTGGTGAATTGAAAGCTAACTTTTGTCCAGTTTCGACGGTAAGAGATGAAATTTTTCCTTAAGTACAAGTGGGAGATATGGTCTAGTACTATTTCCTATGAAGCATATTACCCTCTTTGGCATGATTCTTGAAGGTTTATAATAGATATTACTATTATTTTCACACCATTGTTCTTTCTTGTCTAGGAAGGTTAATACATTGTCACACATTTTGTGTCATTTGTTAAGGTGGAGCTGGAAATACTTTGTTTGTTTCACAAATAGGTTGGAAGTTCTGGCCATTTGCACACTTAAAAACACCTAGAGGTGTCCTTACCGGTAGAAATTATGTCATGAAAAATATAAATGTTGTAAAATAATGTAATTAAAAGAGTGTTTTTTAGAGTAGGAACACATAGGCCATTGAAGATTATTATTGAAAAGAAAATCCTTGGAGGTGGTTAAGTTGATAAAAAAATTGCTATGAAAACTATAGATGCTAGTAGAAGGATGTAATTGATAGAATACTTTTTAGCATAGTAATACATACCGGTGGAAGTGAGTGTTTGCTAAAGACGCATGCCACAAGCCAAACTATGGAGGAAGGGAAGGCAATATATGTGTCCCTCTCAGCTCTTGGTGATGTGATTAGTGCATTATAGGAAGAAAAATCACATTCCTTAGAGGTAAATTCTCTTGATTTTTGGTAAATTATCTTAAGTAAGGAAAGGTGATTTCTCTTGATTTTTTAGGCAAATACACCCAAGGACAATGATAAGAAGGCTAATAAAAATTATTCTAAGCAATATACTATCAATAAATACCAATGCTTTAAAGAGTGTAATACAACCAAAGAAAGTGGATTTCCCATACATAAGGAGGTAATTGATGCATATTCCCAAGAGTTCACCATTGCGGAGTACAAGTTATTTTCAAAATGTAGTACACCCAAGAATAGATCAACACATTCACCAATTCCAAGTTGTAAACCTTGTGTGTGTTCGGATGGACCTTTTAAATAAAAATTACGTATTTCATATTAGAAGATAGAGTTATGTTTTGTTGGCTTGTAAATAAGTTGGAAGGGATAGAGATTCCTTGCATGAGAAGTAAATTCTTCTTCTATACTAGTCCCACATATGACACATTTATAATAAAATTATATGGTTTGAATAAATACCCATGTTGTGCTGATCTACTAGTCCATGTGTTGCTTGCTCGGATTGTAGCCCGTGAATTATTATTCATGATTCAAGTCAATCTCAAATGTCTAGATTTTTGTAGTCAATATCAAATCAATAATCACATGTACATGTTCTAAACCTCAAGGAATTATGAAAACCATTGGAAAAACCTTATTTATAGGTTTGGTTTTGTGGAGGCCTATGTGGATTTTAACTTGGGAAACTTGAGCATAATCTCCATATGGAAGTGGTTGTTGTGGACGTCAAAACAAGCTCATGTCATGATGAGGTTATGAAAAGAAAATGCATTTCCATTTAGAACTAACGTCACAACCTTTTATAGATTGAGCCAATTCCAAGTGGAAATTTTCCACGTGGGTTTGATTTAAGTGCTTGCCACACTGTGTGAGTGCACTATCCATGGCTTTTTTCTACATTTACAACTTTTATTTTTCCTTATTTTTTATTATTAGAGGATCTACTTATGCATTGCATACC
>LPNX010133382.1:0-18297 GCA_001517045.1 Pseudotsuga menziesii
TCTCCTCTGAGCAACAACATTAGTGGGCAAAGTGGCTCCCTCTCGCTGAATGGTGGTACAATACCTCTTACCACACTGCCTCTAAAATGACTCCATATGAAGTAGTTTATGGTTAGGCACCGCCAGTTCTTCTTCCTTACACCCCCAGCAGTTCTCCAGTTCAGGCAGTTGACGCGGTCCTTCGAAACCGCGATGAGGTTCTTCGCATTTTGCATGAAAATATGCACATGGAAAGAAATTGCATGAAGCAACAAGATGATCAGCACCATTTTGAGCGCACTTTTGAAGCCGGTGATATGGTTTTTCTTTGTCTCCAGCCTTACAAGCAATCCTCACTAAAACTCAAAGGGCGTCATAAGCTCGCTCCAAATTTCTATGGGCCATATAGGATTATTCAAAAGATTGGGTCTGTTGCTTATAAATTGGAACTTCCGCCTTCTTCCCGCATTCATCCAGTATTTCATGTCTCTTGTCTGAAGAAAGTTCTTGGCACCAACATCCAAGGCCAAACTATTTAACCAGAATTGGATAATGAAGGATCCATCTTTTTGGAGCCGGAGGATGTCTTCAATATGCGCGCTCATCAGCTTCACTCTCGCTCTATCACAGAGGTCTTAATTCAATGGCATGGAATGCAGCCTGAGGATGCTACGTGGGAACCACTCCTTCAGATTCAGCGACAATTTCCACATCTAAAGCTTTGAGGAAAAGGCTTTTTCTAAGGGGGAGGGGATGTTAGGAACCCATGTCAATCCTTCTCTTTACCGTGTTAGTATGTTGTTGTTGGACGCATATGCTTTGTAAGTCGTCCCATAGTAATTGTTGATCCATAGTTTGTGTTATTGTTGTTGGGCACATATGCTTTGTAAGCCGCCTATAGTATTTGTTGATCCATAGTTTATATTGGCCCATGGTTTTGACCCATAGTATTGGCGCCTATTTTTAGTATATAAGTGTGTGTTGAGGCCAAGGAAGGCACCGTGAAGTTATTTTGTATTGAGCTTGCTCAAAGGAGGTTTCCCCCTCGAAGTGGCCTGCGATTAATGTAAAATTGATTTTGAGTTCTGCTGCTATATCGTGTATTTTGATTAATTATTTGCTGCAGGGTCCTCATAGAATATGTACTGATTTCAGTGATTTAAATCGTGCCTATCCTAAGGATAAATTCCCCACACCATTTATAGATCAGATTTTGGATGAGTGTGCGGGTAGCGAGGTGTTCTCCTTTATGGACGGCTTTTCCAGGTATAATCAGATCCAGATTAAACCTGAGGACCAACACAAGACTGCATTTATTTGTCCTTGGGGAATGTTTGCATATCGGAAGATTCCTTTCAGCCTTAAAAACGCCGAAGCTACATTTCAGTAGGAAATGACCTTGATTTTCCACGATCTCAAGTCTATTATTGAAGTATTTTTGGATGACCTCGTTGCTCATTCTTGTATGAGAATGCGTCATTCCTATCACTTGAGATTGGTCTTCGAAATATGCCGGCACTATTCGGTTCGATTAAATCCTCATAAGTGCATCTTTTGCATAAATTCAGGTCGTTTATTAGGATTCATCGTTTCAAAGGAGGGCATAAGAGTCGATACCTTAAAGGTTGAGGCAATACTTCAGTTGTCTCCTCCAAAGAATATTTGTCATCTTCAGTGTTTGCAAGGTATGGCAAACTTCTTACAAAGATTTGTGGTCAACTTTGCCAATTTGACTAGAGGCTTCATGCATCTCTTGAAGAAGGATACTCCCTTTGAATGGGATGAGTGAGCCCAGGAGTCCTTCGATGCACTTAAGCGAGCCCTAGCATTGGCCCCGGTGATTAGTCCTCTGGATTATAGCCGTGATTTCCTATTATATGTGGCTGCGTCTTTAGAGATGATTGGTATGGTATTGGTTCAGGAGGATGAGGAGCTCCAGGAGCATGTCATATATTACCTGATCCGAAACCTTATTGATGAAGAGATTCGTTATTCTCATGTCGAGAAGCTTGCTTTAGTGACCATACATGCGGTTCAGCGTTTGAGACATTATATTCTCCTTCGCCAGACCCGGGTTGTGGCCCATGTCAATCCGTTTCAGTTCGTCCTCACATGAAGGATGATTGGGGGAAAGAATAATAAATGGATTGTCATCCTACAAGAGTTCGATCTCGAATTTATTTCGGCAAAGTCAAAGAAGTCGTTAATTTTTGCAGAGCTTATATCGGATTTCCCGAGCGAGGACGAGGAGTTGGTTTGTGAAGATACGTCTGTTGATGAACACATCTTCTTGATCTCAACATCTGACCCATGGTATGGAGATATCATAGTATATCTGCAAACACAGAGGACCCCTACTCACCTCTCGCGAGATGAATGACGACGATTAAGTCACGTCTCTAAGAACTACCTTATAGTGGACAATACTTTGTACCACCGTGGGGTAGATTCCATTTTACGACGTTGTTTAACTCATGAGGAGGCTAAGGTTGTGCTGAATGATTGCCACAGAGGGGTGCGTGGTGGTCATTTATCTGGGCTTTCTACAGCTCAAAATATTTTGAGAGCGGGTTATTTCTGACCGTCGATCTTTAAAGATTGTGTTGATGCGGTCAATAGGTGCCACCCTTGCCAGGTGTTCACATGAAATATGCACTCGAAGCCTGCCCCGTTAAATCCCATTATCACCACCGGTCCCTTCACCAAGTGGGGGCTTGATTTTATGGATTGCAGCCCAGCTTTAGCTGGGGGGCACTATCATATTATAATGGCTGTGGATTATTTCACGAAATGGGCTGAGGCAATGCCTACAGTAAAATCCGATGGTGAGACAGCCGCTCACTTCGTATTCAACCAAATCATTACTCGCATCGGGATTCCGAAAGATCTTGTCACTGACCATGGCTCGTACTTTCAGAACCGTATGATGGAATATTTGGCATCCAAGTTAGGGTATAAGCAAGAGCACTCCTCTTCTTACTACCCCCAAGCGAATGGATAGGTTGAAGCAGTGAATAAATCACTTAAGTCCATTCTCCAACGAACCATCGCACAGAGAAAGACGAATTGGCATATTATGTTATACCCTGCTTTGTGGGCATATCGAACCGTGGTTAAGACTGCCACTAGTTTTTCTCCATATCAGCTTGTGCATGGAGTGGAGTCAATATTGCCGGTTGAATGCAAGATTCCTTTGTTGAAGCTAGCTGTGGAACTCTTACCAGACACTTCACCTTTGGAGGAGCGTTTGGTCCACCTCGAGCAACTTGATGAGCAGTGTCGAGATGCCTTGGTGGCTCTAAAGGTTAATAAGCGTCGCGCTAAGGTCTAATATAACAAGTCTGTCCATCCAAGAGTGTTTAGTGAAGGAGACTTGGTCCTTTTGTGGGATCAATCGAAAGAACCCTTGGGGGCAGGGAAATTTAATCCTATGTGGCATGGTCCTTACGTGGTCAAGCGTGTCTTAGAGAAGGGTGCCTATGAGTTAGTCGATTGAGAATGGGCTCTATCTCAAAAATACTATGCATGATCTTTAGCCAAGGCTGCTTGTTGTATATTATTGTACAGCTTTGCATAGTTAGGTCTTTTTCTTATCGTGATCGGGTTTGTGATTAGTTTCCGTTTCTTTTGGCAGATGTCAATGGAATATTCCACCTACATAGGATTCGTGGATGGAGCAAGCCATCACACTCAGCAGTCAGCATCTGCTGCTTGGGTGATTTATACTCCTATGGGTCAGGTACTGTCTTCAGGAGGTGTATGTCTATGGCCATCTTCCAATAATGTTGCTGAATATAGTGTCGTTATCGAGCTTCTACGGGATGCCATTTCACATGGCGTTCTCTCTCTTGAGGTACGTCTTGGTTCGGAGTTAGTAGTGTCACAACTCAATGGTTTGTACCATGTTAGAGATCTGATGTTATTGAGAAGATTCTTACGTGTGAGATTGTTAGAACGGCAATTTGACAATATTACATATATACACATTCCAAGAAATGATAATCAAGTTGCTGACTCATATGCTAACTACGTGTTAGATTGGCATTTGTTTCATTCATAATAAATTAATCATAAACATTTTTACACATGTAAATAAATAAACCGATCACCATAAAACCTTATATATATCAAAAATGTGGTAATACATAGTGTCATATACAAAAGTGGAGCTTTCAAAGCTTCCATCATATAATACACGGTCGTACAAAACATATCCACTCCCAGGTGTCTAATCCTGTGGAGGGGGAGGGTTGTGATCATGATACATCAATACGTCTCTAGTTAGCCACCAGAATAAACGCACCCATGCGTGTGGCACACCCACCACCTGGCACTGCATGGCCTCAGGCAAGTCCTCAACTTGCACCATGGGAACTCTATGATTCAATCGTATGAAGTTGGTATGTATGCCCTGGAGCGTTCGCTCCGCATCCACACCTGTGATGTCATCCCCTCTTCCCCTCCGTCTATGACATGGGAAGCCCTCTGGTCCCCATGGTCCCACATCTACACATGAATGGTAGATGTCACTATGTGTTGTCACGCAAAAACATGTCTTTTTGATTCCACATAATCAAGAAAATACAAAAAAATTAAATAACTCAAAAAACTTTAAAAACAGTGAGAGTTGAGATTCGGTACCTATCTCTCCATATCCCGATCTTGGTGGCAGTGGCATGTTCGGATCCCCCCGGAAATCTATCCCTCCATAGGGGTAGTCATCTATGGCAACAATCTGTCGTCGCCACCATGGAAAGAAGTTAACTGGATATGGGTTGGCCACCCTACCACCCCCCAATCTGCATATATCATCTACCCAACATCGTTGGGCTGGATCTCGAACCCCGTAGAGAGGAACGTCCACTCTAGGGCTCAATCCTGGAACACGCTCGAAGAAAAACGTGCTCAATATGCTGCTGAACCCGAAGTTCCGTATCCTACCTACCTTACACTCATTGAGCTGGTGTTTCATGTTGCTCAGTAGTGTAGTACTCCAGTCGTATATGGTCGGTCTCATACACTCCATCACATAGTACATCAGTGGCCGTGAGGCCCGATGGAGTGAGGCTAAGCCTGCTATCCTACCCAGCATCAGTAGTATGGCCTTTAGGCCCAGCACTTGTATAGAATTGGTGGGGACTTGACTTCCCACCTTCTCAGTATCTTGGTAGCAGTACACAGCTACGTACTCATCGATAGTAAGCCCACTGCCTGGCCCACCTCTGGAACGAAGGTTCACCACCTCCTCCCCTCATCTAGATAGAACTGTGATAAAGTATATGTCTTCCACCTCTATAGTGAGAGACATCCCATCTATCTTGAAGGACTCTGAGTCTGGATCCCAGTAGTTTACCAGCATCTCTAGCAGTCTTGGTTTGGCCCTCAAGCCACGAAGGCACCAAAACTTGTAAAGTCCGCAACTTCTAAGAGCTTGTTGAGCCATCATGTCAGCCCTTACAGCTTCCTCTACTTCACCATGCTCACGCTCTCTCCATTCTAGCACCATCCTACAAGAGAAATTGCCATTTTTCCCATTAGATTCTTGTAAATTTCCTTGCACGGCATCATACGCGACTGTTTTGCAAACAACCGTGTATGTACGCTGTTTCAAGCCTCTTTTTCGTGTATAGCCAGCCTTATATATGAAAAAAGCTTCGATATCTGCGTGGGCCACAATGCTCATGTAGAGATGGCCTAAACTACCTCATTTTTCCATGAAAATCAACAAAAATTATATTGAAATGCATGAGGAGAGCATGAGTAACTACCTGGAAGAAACGGTTGTGAATTCCGCCGGCTGGATCTCCTAGAATTTGCAGTTGAATATCAGAGCTCCAATGGGTAAAAGTTTCAAATGATTTATATTTTTTACTATTTATAGAAAAAATTTCAAATATTTGAAAATTTTTACCCCCTTTCCTATAGTTTTGACAATTTCTAACCATTTTGGACCGTTTCTGACATAATTTGTGATGTAGAAGACCATTTTCAGTGTCGTTTCAGCCATTGGATTGACCCATTCGTACTGATCTCAAGTATAATGTCTATACTGGCATATAGTTTAGGTTCACCAACATTTGCATTTTGCATGACCTTATGAACATGTCACCATGACCTTAGGTACGAACCCACTCTATTATGTCACGGAACCTTCTTGCTGCTTTAGAAGTGGCATGATGTGAGTGGTAGAGCTTCACCTTACATGGGTACCCTAGTTAGCGCCTTATTTGCATTTGGTGCCCATGCCGACGTTTTCTCCTTTAGGGTGCGGGAGTCCGTTGTATAGTACTGCCATGACATTTCGCAAGAGCCTCATACTCCTCTTGATCTTATGCTGGCCTTTTTCCCTCCGGACTCCCCTTATGTCAAGTTGTGAATGCATTATCACGAGCTTTTCCTGCCTTATTGAGCTTTATGCCAGCTCCCCTGACATTGCGTTTCAGCCATATAGCCCAAGCTTGTCTCATGTCTAGCCATGCAGAGCCATTTTTTATATCCTTCGCAGCTTGATTCCGTTTTTACCGGGAGGGTATTTTCCCCCGAGTTTCGATATCCTACACATGTATCCTTGCATTGAGCATAGGTATGTTCCACTACTTAGAACTAGTTTGTTTTCCCTTATGACACTCGTCTCCTCCTAGTTTGTAACTATAAAGCTAGTTTATTCTTTTTTCAAGCTTTTCAAATAACTGAAAAAGTCCAAAAAAAAATCAAAAAACCAAAAATCCGGACAAGGAAAGATGTTATATTTGGCAGTTGTCGAGTCGTGTCGCCTTCAAACAGAGCACTGTATATCACATCCATTGGTTGGGTTATAGTTTGACATAGGAGCCATACTCATTTATCTGAGTTTATCTCCACCGACTGGTTAAGCTTCCAATCCCTATGGACCTTCTGTTGATGCCTCCTGTGTCACAGAGATGTACCAATTTGCATATCGAGTCTATGCTTCCTTCATTCAGTCACCATACACTGTTATGCTCTTGTTCGAAGGAAGTTGAAACCTGTGTCGGCCATTCCTCAGTTATCTTGACTTTGCATGTCGGCCATTCCCGGTACAGTTACTGGTTCGTGCACTTTATGATCGAGTCCTTCCACATTAGACAGCTTTGCTGAGTACCTCGTGTTGGATGATGGGGGATGCCTTAATTCCCTCCTTCTAGTGGATTTCATCCCATCGACTTTAGATCATTTATTCTGGGATTGGAATCTAGAGTCCTTTTGAGTGCCTTGAGACTTGCAGTCATCAGTGGCAGGTTCTCTCGCCATCAACAGTTTCTTGGAAATACATCAATGTCCCCTGATCAATGGATTCTCTCAAGTGTTTGACCTCAACACATCTATTCACACTTGTTAGTTTTCACTCTAGTACCTTGATTCCCATTATCATTATCGGTGGGTAATCTCGCATTTGTTAATTGCATACATCAATGATCGGTAATCAGACGATGGACTACTATGTTCAACCTCGACACCTCTATTCACATAGTAGGACATGTACTCGTAGAGGTTTGTGTAGAAGACCTTCCAGACTGGTGGCATCTTTTATATGCTACCTCCTTGATCGTGCCAGTGTTCATGAGATTTCAGCTCTCGTGACTTGATTCCAGTGTAGGTCAGACATTTCCAGCCACTATGGAGATCCTGATCTATTGTATATCTTTAGCCATTTTGGAGATCATGGTCCTTTGTACATCTTCATCATGGATATTCTGATCTATGTATATTGTATGTGGCGATGACCACATATGTGATATCATGTATTATGCCTATTCATGGCCATTGTACTCTTATGTATCCAGGACTACTATATGTACTTGCAGTTATATGTAGAGTTGTATCATTGTACTATGCTGATTGGGTGGCTGGTCTTCCATTTGGGATCCTTCATCACTCCACTTCTGGGATGGACTTATAATGTATTTCGGCCATCGTATGACCCCTCTAACCTCACACATTAGGGAGCATCTGTTATAGCGGATTTCACCACTCTAGGTGAATCACACTTTGTATGGCCTTCCCCTGTCCTGCTGCAGACTCTTTAGACCCCATGGACCATATTTTATCCTTTGATGTTTCCTTGATCATCCCTAAAACTATATAAAAAATGATATATGCGTATTTTTACCCGATAACCACATACATATGCGGGTTTGACTCCTATAACCACATACATCGGGATGTGTGCATAGTCCAAATCCTTTTGGAGTTTTCCTTAACATGGATTCGACTCATTTGACTCCTGGCCTTCAATATGCCTTGAGATCGCTCGGATTCGACTCTTCATTATCCCTTGTGAAGCTATATAAGGAACCCCTTGGTACATTGAAGGCATATAGAGATATTGAAAGCAACGAAACTATAGTCCATTGTTGCCGGAATTTATGCTTGAGTCTGCATCCCTTTGTCCCTTTGGAGCACTGTTGTGTTCTCCCCAAGCTTGCCTTTTGCTAGTGAGCTTGCTATCATGAGATGGAGGATTGAAGTGGTGGAGGCCCAAGTGGGGGATTCGGTTTCTCCGATTCGCAGACGTGTCGTCAGAGGTTGTATCTATATTGTAATCTCTTATTTATATTAATAAGAACTATATTTTCCTGTCCAATGATGTGTATTTGATTGAATATTGTATCCATTGGAATATGTCAAATGCTTTTACATTATTGATTATATATGCTAGAATAGATCTAACACCATGATATATAGTATGCTTGTATTGTTTACTTGTTGTTGAGGAAGTATTATATCAATTCAAGCTGAAGATTGGAAAGCTCAACGGGGATCTACTTCAACCGTTCGGAATAAGGTATGAGGTCTGATCCTTTAGTGTTAGACATTTTATTTCTATTGCATATTGGGAAATATTGATTTCTAGAGTCAAAGCTATCTGTTGTGGTACCCCAAGCCATAGGAATTTCTCTCCATAACACTTTTGAAGCAATCATAGAAGTAGAAGCTTCATCCTTGAAAGCCTAAAGAAGGTTTCATCGGTAGTCTCAGAAATATTCTGTACAATCAAAGTTCAGATAGAGGAATCACATTCTTTCAAATGTCGAAAGGCCTCTTGAAAGAATTGAAGGATGGAATGAGGTGTTGAAAGAAAGATCGAATAGGGTGTTGAAAAAATGATCTGAATGAAGTTGTGATCTTATAAAATGTTACTACATATGCCAAGGTATATTTTTTCTTCAAATTCAATTATAGAATGATGAATCTGATGATTGATCACATGGAAATTTGTTTTGAGCTTAAAACTTCTAATAATAATCATTGTGCCCTATTTTCATAAGGAATCATGCTATTGGAAAGGGGTTTTGGATACACTAGTTGTGCAACATCACAGATGTTGCGCAAGCTCAAAGACACCATGCAAGGAAGAAATTGAATATTTTATGTAATTTTGTGTTACCTTTTGTAGTTTTTGACCATATTTTGTGGATATTGATCATTACTTTGTAGAATCGGTTAAGATTTAGTTAGAATATTTTCTAAGTCGACCTTGAATGTAGAGGTGCTCAAGCCTATAAGTAGATGTTGAATCACAAGAGTTAGGAAGCTATCTTTTTGGGAAGTGAAGAATCTGAACTTAGTAAAGACTATCTTTGAGTATCTGAACTGAGATCTTTTGATCTGTGAACTGTAATTTTCTGCAGAAGTAATATGACAAGATGGTAGTTGATCTGAATCACTTTGTTCTCTTTGTTTTGTTGTTTTACTTTTTTCTAGGACTCTATGATGAATTCTATGTGAATGTGCAACATGAATCTACGATGCAATGTTTCCTTGTTCCACATGATGTTATTCTATTAGATCTGTTTATGCATCTCTATGTTTACTACAATTATCGTTGGATGATGTGATCTATCGAGGAATGATAATGAATGGTTGTGTGAGTGCATAAGTCAAATGATCTGTTAATGTTGTGCTAAAGCTTTTAGGTTGATATTACACTATCCTCTCCCTTATTCTGTGAAAACTTGGTTCCACCAGCCCTCCCTTGAACATATCGGGTGAGACTTCATCCACCCTATGGGTGTTACTAGAGAAGGTAAAACTTGTTTAGGCCGGTGCTAAGGGAGATCATGGTGGTTTGGTTGTCAAAAAAGTGGGAACCCCTGTCAACTAGTTTGTTGGCTAGGTTTGTGTCAACAAATTGTTCTATTGTCAGGACCTTGTTGTGACTGCGGGAAGGACATGTGGCATCCAAGAGACCAAAAGTTCAATATTGGTTCAATCAGAAGCTACAATAATTTCCTAATACAGAAAATCAAAACCAAGGACTGGAGAAGGAGAAGTGGTTGGCAAGATACATCCACAATGGTCCACACGAATGCTTTTTCCCTAAATTCCCGATCATCTTGTATTAGTGGTTGACACAATTTACCTATCACAAGACAAATTTCCAAGGAGGAGAGCCAACATCCCGGACCGCTGAATTGATCCAGTAGTTGCAGGAAACCAACAATAGAGCATCGCGGGTTGTTGAATTCTAGTTGGACAGTATCTTGGAAGGATATATCACCAAGTTTGTGGTTGATACTACTAAGTCCTACAGCGAAGCTAAAAGGGATTTCTTCAATAGACCATGAGGTAGGTTCTTATTGTCTTTGCAATTGTGAATTAATATGTTTTTCTGTGAAAAATGTATAATGAAGATGCACCTTGAGTAGTAAACTTTGGTGCGCAGAGGATGTGGATGCCATGAAAAAATGAGGGAGACAAATGGAAGGGTACGGGGTAGATGGGTGTAAGTTTCTACAAGATTGTGAGGGAATTCGAGGAAGAAAGTGGTCTTACGAGGGGAGGAGCAAGATTTTGATAAGAGAAGAGGCAAGCAGAGGGGAAGTCCCTGCTGTGATCGAAATGTAAGACCACGAAGGAAGACTACACAAGACGAAGTGACCCTACAGCGACAAAGAGGATGACCAGGCTACACCCAGAATAGAATTAATATCAACCCTCAACAACAACATGACCACACCTTCGTGCACTACACTGCATTTAGGAAAAAACGCAAGTTCCACATTAACTTGTCCCACATTCTAGCAGCATTCTACTAAGTAGATCAACATCTGTGGGAAGAAGTCCTGGATGGAGGGTGATGAAGCAAAGTTACCTTTGTTCCATGTGAATGGGACTGAAAATCCAGAACAATACTGGTTCCTGTGCGAGGCAGTATCGACCATCAGGAAAACTATGGATGATGAAGTCAAGAAGCGCCAGTTGGCAACAATCCTTTGGGGCCGCGCATTGGACTGGTTCATGAAATTCGTACAAGTTCCTACGGGGGCTCCGATGAAGGCCTTATTAGAAGTCAAGAAACAACTTATGGAAGAATTCAAGAAACCAAAATCTAAAGCACAGTACATTACAAAATTGAAGGAAATTAAGTACTATCAGAATGAGACTGTTTGGGACTTAGATCAAAGATTTAAGACACTAATGGAAAGAGTCAGTTTTGAGATGAGAAAAATTCAACATAAGGAATGGTTCATCACAGCATTACTAAATCATATAAGATTACCAGTGATGCAACAAAAGATTGTGACATAGAGTGAGGATATGGATATTGCAATGAATCTAGAAGCTTCACCCATTAGAGAAAATGCAGTCAATATGAACCAAATTCAGGCGCATTTAGCGAAACTAACGCTCCAATTGAAATACATCAAGAAGGGAAAGGAACAACGTGAGGATCTCTGGTGTATGTGATGTCGCATATATGGACATACTAAGGATACTTGCCCAGATTTCCGAAACTACTTGTTGTCAAGGTTTTGAACCCGTTGAGTTGTGGCAATGTCCTCGGTGTTGCATTTGTCAAGTATATAGGAATTTGCATGAGGAATTTGGATACATGTAGAAGATGGTGACGAAGCCAACGAACCTATACTGCTCATTTTGTCGATCTGTCGGGCATGAAGATAAATATTGTCGCGCATACGACCTACTCTAGGAAAAGAACATATGACTCGTATTTTGTGAAGAGAGAGGGTCGTCGGGCGGTACCATAGCTATAGACATAGGTGGTGCAACCACCACCTCAACCAAAGTATGTACAACAATTGTAGATGCAATTTATACTAAAACAACAGTTTGTGCCACAGCCATAGTATAACCAAATGCAGATGGCTCCGCAGTAGCTATAATATGTTCAGTCAGTGCATTATGTTTAGCAACATCCGAATCCCCTACAACAAGAAGTAAATCAGTCGTAGTATCAACAACAAGGTGGATTCCACAGAGATTTTGAGGACAGGGAAGAGGCTTCGGTTGAGGAGGAGGATGAGTTCATGGACCTGTTCAATGTTATAATTGCGGTGTATTGGGTCATTACTAGAGGGATTTCCCAAAGTTGCAGTGTGCGTGTATGTATTGTACTGTAATTGATGACACAGTAGAGAACTGTCCACTACTAATCACGAGATGGCAGGATGGAAATTTTCCACAATTGCAGAATCAGTTATAGAATCAAAATAAGTTGCAGAACCAGAATCAAGTGTTGAACCAAAACCAGCTACAGAACCAGAACCAAAACCAAATTCCAATTCAAAACCAAATTCTTATGCAGAACCAAGTTCCATTTCAGAACCAGAATACAAATCAAAATGTGAATCAACTTGTGAATTGACAGCCAAACCATAATCAAGGCCCGATAGTTGTGACAATCTCAACAGAGCCCAGAACACAAGATGTTGATGTCGTTGTTGTCACTCTCGAAGGTGCAACAACTAGAGAAGATAGTCCAATTCCACAAGTACATTTAGCTGGAAAGAAGAAATCCCAATTTGATGTCAACACGTAGAAATATACATTCTTTGCAGTATGGAACGAGATGCGCATAAACCCCAGTAAGCTACCTATTTATGAAATTCCTATTGCTTTGGATTCCTCTTTGGAGGTAGGACCATCACGATAGCATGGTCCCTTGTAGAAATTCTTTGAAAGTTGCATATCGCTAGCAAGATCTCCTAGCACTCTTACCGAGATTGAGAATTTATTACATCGACCAATTAAGGTACGAAAGGATTCTGCAGTGAATTATTTGCACAAGAAGAAGATGGGGAAAGAAATGTGCATGAATATTCAGACTCGAGGACTATGAATTCAATTCAGTCCTCCTAGATCTAGGCTCAGATGTTAATATTTTGACAAGACAATTGTGGCAAAATATGGGGATCCTAATGCTGAGCTAGTCTTTTGTGTAGCTGCGACTGGCCAACCAAGCCAAAGTAACGTTGATCGAGTGGGTTCGACACCTTGCTATGGAAGTGGAAAGCATGAATACCTATTTTGATTTCAATGTGATCTAAGTCGTTGAAGGTGGAGGCTCCTATAACACATTACTTGGGATCGGATGGGCCAACAACAGTATGGCAGTAATCAATTTTAAAAAGTGTGTAATGAAATTTGAGAATCAAGACATCAGAGTCCTCGCTCTAATATATCCAAACGAATGGTGAAGGTATATTGAGCCAGCAAAATATGAAGTTGTCAGAGGATTGGATCACGCTTATAACATTTCAAACTATTATGTACATCTAACTGCTGATGGAGAACTCGAGTGGCGCAGCACTAGCTCTGCATTGTTTGATTTTGACTATGAAAGTGTATCTTGATTATGCAGTCATTGTGTTGTGTTGCGACTGAGACCATTGAGTTTCCAACTTATGAAGGAATTCCTAAGTTATATAATTTTCTTGTTGAATTCAAAGATAAGGTGTCAAAACCACAGCGGTTGTTGGCGTTGGTTGAAGCGCTGAAGGCTACCTGAATATGCTGGTGGAAAACCCATAAGAAGTCAATCACTAGATGGTCGCAGTGTTGGAAACTAATGATAGTTTGCTTTGGAAATGTAGAAGTCCACCATACTAGAAGATATGACAAACGAAAAAGTCCTGGTGATCATCTGATTGAGTGTTATACATTGTGGGCATCACGACCAAAGGATGAGTGGGTCCATGCCTTTATCCACATATCGGATGCAATGTCGCGATCTTGGTATGTTTTAGCCGAGTTGCATAGAGATATCACCACTTGGGAAGAGTTGACAGCCAGTTTTACTCACACCTTCAGTTTCACGGATGTCTATCCAAATATTCATAATGCGCTACAGCTCATTCGCAATGTTGTATGAAGGTAGTGTCAGTCGCATATCCAATGGATTCGCATGTGAATTGTCATATGCATTCAATGATGGAATGTTATAATGTGACTGGAGGAATAGACGATGATTATGATATGAGGAATATCAATATTTTGGAAATTGAAGGGATTCGGGATGTTGCAGCATCAGATGCATCGATGGATCCTATGAATCAACCATTGAATATCACGAAAGTTAACATTGGGACTGAGGAGTGTTACAGAGAGAAATTCATATGGCTTGGGGTACCACAACAGATAGCTAGACTCCAAAAATCAATCTTTCCCAATATGCAATAGAAATAAAATGTCTAACACTAAAGGATCGAACCTCGTACCTTATTCCGGACGGTTGAAGTAGATCCCCGTTGAGCTTTCCAATCTTCATCTTGAATTGATAGAATACTTCCTCAACAACAAGTAAACAATACAAGCCTACTATATATCATGGTGTTAGATCTATTCTAGCATATATAATCAATAATGTAAAAGCATTTGACATATAATCAAAGCTCAGGCGGATAGTCGGAGGCGAGATTGACCGTATGGGCAGGGTAGCAAAGCCCGAAACTCTCGAAAGAGCCCCCAGATACGAATACAATCCTGGCTATATCGCCGGTGCTACACAGTTACTGACCAGGGGTTATCCCAATCAACAACTGCTCACACTGCCTCATGCTTAACTCCCTTTTGAGAGGAGGATCCTGAGAATGCTAGTTATATCAAGGATTTCACACACTCCCTCGACAGACACCTAGTTGTTGTTGTTTAGTGATCTTGGAGAATTAACATACAATGAACTATTCCAAGATCCTAAAACCTAAGCTTGTTGTTGCACCCTAGAAAAGAAAAGAGTGTAATTCATTTTAATTAGCGTTGATTTTAGTTGGCTTTATTACTCAAAAATAGGATATGGTCGTGCCACTAATGGTGTTATGACACAACAAGAAGCAAAATGCACACCTAACAATCAATGCAAATGCATTGTGTCCATGAAAACAAGGTATGCGTACTACGTGTAATGCACAATTTCTTCTTCAAATGCTGAATGCAAGTTTCCCTATATGAAGTCCTAATTATTACTCCAAAGAAAATCTAGATCTAGTGCAAGTACAATGCAAAGTGCAAAATGCAATGCATGATGATAAGCAAATGTTTTTGGATTTTTTGAAAATAAAGAGATACACAAAGAAAAAGAATGATTCTACCCACCCCAGACTCTGCAAGCACACATAAACAGCATTCCAGCAAAGTACTAAGGTAAAATAACTCTAATGCACTAATTTCAAACAAAAAATCAAAGATGCCATGACAAGAACTTTCCTAAAAAGAAAAAAATTAGGCTAAAAAAAAAAATGTTTCTGGTCAGAAATAGAGGTATAAACAGACTCAGGTAGTGCCAAAGGAGACTCAGCAACTAACAGAGTATAACCAGCAATCCACTATCTTCCACAAAAAGGTAAAAACCAGGGTATACGCGACTGTGAGTGACAAACCCGCGTACAGGAAGAAAAAGATGCACAAATCCAAGGCAAACAGACAGGCTAAGACTAAATTCACACCAATCAGGCTCTACCAGGCATACATGCCCCCATACCCGACATAGAAACAAGAGAGAGAGAGCAATTCAAATACATTGAATGCCAAGAAATCAACCCCCAAAGGACAATTACTAGGAACTCCCCAGTGGAGTCGCCAATTCTGTTACGGAGAGAAATTCCTATGGCTTGGGGTACCACAACAGACAGCTAGACTCCAGAAATCAATCTTTCCCAATATGCAATAGAAATANCTTTGGGTACCACAATAGACAGCTAGACTCTAGAAATCAATCTTTTCCAATATGCAATAGAAATAAAATGTCTAACACTAAAGGATCGAACCTCGTACCTTATTCCGGACGGTTGAAGTAGATCCCCATTGAGCTTTCCAATCTTCAGCTTGAATTGATAGAATACTTCCTCAACAACAAGTAAACAATATAAGCCTACTATATATCATGGTGTTAGATCTATTCTAGCATATATAATCAATAATGTAAAAGCATTTGACATATTCCAATGGATACAATATTCAATCAAATACACATTACTGGACAGGAAAAGATATTTCTATTAATATGAATCAGAGATTACAAGTGACAACCTCTGATGGCACGTCTGCGAACCGGAGAAACTGAATCCCCCACTTGGGCCTCCACCACCTCAATCCTCCATCATTCAGATAGAAATCTCACTAGCAAAAGGCAAGCTTGGGAAGAACACAACAGTGCTCCAAGGGACAAAGGGATGCAGACTCAAGCATAAGTTCTAGCAACAATGGACTATAGTTTCGTTACTCTCAATTCTCTCTTATGCTTTCAATGTCTCAAGGGGTTCCTTACATAGCTTTTCAAAGGGATATTTAAAGGTTGAATCCGTGCGATCTCAAGGCATATGGAAGGCCAGGATTCATATAAGTCGGATCCAAGTCAAGGAAAACTCTAAAAGGTTTTGGATTATGCACACATCCCGATGTACGCGACTATAGGGGTCATATCCGCGTATGTACACAGTTATTGGGGTAAAAGCCGCGTATATCATTTTTCTTATGTTTTTAGGGATGATCAAGGACACATCAAAAGACAAAAAGTGGTCCATAGGGGCTAATGAGTCTGCAGCAGGACAGGGGAAGGCCATACAATGTATGATTCACCTAGTGTGGTGAAATCCGCTATAACAAGGAGAACCCAAAGTTTGCAACTGTTGGGGACAAATGGGATCAAGAAATGATGGAAAAGATTACAAACTTGCTACATGAATTCCAATATTTGTTCCCAACGAATTTTTCTGAGATGAAGGGAATCCTAGGAGATCTAAGAGAGATGAAAAATTCGTTGAAACCAGATGCCAAACCTGTAAGGAAAGGACCATATCGGCTAAATCCGCGTTATAAGGAGAGAGTAAAACCTAAGCTTGATAGGATGCTGGATGCTAGAATAATTGAGTTGGTTGAAGAATTAGAATGGATCAATCCCATGGTGGTCCAAGATAAGAAAATCAGTGAGGTTTGGATCTATGTTGAACTCAAAAAATTGAATGATGCATGTATGCATGATCCATTTCAGACACCATTCATTGATGAAGTTATGGAAGGAGTAGGTGGTTAGGAGATGTACTCTTTCACAGATGGATTTTCTGCATATCACCAGATAAGGATTGTGAAGGAAGATCGACATAAGACCACATTTGTTACTGAATGGGGTTGTTTTTAGTACAATGTGATGCCTTTTGGGCTGAAGAATGCACCTGCAATATTTTCCTTGGTTGTTGTCGCTGCATTCAAGGACTTTAATCAGAAGTTTCAGCAAGTCTATATGGATGACTGGATAGTTTATGGATTGATCAGAGACTATCTCAAAAACCTACGATTGATGCTGGAGAGATGTTGACAGCATTGGATCACGCTAAATTCAAAAAATGTATTTTCTGCGCACCTTTTGGGATGTTGTTGGGTCAAATCGTTTGCAAACAAGGACTGTTGGTTGACCCTGTGAAGATTGCATTGATCCTGAGCTTACCACCACATACAAATGTGAATATTCTTAGAGCGATGTTGGAGCACATAGGGTATTATAGCGAGTTCATACGAGGGTATGCTGCGATCACAGCTCCCATGGAGAAATTGTTGAAGAAAGATGCATCATTTGTATGGGTCAAGAGTGTCAAGGAAGTTTTGACATGCTAAAGACCAAGATGGCTTCCGCACCAATACTGGTTTTCCCTTATTGGAACAAGGAGTTCCATGTTCATGTGGATGCATCATCTGTTACGCTGTGAGTGGTGCTCGTGCAACCAAGAGAAGGGGATCTAGATCACCCGATCATTCATTAGAGGAAATTTCAACCCAAAATGGGCCTTTTAACTTTTCACCCAAATTCCATGTCATTATGCATTAGCCAATCAAATTGCTTTAAAATTCAAACACCGTATAGGTCTTAAACAATATTTTATTACATAATCTCATAATAATGGAATATTTTAATATTATAATTTTCTTGGAGAGTGAAATAATATCTGCCCAAGGTGCCCAAAATTGTCTTGGAAAGCGAAATCCACTATGCACGCCTTCTCCACATATTGGAGAGTTATTAATGGATCAAAACATGTTGACCACATTAATTACATTATTATTTTT
>LPNX010133385.1:9585-49335 GCA_001517045.1 Pseudotsuga menziesii
TAAGAAACCCTCAAGAGATTCGAAATTGCTTGGACTCAGTGAGAATAACTCAATCTCCAATTGATGCGCTCTTAGCTCATCTTGAACTCCAAAGAGAGACTCCAATTGAGTCCATACTTGTTTTGGAGTGGTCAAACCATCTAGATGAAAGAGTAGATCAGGAGAAATAGAGAGGCAAAGCAATCCATAGGCTTCATCCAACCTATTATGCCACTTAGCTTTCTCAATCACAGCATTGGGCTCATTCTCCAAAGCTAGTGTAACTCTATATAATCCTCTATTGCGCAACAGAATGGAGATTTTTGATTTCCATTCGTGGTAGTTGAAGGAATTAAGAATTATAGCTGATGAAGAATCCATATTGCTGAATTGATGTGCTCAAGAATCAAATCTCTGCAACCTGCAAAAAAAACTAGGAGAAAATCTTGAAGCTCTTCTTCAGAGAGGGATAGGAGACTGGAAGCACTACTCAACTTTGTAGAAATAATAGATCAACCTTGTAGCTCTGATACCATGTAGAAATAATAGATCAATGCTATGTGCAATGATTCTAAGAAGAAGCACAGGAAATAGATCTTGCTACTAAGAATTCTCACAAGCATACACAGGAAAATAAGAGAGAAGAAAAGAGACTGAATCACATGAATGAAGAGATGAATATTGGTGTGTATCCTTCCATTGAATAATTATGAATAATAGAGTACATAAATAGTACATCCCTCATGGGGAAGTTGAATTGTATGGAAACAACTCATAAAGCTCAAAAAGGATGACTTACCAAAATATAGCAAACCCCCATAGGTGGATAAAGCACTTGCTAAATCTATCAAGGACCTCACGACTTGGAAAAAGCATGAGTGAGTTGTCAAGGAGATGGAAGTAACATGATAAACCTAGAAAATGGAGAAAAACTAATGGAGGATGGGTTGGAAACAAAAGCACCTAGTTTCCTAGTTGACTAGCTTTTATCTTATCCATAGAAAAGCAGAAGAAAGCAGAAAAAGCAGAAAAAAGCAGAATCTGCTATAAGATCCTGCATACTAATTCTAGATGAACCCAGAATCAGAAATAACTCATTCCTAGGATATAGATGGCATGCATTGACTTTAAGGTGCCACCTAATTAAGCTAGTGGGTGAATAATTAATCAAATAATGATTAATTATTTTATCCTAAGTTGTGAGTGGGTTTAATATATTCCAACATGTTATACACCTGAATGGCACCTCTCCGTCCGAGTGTTGATATCCATCATGTCGGCACAAAAAAGGACATCTATGGATTGAGGTTGCTTGTTTTCATTATACCTTGGTTGATGATGAAATACATTGTCTATATGGCCAGCTGATTACTTTGCCATTTGAAGATTTTGAGTAGCATGCGCGACTATCCCTATTGACATCTCGTGCATCATACACAAGTTTTATGTTCAGCAAGTCGCGTATACTTGTATGCGCGGGTTGCATTTGTATGGATTCGCGTATCATGCGCAGGTTGCTCTACTGCAGACCCGCGCATGGTTTCCTCAAAATTAATATTTAAAAACACGAGTTAATGGGAGATTAGTTTACTCATTTACCTTAATCCCATTAACTGTTACAACCTCCCTAACCTTCGAGAACTGCCTCATTTCATCCATATAAATAGAGGCCTTAGGGAGGGGGTTGGAGATATATACTTAGAGAGCAAAGTTATGCTGGTGGATTGTCTACAGAACCTTTGGAGTACAGAAACTCAGAATCCTTTGGTGACAGAGGAGTCCTTGTTCAGACATTGGGTTGTAACCTAAACTCTTTCTATTATTGTTAATAAAGATATTACTTCTTCCATATATGTTCTATATCTTGTGGATTGGTAAATGTTTACATTTCAATATGATATATGATTTGCCTAACCTGCATCTTTATATATGAATTGCTTTGTATCTGGAAGAGTGTTTATTAACAGATGAAGGAGGAACTATCCTGGAGACTTTGGAAGTGGATCAGAAAGGGAAAAGCTAGCTTGGATCAACCTTCGTATTTTACAAGTAAGTTCCTGTTACTTTCCTATTTCCTATTCTGTGCTTTTAGAGTCAAACTGTCTGCAAGTCATGAGTATGTTGGTAACCCCCCAGACCTACGTTATTAGGTGAATTATCCTGTACAACAGTCAGGAGCTGACTATGTCCTGATTGACCCCAATAAGAACAAACATTTTCTTTCATGTAGGTTAGAGTTTGAATGTACAAATAACACAGCTGAATATGAAGCATTGGTTCAAGGTTTAAGGAAAGCAATTGAATTAAAGGCAAATAATCTCAAAGTGTTTGGAGGTTATGAAATAATTGTAAAACAAATTCGGAATCAAATACATTGCATTTCTCTGCACTTAAAATTTTATCAAAATGAAGTATGGGATATACTTAAATGTTTTAATGCATTTAATATTGTATCGATTCCAAGACTTAAGAATGCAGTAGCTGACTTGTTGGCCAAATCAGCTGCGAGGCTTGTGCCCTCTAATAATCGGTGCTCTGTTGAATTGCTTTTTAGGCCCTCGGTTCCAGATATGGTTACCAACCTACGAGTGTTCGATGACGATCAACAGATTATAGAGTACTTAACGAATGACGAGGAATTTAAAGGGGCGATTATTTATGATGAAGAACATCAGGCCGAGCTGAAATTCGATAATTTCATCCCTAAGGGAGTCAGAACTTTAGAACGGATGTTTGATTTAAATGAAAATTTTAGAAGACCAGCAAATGTGAATACTCATAGCTCATCTCTATAGTTTGAATTGATTAATTTGGGGACAGATAAAGCCTAAATATGTGAATCTTGGAAAATGTTGTTCACCAGTTAAAAGAAATAAGTTCATCGTTCTTTTCAATCAATATAAAGATGTTTTTCCTGGACGTATGATGATCTGAAGACATATGACACCAGTATTATCCAGCATGTTATCCCCATCAAATATGGAGTCAAACCTTATCAGCAGCCTTTAAGGAAAATGCATCCAAAATTAGAACCTCTAATCTAGAGTGAAGTTAAGAAATTATTGGATGCTAGAATCATTTTTAAGGTTAGACACTCGGAATGGGTTTCAAATCTGGTACCATTGAGGAAGAAATATGGAGAAATCAGGTTATGTGTGGATTTTAGAAACTTAAATCGCGCTTCAGATAAAGACAATTATCCTATTCCACCCATGGAATAACTACTGCAAATGGTTTCAAGTTCTGAACTATTCTCTTTATTAGATGGATTTTCAGGCTACAATCAGGTATTAGTAGCCGAAGAAGACTGATTGAAAACAACATTCAGGACCAGGTGGGGAACCTTCGCTTACAAAAGAATGCCCTTTGGACTTATAAATGCTGGAGCTACGTTCTAGAGGGCTATGGACATAACTTTCTGTGGTTTGATTGGTCGCAGTGCTGTAGTATACCTTGATGACATCACGATATTCTCAAAGAAGAGAGAAGGACATGCATTTCATCTAAAGAAGATTTTTGAATGCTGTCGAAAATATGGTATCTCACTAAACCCCAAGAAGTGCGTGTTCGCTGTTACAGAAGGTAAGTTGCTGGGTCACGTGGTTTCAAAGAAGGGGATCTCCATAGACCCAGAAAGGATCAAAGCCATTGAATAGATTCCCTTGCCCCATAATAAAAAGGGCATGCAATCATTTATGGGGACAATAAACTTCATGTGAAGGTTTGTGCCAGATTTCGCTCAAATGGTTAAACCTTTGCAGTAAATGGTAAAGCAGAGTGTACAATTCAAGTGGAATGATGTTGAGAAGAATGCATTCGGTAAGATTAAAATCGCTGTTGCGCACGCACCCTCCCTCAAAAGCCCAGATTTTGATAAAGATTTTAATCTGTACACTTTTGCATCTGATGATTCGTTAGCAACTGTGCTTACCCAGAAGGAAGTTGGGGGAGAAGAGTTCCCCATATCATTTATGAGCACAGGTCTGCAAGGGGCCAAATTGAATTACCCAGCTATAGATAAACAAGCTTACGCAGTGTTCAAAGCAGTGAAACAATTCAGGCCATACATACTAAAGAACTGGACCAAGGTAATCATCCCACACCCAGCTGTGAGGTCTCTTTTCATACAGAAGGAGTTAGGAGAAAGAAGGGGCAATTGGGTAACAGCTCTTCAAGAATATGACCTTGAATTCAAGCCAGCTTCTAGAGTGAAAGGGCAAGGGTTGTGCAGACTGATGACTGAAAATGGAAACAATGAAGAACATGCCTGGGAAGATGAAGCCAAGTTACATTTAATGGATGTATGTCCTCTTTTCACAGCCCTGGAATCTTGGTATCGAGACCTTGTGTATTACCTTTAGACAGGATTGTTACCGGAACATTGGAATTCTAAGCAAAGAAGAGCACTGTATCTTAAATCAGCCTCATATCGAATTATTGAAGGAACATTATTCAGAAAAAA
This sequence comes from Pseudotsuga menziesii, assembly GCA_001517045.1. NCBI lineage: Eukaryota > Viridiplantae > Streptophyta > Pinopsida > Pinales > Pinaceae > Pseudotsuga > Pseudotsuga menziesii. The sequence continues at coordinate 14,027 of LPNX010133385.1, forward strand.
TTACGACGGAGTTCTTATTAGATGCTTAGAGAAAGAAGATGCGAAGAAGGTAATAACAGATTTGCATGATGGGCCTGCTGGGGGACATTTTTTCCGAGATACTACAGCTCATAAAATTCTCAGAGCCGGATACTATTGGCCCACGCTTTTCAAATATGCACACGCCCATGTCAGAAAGTGTGACATTTGTCAAAGGTATAGTGGAAGACAAGCTAAAGCAGCAGGACCATTGAAGCTTGTGATGATAATGGAGCCTTTTGAGCAATGGGGGTTGGATATTATTAGGGATATAAAGCCAAATTCTTCCCTACAACCTAAGTATATTCTAACAGCAACCGACTACTTCACTCGCTGGGTCGAAGCCATCTCGTTGCGCAAAATAAATGAGGATGTGGTCATAGACTTCTTGCAAGACCATATTATGACCAGTTTTGGAGTTCCAATTTCTTTAGTTTTTGATAATGCTACTTAATTTTCCTTGATAATATTAACTTGTTTTTCTCATGAGAAAGGGATTAAGTTGCATTACTCTGCTAATTACTATCCACAAGGAAATGGTTTAGCTGAATCTACAAACAAGAATCTGATTAGGATTTTAAAAAAGACGGTGATAGAAAATCAGAGGAGTTGGCACTCAGCATTACCAAACGCCCTTTGGGATGATAGAGTCACCCCCAAGTCTTCGATAGGAGTGTCTCCGTATTCCCTTGTGTATGGTAAAGAGGCCATTCTAACCCCCAATATCATGCTACCCTCTTCCATAATAGCTCAGGAATCCAGAGGATCAGATAATGAAGTCTTCCAAATGAGGATATATAATCTCCTGAAGGCAGAAGAGTCTCGATCTAAATCAAGAGAGCGCTTTAAACAACAAAAAGAGGTAGTAAAGAGATGGTTTGATAAACACAAGGCTAGAACAAAAGATTTTGAGGTGGGAGATTTGGTTCTCAAATGGGACCACCCCCATGATGAGAAAGGAAAACACATGAAATTTCAGCAGTTGTGGGTAGGTCCTTTCCAGATTGTGGCAAAGCTTGGCCCCTCAACTTATAAATTGCAAGATTTACAGGGGTGGGAAGAGAACTTACCAGTAAATGGTTTAGTTCTCAAACCCTATTTTTCCTGAGTTTTGTTTGTGTTCTTTTATCTTGTATATAAATAATTTGACTTGGCTGTTTGCTTTGAATTATGTAGTTCTGTTTTGTTTTAGTCTAAATTTTGACTGATTTCAATAAAGGAGGCAAACTCGCGGTTGCATGGAGAACATCAGAATTTTGAAATGATTAAAGTTCTTGGGTATAAGACTGTGTATTATTGTTTATCTAAAAGAATTTCTTCTATTTTAGTAGTTTTATCGAGTGGCTATGAACACATTGAAGTCCTGCTTAACCCTTGTAAAATAAACTAGAATCAAAGGGTCTGGAATACTATTTTGAGGCTCCATCCATATCAAATCTAAAATGTCCTAGGGAGTGACAGCGAAGGGCCCATGGAAAGGAAGCATGGTAAACATATATTATATATAAATGATCCCATGCCAAGAATTGAATGGAAAAAGGCAGATAAGAGTCAAAAGCTCCTATGAAAGCATTATGTATCAAAACAAATACTGAACCATATAAGTACTAAATTGCCAAAAGTTCCTCTCCGTCCGTGAGCTGAAAATTGAATATATCTCTCACACAAAAGAACACTATGGATAGAGGAGGCTGAATCAAAATTCAGAAAGAAAGGCATGCAGGAGGACTCATATGAAAAGACAAAAGCTCAAAAGCACAAAAGGTGCAAAATGGCATGGGAATGAGGAACAAATGAATATTTATGTTTACCATATGCTACAATCCTATGGTGTCCAAGCTGGAAGCTACCTGAAGATAGAGGTAACAAATGAAATTCATCCTCTTGGCCTCAAAAGAGTTATCTTGACTTGAAAATCCTGGTTTCCACTCTCCTAAATTGGACTATCATCAATGATTAAAAGTACATACATTTACCATTTGAGAAATCCAGATATCTGGAAGAATTCAACAGGTTCGATTGTTATTAAACAGTCTATTGCTCAAGAAATAATCATCCATATATCTAGGTCCACTGGGTAGTCTCCAATTGTTGCAGCTGCAACTGTTTCCCCAAATTTTCAAATTTTGGACCCCCTTGTTAATTTTAGCATTGCCTAGAATCGTTTGGATCCATGAATTTTTTTTGGTTTTGCTTTAATTGTGGACTATTTGAGGTTAACTCTCTTCTAGCTTTTCGAAAAATTGCTTATGTTTGAAACTGCTATGGGTTGAGGAATTTAGAGTCTGGTTTGTTGCCCTTTGAGCTGTGATTTCTCCTCGGATGCTAATTTCTCATGCTAGCCACTGTTTCGAAGGCCATTTAAACAACTTATCGGAGCCATGTTTCCTTAGGGAGCCTCCGTTGCAGAAATTGAATGATGATTATTCTGCAGGAGGATCTTGACTTCTTCGTTGTCGCGTCGTATCATTTGACTTGTTTATATTATCGGAGGTTGGTCGAAGTTGAGTCGGGGTATTTGGTCTTTGTGAAGCCATTGTTTTGGAAGTAAAACAGGTTTTTTGGACTGCTGCGAGACCTTAAGTTGTTATGAACACTTAGCATTTTACATTGATCTTGAGCCATAGAAAAAGTTCTGGTTTGGATCGGAGGCTATAGTATGTTTATGTTGGGCAATAGGGTAGACCCGGGTTTAATCCTTTTATGTTGCACCAACAAAAGACACATAGTGTTGGCCCTTTCGGCAACAACCTGCACACAGGTTGCAGTCTCACTCGAAACAGCTATGGGGTGCCGTAGAATCAGGTTTCTGCAAGCAGAGAGGGATATTACTGTACCTTAGCCTTTAATAAACTTATTAATCAATAATTACACAGCTTTGTCATTCACTCATATACAACTTCGCAGATAGATAAACAACCGTGACTTGCTTAACCCACTACAGGGAATTCATAGCGAAGCTTGTTATTAGCAGTGATCTAATTTATCAAATGTATACAGTTATTAATGCATAAAAGACAACAGAAAGAGAAACAACACAAGAAACCACAACACTAGATATAACGTGGTTCACCCCCAGTGTAGGGGCTACGTCCACAAAACTGTGTTTTATTCAACTTGCTACAAAACCATAGTTTGATCTGTGCACTCAGCTGCAGATCCCTTCAGTCCTTAAAAGCCGCGCACACAGCTGCAGATATTTCCTTAACCTTCTTACAAAAACCCTCTGTGCACACAGCTGCAGAGGTCGTCCACGCACACAGCTGGGACTTAACCTTTCCTTACACAATCAGCCTTAGCTTCGCCTTTCTTTCTTTACATAAAAAAGCCTAACTTTTCTTATTTACAAAAATTCCTATTTATACATCATGCTATTACAAAACCATGGCTTCAAACCATGGGCACCCAAAACCCTAAACCATGGGTTTATTACAAAAAGGGGCTTTGAATTACCCTGACACCCCTAAGACTATTTTGACCCGTAACTCCACTTACAAATTCCTCAACAACCACAGAGTTACCAAAACTAATGATCCTTAGAGTACGCGTCCCAACAGGCCCCTAAGACTCACTAGTGGCCCGTCCCGGGACACTCGGTGACGTCTCTGGTGGGAGAATATTCTGCGTGAGGGTCTGGAAATGACTGGTGAGGTTGTGTAGTATGTCATCAGCTGCTTTCTCCTTTTCCACCAGCTCTTGTAACACTGAGGATGATTTTGTGTTAGCCCATTCCTGCGCAAAAGTGTCGTAGGTCTTTAAAAGTTTGAGCTGGCTCTCTGCAGTATTACTCAATTCCAATGCTTCATCAACCAGTGGCTATAACACGTTCTCCAGCGGCGTTACCTTTGTCCTGCAGGACTCAATTTCCTGCTGAAGTTCCTTGCTACGCTTCACTTTAGCCATCTTCTGCATCGGTGGCAGCGTCTTGATTTCTACTCTGACTGCATCTAATTCGGCCTAGCGCAACTTGATGGTTTCCTGGATCTTACCTACATCTGGATGGTCCTGTAGGTTTTCCCATGCTTCGATGCTATCTTTTATCAGTTTTGTGACGCTGGCCACATTATCTGATATCTTTGCTGCTGAAGCCTTGATGTCCCTATGGCGTTATTCTTGGGCCTCTGGTGGAGTCTCGAGAGGGATGCGTAGTTGAAGTTCTGCGATCTGGTGCTGGTGTTCTGTCTTCAACCTTTCAATCTCGCTGCAAGACTACTGGGCATAGTCTCTTAGCTTAGCGATTCTCTGTTCTGGTTCCTCTTCTCCTTGTATGTCGGAGTCAGAAAGACTCCGACATGCCTCGTCCAGTGCTCGCATCAGTGTAGTTGTTTTATCTTCAGCATCTTTCTTCTGTTGTGCTACTTCTTCTAGTCGTGCTGCAAATATTTTGTTTTGTTTGATGATGTCTTCCAATTGGATTTGGGACAATTGGTCTCGTGCATGGATCTCCTTTGTAATAGCGAGCTGGGAGAGGTGCAATTCTGACATGGACATCTTTGTATAATCGATCCCTATGGTCATACTCCTATGGGACCGGGAATCTGCATCGGTCAGTATCAGAGCTGTGCTTGATACTTAGCCTTGGTTAACTCTGGGTGGCCATTGCCTAATATCCTACTGCGTGGGTGCTGTAGTGCTACTTGTCGTAGTACTGGTCGCTGACTTTGCTGCTAACTCTTTTAGCTCCGAAACCCTGTTTGCTATACCTGTGAGCCCAGCAAGATGCAGTTCCGCAAACTCTGACCATTTTTTAGTAAGCGTTCCCATAGACTTTTCTAGAGCTTGCTCTAGTTCATCCAGCATTATAGTGGCTTCTTCTTCAATATTTTTGTCCTTCGACGCTTTTGACTTTTTGTGGGACTGCGGCTTGTTTACCTCTGCTACTTCTAGTGACTTGCGCTTGGTGGATGGGTTAGGATCTGATATGGTCTTGATCGACTCCTCATCCTGTTCATCCTATCTGCCATCTTCACCCTGGTCATCACCATCCGGCTGCGAATCACTTGGGTCTTCGCTATCTTCTAATGGGTTTTGCTGCTGCGCGTGACTGGTACCTGCGTCAATATCGGTAGCTGGGGGAACTGGAATAGAGGGTTTTTTTCCTATATCTTTTAACCAGTCAGCCGGCCAGTGCTGAACTATACCCCTGATATCTGGTTCGGTAACTACATATGGTAATTTAAACCATTGATGTCGTAGATCTGCACGGGCTTGAATGAAAACATGATGTATATTGGCACTGAAGTTCGCGGCGCCCTCATATTTAGAGAACAACTCATTCGTAAGCCGTGGTGTTCGCACAATCTCATAGTGGATACTCATGGCATAAAAGATGAACACAGTGTTCATCATCTGCTGAGATACCTTATCTGAGGATATCCATAGGGAGAGGTACTTCACTGCCCTTGGCATGCCTGGGTTTAATTCTACAAACTGAGCTTTGGTGGGTTCTTTCCACCCAACTAATGCAATAAGTATTAATAGCCAGGAATAATGAAAAGGTCTACCTTTTTCCTGTGCATCGTGGGAATCCTCCAGGAATTCGTTCGCAAGATATGCGGCCCAGTTGTAAGTATACCCCTCAGCGCAGTTCATAGCAATCCGGATAACCGGAGCAGGTACTTCAGTTGGCCTGCATTTTCGTATGAGTTTGTAGGCTAAGAGTTCAGCTGCAAAGCGAATGTGCTGTTCCCGAATCGTGGAAGTGTGATACCCCCATTTCCCCTTTGTCAGGCCAAACCGCTCTTTCATAGTTTGCGCAAGCTTTGTATCCTCATGTTTTGATGGAAATTCAGTTCCTGGATCAGGTCCTGCCATTGGTAAACCTGTGATCTTATGGATGAGTGCGGTGTCAATAGGAATTTGCTGGTCCCATATCCATAAATAGCCATCATGCACTAACGCTAGCAACTGTTTGGCCACTACGGTCACATGTATGCCGTGACCGAAATGCGGAATATCAAGCATCTTGAGTAGGCCATCTTTGTCCAGGCCCACAGCCCACATTTGTACTTCCAGTAGTGTCACATTATCATCTGGGTATTTGATGCGGTGCAAGTATTCTGCTGGCACAAACTGTGGAAACTTGCCATGGTCGTTTGTGTCGTGATCGCTGTACTTAAGCCGCTCGAGCTTCCCTGTCATGCTTCCGATCAGCTGAACTCCTTGTGGTAGCGAGGGTGTGGTTAACGTGAATTGCTTTGTTCGACAAGGTAGCTCGGCACCTGGTCAAACAGGTTGTAGATACGGTGGCCATGGTGGTGCAATGTTCTCCCTACCCTCAGCCAGGACCTATGCTGAACTAGGGGGATCCATAGGATGATCTGCTGGTGTTTTCCCTATTTGCCTATGCTGGTCTTGGTTTCGCTTGGAGTGAACTTTAGTTCTGGAATTTTTCCTGGCAGACCGTGTCTGCATCAGCCGTGGTGGTGCTGGGTGAGCTTCTTCATAGGGAGCAGAGGCAGGTGGCTGATTAGAGCAACTTATCAGACCCTCTTGCTCGAATTCTCTTACTAAATCGTCAAGCTCTCATTCTGTTGTCATGGGTTCACTCGTAAATATTAAAGAAATGCAGAATACAATTTTCCCTAACTTAGGCATCTTCTTATACACTCCATCAATCAAATCGGGCAGGACGGTGCATTGAAGGCACCAAATCTGACGAAAATCTTGTCCAAGTGGTGCTCGATTTCCGATAATCTTCTTAGGACAGGTATTTAAGGCAATTAAGGCACTACCGCTGCCAATTTGGCTGCTTCCCAATGGTCGGATTTTAAGCCTCGCTGTGTTTTTGGTCTTCGGCAGAATCATGGTTTGAGCTTCGTGACAACAAGAACCCTTGGCACAATATTGCCCTTCGACCCATCCTGGGAATGTCGGCGACAGGACTGTTAGGTTTGATGGACTGGCATCTTGGTTCTACCCCTTGGTTTGGTATTCAATTCCGTGTCGAAGCTCGACCTCCATATACCAGTTTTCTGCTATAGGTTCCAAGGTGTGCACGAACTTATACACCCACTCCTCGTGAGGTATGTTTTCCCATGCGGCATAACCTTGCCTCAAATGTTCCTGAGGGATATTATTCCCATTGAACTTACTTCGCACCTCTTGGAATTGGTTTATGAATCTAAGGCGCAGGAATTTCTGGCAAGCTCCCCAGCTGGGAGTAGACTTTTTGTGATTGGTCCACCATGTTGCTGTAGCTCCTAATGCTGTCACCAGAGTCTGCATTCTTTGTGACTTAGGTACTTGTTCTGAGAAATGTGCAATAAATTCTCCAGGGTCTGTCAACCCAACATATGTAGGCAACTCTCTGGGCTGCGCACTAAGGCATCTAAGAGACTTAGTGATTTGTGTGCACCTATGGCCATGTAGCTCGTACAGTCGATTCTGCCAATTCTCTAGACCATCATCTGAATCAGACATGTAGGAGCTATCACATTGCCAATCTATTACGCCATTGGCATCAGGCTCGACATAATCTTCTTCCTTGGCTGTAATGTTGTAGATGTGGTCTAGAGTATCCTGCTCCCCTTCGTCTCTGATCGGTTCTGTAAATCGTTCTCCTTGGGATGGGTCGAGGGGTATGATGACTCGCAGACCATTTCCTTCGAAGGTCATCTGTCTCCTCTTAAGGTTGATGATTGCAGCATTTTCCATGGCCCACTCGATTCCCAACAGGGCTGGATAAGGCTTGTTGTCATCAATGATCTCAATAACTTCAAAATCCGCTAGAGTGCTTACCCCATCAATATCTATTGGAACACTAAGAAGTCTCCCTAGGGGCACAATCCTTTGCTGATTAGCTAATCTCAGTTGTATTGGTGACCAAGCCAGGGAAGGTTTTCCCATTTGTCCCCAGGTCTGCTTGGGTAGGACATTAACTTCTGATCCAAGATCCAAAATGACATCAGTCATATCATATTCCCCTATCTGAACATTCAATCTCATTTCCCTCCCCGTTCTTCGGACACAACTAACAGTTTTCTCCTGATCAACTCCTCTCTGAGGGTCTGTGACAGTAAGAACTTTTTGCAGCTCTTTTAAATCATTTTGATTACTCAAGAGTTTCATACAACTTTGTAAAAAGGAGGAGAGTGTACTTACTTTATCCGTCGAAGCATCTTGCGGCTGCGAGGCCTGCTGACGTTGCCGCGCAGGTACTGTTGCTGTGCGAGGGTCAACAATATCGCACTGGGCTGCCTTGAGTGGTGCTTGGTCTCTCACATTGTCAAGTGCTGGATGTTCTTGGAGGCCTTACGCGTGCACACCTCAACCGGTTGTTTCTGCATATGCTGAATGTGCGTCGTAGCTCCACTCCGGGTGACCACATTGATGGTTGCGGCAGGTCTCTGCTCAACGAAAATCAACTGAATATTCTAGGTAGGGCCACTGTTGTTTTCCTGAATCTTTGTTATGAGCTGGGGGCACTGTTCAATCACGTGGTCTACTGCGCGACAATACTGACAGGTTGTGGTGGGGTTCCGATAGTTGCGAGCAAAATGGCCATCTTGGTTACAATTGTAACACACAACCTTGCCTCTACCTCTTTCGGTCATACCACCACGGCCGCGACCTCCAAAGGCACCGCTGCGGTAGCCATAGCTTTCATTTTTCTGGGCTTCATTTTGCACTCAGTAGGCGTCAGAGATGCGCTCTCTCATGAGGTCATAACTACGACACTCCTCTTCATTATGCCCTACTGACTTACAGAACTTGCAGTAGGGGTTCTTGGAAACTTGAACATATCTCTGAAGAAGATGGCAGTTTTCAAGGTGATGTTGGCTAGTGGTTCGACAAATCTCACAATATAGAACACTGGGATTGAATGGGTTTGGCGCACCCGTATTTAGGTAAGTTCTGACCACTGGGCACTAGTCCCTATCGTGACCTTCTGTCCGACATTGTGTACACCAGACCTCCTCTCGACTGGTTTTAGCTTTCTTAATATTGCAAAGCTCCAGGGCCATTGCTGCTAGCTGCGCTTGGATTTGAGCAATACCGGAATCGTCTCCGACGGGGGCGATTTCTAGCTTCATTGCAATTTCCAGAGCCTCTTGTTGGTCAGCAACCTTCTGTTGCATGAGCAGAGTTCTGATATGTGGTAACAATGCTGCGATAAACCATTCCTTGTGTTGCGCAGGACTAATGGTAAAGCTAACTTGGTCTAGGAGAACTTTGAATCTCTGGTCAAAGTCCCACATGGATTCACCGCGCCGCTGTTGAATCTCTTTGAGTTCAGTGATGCTCTGCGATTCCAATTTAGGCTTCTTAAATTCTTTGGTTATGGCTTCCTTAATCTCATCTAATGTAGGGCTCTGAGTACTGGAGAATTTCATGAACCAGGTCAAATCCCAGTCCCAGAAAGAAGTAATGAGATGCGCGGCTCTCACATTCGGGTCTGTAATTTTCTTCGCATTCCATACTGCTTCACATAAAAACCAGAACTGTTCTGGGTCCTCTGATTCCATGCCTTTGAATATGGGGAGCTTAATGTCATCAACTAGGTGGGCCATGGGGGTTCTAGGAGGGTTGGGAGGGGGACAGGATGTCGATGGGGGGGGTTTTACGGGGGTAGATTGACCTGTGGCCGGAATACTCGGACTTGGTTGACTGTTAGACTGCGATAGAATTTCAGGGGTAACAGAGCTTCGTTGCGGGGTGACCGGAGGGTTTCCAACCGAAGGGTTTTATTCAGAATCTGACTCTTCAGGATTTATAGGGGAAGACATGGTATCCTGACCTAAGGAATAGGAGTCAAAATCTCTTTTGTACCTTTTTCCACTTCGCAGCAAACCACTTTGCTCGTCGAAGGTATTATCACTTGCAAACATATGTTAGTAGTACTAAGCTAGCAGTCTGATTCAAACAACAATATACCCTTTTCAGCCAATAGTATTTTAATCCTCAAGCTTAGTGAATTCAAAAACTTACCATGGGGGCCTTTGAATAACTGCTGTTCAGCTTCGCTAAAGGAGGTACTTGTGTCAATGGCAAACTCTATCACGAAGGCTTCCAATGTTCGCGTCGTCCAGAAATCAACAGCGCGAGATACCTCATTGTTCACGTGTTGCACAAGATTGACCCTTGTGGGGGTCCACGTGGGAACCCGTCGAGCTTGGAAGTTTGTCCTTCTCTCTGTTAACCTAGACAACCACTGGTACAACTCTATGTGGATACTACCAAAGAAAATTTCATAAGCATCACAAAAAACATACCTTTGTAAAAAGTCACGTGCGCTACAACGTGGATTTGTGTTCTCTTGTTGCGCAAATTTCAGATAAGTCTCAGCAAACCAATCACCGATTTCCATCACAGAGGGCCTCTAGAACATATCCCTCGAGGTATGACGTAAACCCCTCTTGAGCAGATACTGAGTTCAACCGGCATTGTTGGGAAATAGGGTAGACCCGGGTTTAATCCTTTTATGTCGCACCAACAAAAGATCCACAGTGTTGGCCCTTTCGGCAACAACCTGTGCGCAGGTTGCAGTCTCACCCGAAACAGCTATGGGGTGCCGCAGAATCAGGTTTCTGCAAGCAGAGAGGGATATTACTATACCTTACCCTGTAATAAACTTATTAATCAATAATTACATAGCTTTGTCATTCACTCATATACAACTTCGCAGATAGATAAAAAACCGTGACTTGCTTAACCCACTACAGGGAATTCATAGCGAAGCTTGTTATTAGCAGTGATCTAATTTATCAAATGTATACAGTTATTAATGCATAAAAGACAACAGAAAGAGAAACAACACAAGAAACCACAACACCAGATATAACGTGGTTCACCCCCAGTGTAGGGGCTACGTCCACAAAACTGTGTTTTATTCAACTTGCTACAAAACCACAGTTTGATCTGCACACTCAACAGCAGATCCCTTCAGTCCTTAAAAGCCGTGCACACAGCAGCAGGCCTCTGCGCACATAGCTGCAGATCTTTCCTTAACCTTCTTACAAAAACCCTCTGCGCACACAGCTGCAGAGGTCGTCCACGCACACAGCTGGGACTTAACCTTTCCTTACACAATCAGCCTTAGCTTCGCCTTTCTTTCTTTACATCAAAAATCCTAACTTTTCTTATTTACAAAAATGCCTGTTTATACATCATGCTATTACAAAACCATGGCTTCAAACCATGGGCACCCAAAACCCTAAACCATGGGTTTATTACAAAAAGGGGCTTTGACTTACCCCGACACCCCTAAGACTATTTTTACCCGTAACTCTGCTTACAACTTCCTCAACAACCGCGGAGTTACCAAAACTAATGATCCTTAGAGTACGCGTCCCAACAGTTTATCTTCTGCTCTTACGGCTCCCAAGCGAACTAGGTATCCACCTTATAACTGCTCCGCCCACCGATGCTTTGTCAGGTTTTCATCACTCTGTCTTTGGACCGGGGGGTCTGTAGTCTTTCCTTCTCCACCCTTGCAGCTGTGTAACACATTAATTATCCGACGTTGATGTCTTTCCACTCACCGACTCGGAACTTTTTCGCTTAGAGTTTGAGTTTAGCTCTTTCGACTTCGATAGACTTAATGGTATCGCGGATCCCATTGCATGTTTGAGACCCGCTGACGCGGTTGTGAGTGAGACTACACGGTCGATGTTTCGATGTTTTAAGCCGCCGATAAGTTTTCTCTTCCTGTCATTTTGTGAGTTTTTAAACCTCTGTGTGGGCGACTGTGGTTTTGGTACTTGTTAAGGTTTTCATGACGAGAGCAAAATACAAGGCCTCTTTTGATGACTATTCATTTTGTTGATGTAGTTTGATTGAAAAGATACAGTCCTAATTAATGATAAATGTCATTTGATTGCAGACAGACTCAAGAGACTTTTTTTTTTAGATTAATACTACGAGAAGACATAGCTAGGAGACAAAGCAACGAAAAGTTGGCTGAGCAGTGTTAGACAGAGTTCGTACTGAAATCAATGGAATCTCAAGGAAGACAAACGAAAGACAGGGCATAATCGATGGTGACAAAATCCTAGGCTTGGAAAGATCCGTCAGTTACCGAGCGGATCCTACTTTGTTAAGTACTCATAAGTTGAAATCTGAAAACATAACGCATGAAGTGAATCATGAGTACTCACAGAAAAGAAAAAATGGTGATATTAGACGGTTTTGAGGAGCCCAAAGGTCACACGGTTGGGGCAGCCCAAGGGTTTGGCTGATTTGGTTTAAAAATAGGAAAGTTAGAGTTTACAGGGGCTTTTTCCCTGCGAAAACTTGTGAACTATTGTTTGTAAGAGGAACTACTTCGTTTTACAATAAGAAATTACAAATTTTGCCTGTTGGAGAAGGTGCTATGTGGAATGTCCAATGTGATAAATGAACAATGTTAAAGGGGAACTATTTCATTTTCGACTGTGTTTCAATAACTGTGAGAGCGTTCTAACTTTCTGAACCTATGTTTTTACCTGAATGTTCTCTAGTATATTCTGTGATGTTTTCCACTATGAGTAATAGAAGCTTTAACTGTTGATGAGCTATCTTGTCATGTATACTTTTATTCATGTTTGTATGTTTGGTTCTAGGAACAACTATCTGTGATTTTTCGTAACGTGTGAACAGTATTACATTACTCATGAATTAATATCTAGCTCTCTAGAGATAGCCTAGTTTGTATTTATTTTCTAATTGTGTGTGATTTAGATGTGAGGGAGTTTAAGATGAGAGGTAAGAACCTGCGCATCACATTGTGAACACTCCTTGCATTCTCAATCAATCCGCATGTTAGGTAGGCACTTGCATATCATACTTTAAGTCAAAAATACAAAAATATATACGGTGGATCGGGCCGCAACCGGTAAAACCTTTTATTTTTGTTACTTGACCTGCGGTAGCCGGACGGATGCCCTACACCAAATAGTCATGGGATAGTTGGGAACGTTGACTGGGGAGAATCCCTTGTTGTTGTTGCCTGTGAATTTCTAGGCCTCAACAGAATGTCATCAGTGTGATCATTGGAAAAAGTTTGAATGGTGTCATACATAGCTTCGTGCGGGCTCAACGAGGTGGAATCAACAACATTTTGGCCCTGGGGCTCAATATCAAATGAGGCGATCATATGTATTGTCATGGTATCTGTGCTAGGAGGAGTAGAGGGAAAAATCCCCATAAGGAATGAATCCTTCAGCATACCTACCCCAATCGACTGGTAAGGAGGAGGGGACTGACCTAACATGGGGATGTTATTAGCCGTGGAGGTAGTAACATCCGGTGTACAGAAATCAAGCTGGTTAATGGTAACAATTCTCCCAAGATGCGGGAATTGGACCGTTCGAAATACTGTTGAAGAAACAATAGTCATGGCATAGAACCAATTCCTTCCTAAAAGGAGGTTATAATCCAAAGGGGCATCTACCACTTCTACTTGGATGGAAATGGTTTTGTCCCCCATCTCGACTACGAGGGCTGATATGAGGCCATGTGGTTGGAAAAATCATCCATCAAAGGCTTGAAGGGTCATAGGGGATGTAACAAGCTTGGGATAGCCAAGATCTTTCCAACAAGTCAGAGATAACACTGAGGTAGAAGCTCCTTCATCTAGTACCGTTCGAAAGACTTTCTTTCCCACTACTTTCGTAATGATCTGAAAAGAAATTTTATGCAGTAATATAGGTTTATATTTCTCAACATTGAATTGAATCAAGTTAGTGTTATCTGGGTCTACAGCTCCTAATGTGGTCAACAACTCCCCAGTGGAGTCACCAGATTTGTTAGCTGGAATATTTCACCTCCTGCGGACAACAAGATGTTCCACTGGTCTAAATGGTTCAGATCTAGAATAAATAGATCACAGAGGCTGATAACTCTCCCTAGACGCTGTAGATATCTAGAATACAAGGCTTTGATAGTCAACCTATGTACCTGCAATCAAGATCAACACGAAACAAATCAAAGAAACCAGAATATGATCAACTAATCTATGCTAGAGACTAAGGAATCTAGCAATATACATCTAAAATCACACATCAACAATATATATGGGACAGAAAATCAACTTGCATTAGAAATATAAAGAATTTTACAACCAAGCCTTAGTGTTGACATGAATCTCCATGAAACCAGCTCTTCATCCCCAAAAGCTCCAACTCTAGCTCTCTATGCTCTCTCCAAATGATCTTGGGCCAAGCCTCAATCCAACAGCATAACAATACCTTCAATGTTCTCCCCTCAACCATGGCTATGAGCTCATATTTATAGGGCTTTAATGGATAGAGATGGTTGATAAATTAGTGGGTGAGGTGGCCTCTAGGATCCTAGGATGAGGGATATGGAGCTCAACCAACGCACAATAGTAGGGATAAGGTAGTACATAAGGCTTATCATCTAGAAGCCTCGAGAAACTTCTCTTTTTCCCTTTTTACCTAGGGTACCGCGCTTCTCCTTCTATGACAGAGCGGTTCTTGTAATAACCGCCTATGGACCAAGGGAAATGGGTGGTGGCACCGCTTATGGACAAATGATGAAAGGCGGTGTGAGCAGGGGTACCACTCGTGGATAAAGGGGCATGTGCAGTGCTGGGAATTTGTATTATATACTGATAAAAAACCATTTAGTCTTCACTCGAGAAGCTGGGATTCAGGGCAAGTAGGTATGTCAAAGGTCTTATCACATGATGGTGATGGGATTTTGATATTACAACTATGAATCTTGCCTTGTATCCCATGATGTTCCCATCTACTGCATGATGGAACTATGAAATTTCCTTCATGTCTCGATACTGCATTCTAGACATCATTATTCTTGAACTGATCTTCCCTTTGTTCTTGGAAGGTTCTGCATCAATGATGTCGCTGCATTCATCATATTATTTTCATTTTGAAATGTCGTCACTTGTTCTTCGAAACAAGTCTCATCCTTCTTTGCTTGTAGCCGATTATGTATGCGATCTTTCCTACAAGTCAAATGCATTTGTATGGTTAGAAACATTTCATAAGGAATATTCATATTGGAAAATTCTTATGCATAAATATATGATCATGCAACTACTTTAGCCAATACAACATTCATCCATATCTCACGGAAAATTTTCTAGATGCCTTCCATATCTACCAGGAAAACATTGAGATTGTGCACTAATCCAATATGTCAGCAAAGAGGTTTCATTCTAGATAAGTATCAATGGAGAGTTGTATAGCACCATGAGCTACTTACCCATCACATGCATATTAGTAGTATACTATCATTAATGCAAACATTCTATCATGCATAATACATTAACTGAATATAAACAAATGCATAACAAAACAATATCATGAAATGACAATTGAGTAATTATCTTTATTTGTTTTGTGGGTAGACTCCTTCCTGAGCCTTCAGCTTCATCATCTTCTTCATTCATAATAGCATCGTTTCTTATCCAAATGCTAAGGTGGACAAGAGGTTCTTCAAGATTTGATTTCTTCATATTCCTCATCCCTTGAGGGATCTTCTTTGGATGGTGAGAGCTTGATCTTCAATTTCTCCCATCTTCTTTTCTCTTATTATTAGTTGAGCTTCTTCTTATGTGTGATCTTCCCAGAGTCTGCTGAAAGTAATCACTTCCTTCTAGCACACATTCATTTGAATGAATGAATCTTGGGAGGCCATTCAAGGTGGTTATCACCACTTCTTCATTCTTCACTTCTTCTTTTACCGCTTCAAGTTGTTCTTTGATTTGAGAGACCCTTGTAAAGTATGACTGTATGGCCTCTGCATTCTTGATCTTCACATTCTTCAACTGGTTTCTTAAGGTCATATTCTGATTTATGTTCTTCCCTTAAAATAGCTTGGTCAAGGAATCAAACATCTTCAGTGTCTTTAGGCAAGACACTTGTGGTATAAGGTGATCCATGATTGAATCAACAATGATCTTCTTGGCCTTGACCAAGTTCTTATGGTGTAAGGATTTTAGCCTCATCTCCCTCTGAAACTGGAACCTTTGTACTCATGTAGGTGTCCAATTCATTTTCTCCAGAGAGATCAAATACTTCCATGCTTGGAAGTTGTTAACTGTACCAATATTATCATCAAGCTGATGTGATATATCACTTTGAAATGAGAACCTCAAATGCAAATAGTAAAAGATCAAATCTTACTCATTTGAGGTGTCCGTCTTCGTTTCAGAGCTGGTTGATCTAGGGTTTATCATAGAAACCCTAATTTTCAAAATTTGGAATCTAATTGGATAGAAATATATATCTCTTCAATTTGAGCTGTCCAATGTACTCCTTTTCTGAAAATAGTGGAGGGAAGCTCTCGGAACAGGAAACCCTAGTTTTCCAATTTCTTCTGCAGAAATTCATGTTACTGTTTCTACGGTATCTCTAAAATTACTACTCCTATGTGTCTGAAACTTCTCACTGAGGTATCCTTGCATGTCCCTATTCCAACACCATAGGTTTCATCAAAATTGGTTTCACCAATTGGGACTTGTGATCATTTTCCCAAGGTGCCCTATTACAGGATTTTTCAGAACAACGACGTTGTACGGAATACCACGTGTCACTGGTTCATATTCTGAGTCTAAAACTTGAAACACAAAAATCAAATTCTGGGACCTTTTTGGAACATCTTCAATAATTTCATTTGGGCCTTTGTATCCCAATATATATCAATTCTCCCCAGTTTTCCTGTTTAGGGATGAATTCTGGAAGAGGTTGGAACCCTAACTTGGAGGGATCATATCTACCAGAATATAGTGAATATGAGGCTGAATGTTGGATACAGTGTAAATCATGATTTTATCTTTAGTATTTTCAATTTTCACCTCTTGACCCTTTTCCAATCTTGGGATATAGCGAATGTATCAAAACTTAGCAGTTTTAGTATTTAGGGTTTTTTCTAGCTCAGGGTCAAACTAGGGTTTGAATTTCCTGGAGTTTCACCCAACCAAAAATCTTGATCCAGGTCTCTAAACTCTGATTTTGATGAGGAGATAAATCCTATGTTGGGCTCACTCAAAAATTCCTCTTCTGTAGAAAGCCCTAATTTCCCGCACCGAAAAACTGAAAATGCTCGGAATCGAATTCCGCTTCAATAGAAAGATGCGCCCTTCAATGGAGAGTCAGCCTGACATACTTTTCTTGATGAATTGTGGAGAGAGACCCAAAAAGTAAGAACCCCTAGATTCTACAACTGCACAATGTCTTCTTCTCAGGTTAGCTCTGATACCATGTTAGATTTTTATCATTAAGCTAGCATTATATTAGGATCTTTAGCTAAGAGGATAAAAAGCATAGCAATCAAACACAAGAGACAATGAACATAGTTTTTATCCTAGAGGAAACCATAAATGGTGAAAACCCTGCAACTTCCTCAGAGATAGAATCAACACCAAAAGTAAAACCCAAAAACATAAAGATTATCTCCACAACTTCTGTCTCTCTCTCTCACTTGAGATAACTTCTCCTCTCTCACTCATCTGCCCCAATGAGTGAATTTGAGTGTGTTAAATAGAGAGGCTCACTCTCTATTTATATTCTTTCATTCACTTGAAACCCACTCCAACATGTCGGCCTCACTTAGGAATTACTTACTAGAGATGACATCTCTAGGAGTGTCTAATAACCCTAGTGCCTAACAACTTGTGGGGACTTTGCCTCCTTCGACCAGCAAGGAGGTTTATCCTTAACACAATGGTGGTGGGGACTATTTCCCTGACTTACAATGACTCACCTAGGGTTGAATTTTCTAGGATAGTCTAATAACCCAAGGGCCCCACAACTATGGGGACTTTAACCCTTGACCAATAGGAGGGTTACCCACAATGACTTGACATGACTTATTACATTATAGAAACTTCCTGGAACAAACATCGGGGTATGACATGACTCAAATACATTATAGACACATCCCAGAATAAACATCGAGGTACAATACATAAGATATATGGATGAATACATTCCGAAGTTACAAATACATCAACAAAATTGTGTCAAGAGAATACCTTCCTAGTTAAGAGGGAGTGTTGATGTATTTGTAACTTCAGAATGTATTCACTTGTAAATTTTATGTATTGTACCCTGATGCTTATTCTGGAAAGTATCTGTAATGTAATTGAGTCATGTCATGCCCCGATGTTTTGATCGGGATATTAAATAATGTAAACAAGTTATGTAGTGTCATTGAGGTTAACCCTCCATTGTAAGTTGGGGAAATAGCCCCACAATTGAGTCAAGTTTAACCCTCCTTGTTGATCGGAGGGAAAATTCCCCATAGTTGTGGGACACTAGGGTTATTAGAATCTCACTTGGTAAGTAATTGTTAAGTGGGTCTGACTTGTTGGAGTGGACTTTAAGTGAACGAAAGAATATAAATAGAGAGTGAGCCTCTCTATTTATTATACACACACTTACTCACTAGGGCACATGAGTGAGAGAGGAGAAGCTCTCTCAAGTGAGAGAGAGAGAACAAATGTGGAGATCATATTTTTTGTCTTTGGATTTCACTGCTGCCATTGGTGCTCATTCTATCGCTGAGGAAGTTGTGGGGTTTTCTTCTTTATGGTTTCCATGAGGAAAATTGTTTGTCTCTTTTCTCTTGTGATTTTTTCTATGCATGTTATTCTCTCAGATAAGATCCTAGATCATTTTTCTTAAATGATAAAAATATAACAAAAATATTATGAAGAATGATGAATTGAAGTGTTAAAACTATAAAAAATGCAGTGTGAAATTAATCAGAGAAGAAACACAAATTTGGTAGAATAAATTAATGACAATAATAATTAATCTATGCACAAACACAATATAGTACAATAGAGGAAATTCAAATTAAACAAGAGTGACTTGAATCCATGACTGTGACTTGACTAGCATAGGAAAAATCACCATTGAAGACATAGTAGTGAAAATCCGAACAACTGAAACAATCCATAATATGTTATCTTGGAATGGAAAGTAAGCATGGGTGCCTTTGTCCTCAAATCATGCAAAAGAGTCACATTAGCTAACTGATGGTGAACTAACTGTGGCCATCGGATCTTGACTCCACTCTAGTGAGGGTGAACTCAAGGTAGGACTCCCATAACTTAGAGTGTGTCCTAAAATGTAATGATTGGTCTCTGGAAATCCTAAACTCATGCATGATGGTGCATCAAGTGTTTAGTGGGCCCCATACAAAATCTTCATGACACTAATGTAGTGACAACATCACCCTAAGCTAGAAAAATGACAAAAGGACTATGGTGGACAAGGGATGATTATTCAATAATCCTAACAAGAAGGACCATCCCTAAACATATTTTCAGGTATGTTATGAATAATATCCATCCTCTAAAAAAATATTGAAATTTACTGCTAATTACCCTAATTGACCTCTTAATGGACCCCTAATCACCCCTAATTAACCACTTATTGCATGTAAATGACCCCTACTTGACCACTAATCAGCCCTAAATAACCATAAGCTAAATGGGAATTATCCTGGTGAGATAAAGATTAGTTGAGATTGGAAATATTTCTATGGTATTGAAAATAATTCTAGATATGTTCATTTCTTGATTTTGGTAAAAATAATTTTTTTTCTTACCTCTTGTTATCCCTACCATTTTGTATAGCTATGAAGTCTAGGGTTGTAGTATTTTTAAGAAGCCTTAGAGGAAAATGGAGAAAATACAAAATTGTTTTACAACACACAATATTGGAATTGAAAGTAATAAGTCCTATTGTATTATTATTTTAAAGAGAGACTTCTAATTTGTGGAGAGTAAGGCTAAGGTAAGGTCATGTAGGAGCATCCTGCTTTCCATCCAAATTCAAGTTCAAATTCTGATTAGGCTTATAAGGGGTCTTAAATATGAATTGATGGTATTTGAACCACCCCATTCTAAATAGCCTATGTTTTATTTGATTCTAGATGATGGTGAGTCACTAGGTGGATGATGAGTCGACGAATCAGGTACCAAATCCCTCAATTAGGGCAGTGAGTCATAGGATAGGGTTGATAGTTAGAGTTAATTTAGTATGTTGTTGAGTGTATTAAGGATCTGAACTAGAATGGTTTATGAATCCAATTATGTATAAATGTAAGCACGCGGGGAATAGATAGGGATAGAGATATGGGGACAGAGACAAAAGATAGAGAGATTAGGTAGAGGGATACATAGATAGATAGGTATGTAAGGACTATAGGAAACAGAGGAAGGGCTGACTAAAGATGTAATAGGCCTAAAAGTATCACAACATAGGTTCTGAGATTAGTTTGTTTGTACAGTTTCATTAGATGAATGAAAAATCCTATTTTGGCATAATTCTGTGTGTAAATTGCATTCTGTCTGAATGTGTGAAATTGTGAGTTAAATGCTTTTTTAATTTCTATAAAATATTGACAAGTCTATGTATGAGTTCAGGGTTTCTGAAAGTGGGAGAAACAAAGATCAATTGATCTATTCTTTGGTCAATCAAAGGAGAATTAGGTAAAAAATCCTTGAGGATTTCATTAATGAAATGCGCATGCAAAGTTAACCTTGTCGTAGGCTACAGAGTGAAATCGATCACTACAAGAATCGATGAGAACTATGATCTAAGCCTATGTAGGTTTGGATAGATGAGATCAAGTGTAAGAAGATCTTGCAGCTCGGAAAATTTCCATAGACGAATAGTGGAAAGAAGAACATTCCTCAAAGGAAGTAATATCGACGATGGATATTGGATCCACATAGATCTAATAGTCAGAGATTAGATTTGCAAAGGAAAACAGATCAAAGGTCCAGATTCGCCCTGCACAAGATCAACGGATCAGATAGAAGTTGTAGGAGAAGATTTGAAGGATTCGTACTTCGGAAAATGAAAAGGTGCATCCCGCATCCTGCATCCCCCATGCAAAAAGACCATTGCAGGAACGTAATTGCAGGATATCCATTTTAATTGAAAAAATGTACGCCCACATTGTGCATCCCACAAGTTGTGGAAATGTATTGCAGAAGGACTTAGCCAGACATCTAATTTTATAGGTTCTGTTAAATTTAGAACCTAACTATTCTCGGGGAAGTTGATTTGAATTGGTTTACTAGTTCAATTTGGTGATTTCAATTAGTACTCTGGTTTGGGTTGGCATCATTTGGTATCAGAGCAGGACAAAGATTCTGCGAGGTTGCTCAGTTGATTAGTTGAGCCTGTGAAGAATTTTCTATAGGAGATAAATTATAATACCATGGGATAAAGCTCTATAAAATGCTTGATGTGATATTAATTTCAAGAAGGAGACTTGCCACGAAAGATTGGATGCATCTCACTTACGGATCATGAGGAGAAGCTCAGTGATGCATGAGGAGGGAATAACAAGTATTCTGCGTGAAAGGTTGCAAAAATAACAACTAGGGGATTTGTGCTCAATGAAAATTCTTTTCTTGATGAAGAGGAATATCTTTTGAAGATAGCAGTGGAGATATTACAGACAACTATACAAGTGAAAAATTCTAAAGGTATGGACTAATTGATGTTTATATTTTGACTCTGGTTATGTGAATTTATAGCAGCAAAGAGCATATAATTTCTTGAGAAGAGAAAAGAGGAAGTAGTGGCAGAACCCATAAATCCAAAAAAAATTGGATAAGAGAGGACTAGTGTATGTTCTCAAAAGAGAAGTGGAATTGCAGAATCCAAGAAGAGAAAAGGATATGCTCAAAAGGTTCTAGAGGATAAGAACTAGAGATACCAAAAGGACAAGCTCAAGGAGAGATAGCTTGTTGAGGTATAATAGACAAGTGTGGAGACTTGTCGAGGGAGGTGTAGGGATGCATTCCACAAGTGGACATGATGAAGTTCACAAAAGAGGAGAAGGAGACAGAAACAATGACTACTGAAGGTCATTGTAGGGGTTCATAGAAAACCCACAACAAAAGAAAAAGGAAATAAAGTCAAGAAGAATGGAACAAGGAGTTACTAGAGTTAGCAAGAGACATTTTGTGCTTTGAGAAGCATATGCAAGTTGCTAAAGAAGAAAACTAGAGGTATGGTTGGGTCATGAAAAAGGAGGTAAGATGGAATTCATTACAGGTGAAGCTACAACAAAATATGTTTGCTGAATTGAAGAAATAACTCAGAGAAGTTGAATATGAGATGGAGGTTTCATATTCTGAACCTAAATAGGGTCCTTTTCTTGGAGAGGACGATGAAGCAGAAAATGAGAGACTAATTGAGAGTCTCATGAATTTTGTAAAGTGTACAGCTAAACTTATGGAAGAGATGGCTATGAGGCCGCATGAGACCAAAAGGTATTATGTTCTTGAGACTGATGATTTGTTTTGATTGCTGGTTTTGTTGCAGATGATAGGAATTATTTTGAAGCTGTCTTAAAATTTGATGAAGTCAAATATGATGAAGATAGTCTCTCAAATGAAGAAAGCTATGAAGTATTACAGCAAAAGGAACTCATTGACAAGTTTATTGATGGAGGAACACAATCAATTGAAGATGATTTGGAGATGAAGGAAGAAAAATAAATGTGCAAAGACATTTCTATAGGGAAGAGTCAGAATTGCATTCTGATGGGAGAAAAAGTTGAATAGTCACGTTGGACTGTCATGAAGTCTGAAGAAGAAGAAGATGTGCTTTCCAAAAGCACATGATTATGTTGAAATATAATATGAAAGGATACCATATGAGGAGTGTATACAACCTGTGTATCAGAACATTGGAGAAATAGGTGATGGTGACAGATTGATGTTGTGTTCAAAGCAACACAACAGGGGGATGCCAAAGGAAATATCAACAGGGACTTCGGAGTCTCATATTTTTGAAACTGAATATTTGTGTATGACTACAGGTATTGAAGAATACTTAGAAGATGTGTCTATGCATGTTGTAAAGCATAGGATGAATGATTTGGGGAAGAAAGGAATTTTTTTTTTTTACCATTGATAGAAGAATATGTTCACTGTTGTGAAGAAGAACATAAAGTCATCTTAGAAAAATATGGTGCAGATGAGAGATTGGATGAAAGTCTCGTAAACTCTTGGGAGAGTTTAACTCAGCAAGAGCATATGCTGATAAGAGAGTCAATGGGAGATAAAAAATTTAGTATTTTTGAAATTAATGAACTGTGTGTATCTACAGGAATAACACATGATGAACCTTGTAAGGTTTCCTAGAGGTAAAAGAAGAAGAAGGAGAGTATCCATGTATTCTTGACATAGACCAAAGCCAGAAGTTTGTTCTGGGATTGAATGATGAGATGACATGGTCTCATGGAGATAAAAAAAAGATAACACTTGCATATTTGGATAGATGTGTTGCTGAAAGGGAGGGGAAGGAATTTGTTGACACAGGAAGGGACTATAGTGTCTCAAAGGGATGATAGTACCTTGAATAAATTATGGTTGTAGAGTTGGTTAATCAAGAGAAATGAAAGTTTTCTAACATCAGAAATTACGATGAAGAGTTAGAAATGTTATAAGACTGGTTGATCAATCCAAATATTGATAAAGATGATTGTTTAATGTTTGATGACAGCATTGGAAAAGAGAAGACAACAGATAAAATCAATGAATTATTTTATAATTTGGTGGATAGCTGTAGAGAGTCAAGAGGACAACAACAGTTTCAAGAGAATAAAATGTAGGTGTACCAGTCAAAGGATAGATTGGACATGGGGATTGAATAACTAAGGTTGTTGATGGTGAAGATGTCATAGAAAAGGAATGAAGAAACAATGAATATTTACATTAGCAGAGCAAATAGACAAAACAATGACAGAAGGAAAGTGACAGAATAAGATTGCAGAAGAAAGGCTAGTGGAGTATTGCAACATAAAATTTGGAAACCATGAGAATTGAAGATGACAAATATGGGACAACATGATCAAATGGATGATCCGTTACATAATAAATTTTTGGATCCAGGCATATTGAAGATATAAGGTTATGACCAGAATGTCATATTTATTTCTTCCTGGGGAGTCTGATGCAGGAGCATCTTGCTCTCCATCCAAATTCAAGTTCAAATTTTGATTAGGCTTAGAAGGGGTGTTAAATCTGAATTGATGGTCTTCGAACCATCACATTGCAAATAACCTATATGTTTTATTTGATTCGAGATGATGGTGAGTCAGTTGGGTGAGTCACTAGGTGGACGATGAGTCAATTGATGAATCATGTACGAAATCCCTCAATT
Source organism: Pseudotsuga menziesii (assembly GCA_001517045.1). NCBI lineage: Eukaryota > Viridiplantae > Streptophyta > Pinopsida > Pinales > Pinaceae > Pseudotsuga > Pseudotsuga menziesii. The sequence continues at coordinate 38,152 of LPNX010133385.1, forward strand.
AGTGCAGCGAGTCATATGATAGGGTTGATAGTTAGACTTAATTTAGTATGCCATTGAGAGTATTAAGGATATAAATTAGAATGGTTCATGAATCCAATTATGTATAAATGTAAACCTGTGAGGCATAGATAGGGAGACCAACAGGGGGACAGATACATACGATAGAAAGAGTAGGTAGAGGGATACATAGATAGAGAGGTCTGTAAGGCCTGCAGGAAATAGAGGAAGGGACAACTAATGATTTATCAGGCCTAAGAAGATTAGAACACAGGTTTTGAGATTAGTTTGTATGTATAGTTTCATTAGATGAATGAAAAAGCCTATTTTGGCATAATTATGTGTGTGTAAATTGCATTCTATCTGAATATGTGAAATTGTGAGTTAAATGCTTGTTGAATTTTTGTTTTGGATATTTTGTTTCAAAATAAGGAATTTTGTTTTTTACTATGAAACTATTTTGGGGGATTTTGGTCCATTTTAAGATTCAGTTTCAGTCTCAGTCTCAGTCTCAGTCTCTCTCTCTTAGTCTCTCTCAGTCTCTCTCTCTCTCTCTCTCTCTCTCTCTCTCTCTCTCTCTCTCTCTCTCTCTCTCTCTCTCTCTCTAGAGAGTGAAGAGGAAGTGCAACGAGGTTGATGCAGGTTGTATCCATTCATTTTGTTGGACAATATAATAAAAGGGGATGGAAATTTATGTGTCGACGTAGCCCATCTTGGGCGAACCATGTCAAATCCGTGTCTTTCTTGTAATATGTTTGATGTGTTTGCATCTTGTTTAATTATTTAACTGTATAATTGTTATTGCTCTGCGATCCTATTTTTCCAACAATCAACAACCTACAAAATGGATCAAATTTATGACTTCTTTTAAATTTTCAATTAACACTTTTCAACTATGCTTTTTCTTTGAACATATAATTTTAAAGCTTAATTAATCATCTCTTTTTGCTAACTAAATTTACTCTTACCATGTGATAATTTTTATCATTTTTTTCATAATGCATTTTTGATATATTGTGATCATTGTATTGTCAAGCTGGTTTGCAAGTGCAATTTTGTTTTTCCCAAATTTGTTGCATATTATGTATAATAATATTTTATTTTCTAAATCTCAGTTTTGATTATATATGAATTTCTTGATAGTATCGTGTATCTTTGTGTAAGTTACAAAATTTGTTATGCATTGTTCATTGGATTAAGATTTAGTTTTAGAAAAAATCACATTTCTTTCCATGTGTTTGGTTTCAGATACAATGGAGAGAAATTAACCATTTTTATATATTAAAATGTATCGCCTTCTTTCAAACCTTACCATTATTATTTAATGCAATGAATAATTTGTTACATAGATCTACAATGAGAAGATGGAACTTTATTTGGGGTGTCATCTAAAATGAGATTTAGATCTTTAAAAATGATGCTTGAGGGTTTTTGGGTATTCAAATTGAATTCATATTTTAGAAACAATCCAATACCTATAGATATGAAAATGAGCCATTATGACCTCTCATAAATATGGAATCTTGAAATTCACAAGTTGTTAAAGCTATGAACTTTGTTTTAAATACGACTACACGAACACTAATTTTGAATCCACATCTTTCCTTTGTAACCTATAAAAAATTGTTTTGCAATTATAGACCATGGAAAAAATTTACAACCTAATGTACATAGGGAGGTACCCACCGAAATAATTGTTGGATAACCTATTAACCTTGAATTATCAAACATAAAATAAAATCACAAAAGGGAATAGTATTCCAAGAAAATAGGCGGTGTCTAAAGACACCGTTACAACACTTAAGCACAATGAATCATGATTAAAAAATCACAATGCATAATGAGTATGAAACACATCTAAAATCACTATCATTATGTTGCAAAAATGATGGGGTCTTCCTGTTATGGTTTCTAGATATAACCAACTTCTTGTAAATGAGGAGGATTTAGTCTACAAATGTGGGTTGCAAGTCCTGACCATTTGTATATAATATTAAATGTCCCAAATTTTAGTTGATTTTTGTATTCATGTCACCCACATTATTTTTGACCATTTAGTCATCTAAGCAAGAGAAAATTGAGTCATTCTACCTACCTTCCTAGTTGGGCCTGTAGTTTCCTTCTCCACTAGTTGCTTGTCACCTAATGAATCTCTATTTTTGGAATATCTAGAGGTGTGATGAACCATCAGCACCTTATGTTTCCTCACCCTCCCCTCCCACGCTCCCATCAACACAAAACTATAGATATTCAAGAAGTGAAATTACTTGCTCTAAAAACCCCCACATAATTGTACCTTCCTGAAGCCCAAGCATAGGATGAAGTTTCACAAACTTAGATTCTGAGAAACATTTCATAAATATATAAGAAACCTAATCATCTGTTATGCAATAAATAAGTGAGACAATTTTTCCTATACCAAATGTCTTAAATAATGAACATGAAGTTCAACATACTTCAATTTTTTATGGGAAACATGATCATCAACAACTTGAATATCACTTTAATTATCATAGTAAATAACAATGGATATTGAAAACCCAAGCTCATCAAGAAGCAGATGAATCCCAACTACCTCTATACATGCATTGATAGCACCACAATGCTAGGATTCTGTAGTAGAAATGAATCATACCTTTTGTGTCTTACATGATCGGAAAAACGATCCATCAATCAAAACACATAGGAAAAAGTGGATTTTGAGTCATTGAAGTCACCACCCTAGTCAGAATCAGTGTACCTGAATAATGGTTTAGCAATGTGACAATACTTAATACCAAACAAATAATTTCCCTTAATGTAGAAAAAAAATTCTCTTAGTAGCCATTTAGTGTATTTCTTAAGGATCCGACATGGAATGAGAAACCACACTAATAACAAATGATATATCTAGCTGATTATGGGCTAAGTAAATTAGGGTACCGAGCAATTGATGATAGAGAGTGACATCGACTCTTTTAGAGTCACATTATTTTGACAACTTCACTCTCGATTTGTAAGGTGTAGCACATGAATTATAGTCATCCATATTGAATCATTTCAAAAAATTCAAGCCATATTTCGGTTGAGAAAGAAAGATACCATCATCCATTTGTAAAATTTGAATGCCAAGAATGAAATGCAAGAGACAAGGTCAATCGCATCAAAAGTATCTGCAAGTTGTTTCTTCAAACACAAAATTAGATTGACATTTTCTAGTTATGACTAAATCAATATACAATGCTAAAATCAAAGTATCATCATGAACATGTAGTACATAAATACTATGATAAGATCCATAAAATTTCAATCGAAGAGTAATGAATAAATGGTCAATATTTTCATACCAATAATGAGGTGCTTGTTTCAAACCATACAAAGACTTATTTAGTAGAAAAACATGACCAAAATCTGTCATGATTCCAGGAGCTTGATCCATATATATTTCTTCATTTAAATATCCATGAAGAAAAACACTTTTAACATCCATTTGATGAATCTTCCTTCCAACATGAGTAGCAAGGGAAAGTATTAGTCGGATACAATTCCTCTTTGGAATAGGAGCAAAGGTTTTAGTGTACCTAATTCCTTTTTTCTTATAGAATCCCTCAGAAACCAAGTGAGTCTTGTGGCATTCAACAACATCATTGAAGGTAAAATTGGTCTTATATACCCATCAACACTTCACTACATTCTTTCCTTTCTATTAAGGAATAAGGTCCCATGTTTGATTCTTCTTCACGGATTCAATTTATACATTCATAGAATTTTCCCATTTAGTAACACCCTAAGCATCAACATACATACTAGGGTAACATGTGTCAAGAACATGTGCCATTACATCAATAGGGCCACACTATTTTTGACCATGAGTATGTCAACCACTGCTAGGATTTATAACATCCAATCCAATAACTTCAATCATATTAATAGCCCACCAAGGTAAGAACTTAATTGTTTATTTGAGTTAGCTATCATTAGTTATGTGAGTCGAGGAAGTCATAGTTCCAAATTCCATAGCCATAGTAGACCAACTACTAGTTGAACCAGGAGAAGAAATCAACGATCTGGTTGGAACTCCACATATGGGTATAGTCGATCTAGACTCTTCAAGGATGTCAAATGGACCACTATTCAATAGACTAGAGGAGGAATCAAACAACTTATTATCTAAATTATTTTCATCAAATATCACACTTTTGCTTAATATGATTCGTTGTTTGATAGGATCACAAAATATATTGGATTTTAACTCATCATAATATCCCACCATGATGCAAGCATGATTGTTTACATTCAATTTCTTTCTACATTAATCATTGATATGCACCCAAGAAAAACATCAAAAGGATATGACATGTCCAACAGAGAGTTTCCTGCCATTTCATCTTTTGAATGGTGTCATGTCAATGATAACTAGAGTCAAGAGAATTTGAGTAGCACACAACTTCTTTCCAAAAATTTGTCAGGAGATATTTTGTTTACAATAGGAACCTAACCATTTATACCAAAATCCTATTCTTCCTCTCTATGAAGCCATTCTACTGAGGGGTGTGAGGGAAATATCTATTCTAAGAATTGTCATTTGAAATATATATTCTTCAAATTTTTGTCACACATATTCACAACCAGTGTCTGACCTCAAACACTTAATGGATCGTCCACACCGTTTTTATATAATCCCCTAAATTCCTTTAATTTTTGAAAGACTTGACTCTTATTCTTCAAGAAATATACGCATGTGAAACTAGATAAATCATTAATAAAGGTCAAAATATACTTTGCACCTGATAATGAATGTTTTTTCATGAAATAGAGATCATTGTGAAGAAGCTCAAGTCGGTCCTATGCACTCCATGATTTACTTGAATCAAAGGGTGTCTGACGATACTTTCCAAGAATACATCATTTACAAACTCCATCAGCTGGAATAGTCTTTGGAAAGCTAGTAACCATGTTGTGAGTCAACATCATCTTTGTATTTATAAAGTTTATATGACCAAGTCCTTCATGCCAAGTTTGAATTCTGTCATCGGTTTGAGTGATAAATGTAGTTGGACCAGTTGTCCTAGAAACATTCATAGGATTCTCACAAAATGCATAAATTCTGTCTTTGGGATCTATAAAACCTAATAAAAAATTTTCCCCAATCCTTAGATCCTTTATGATAAAGCTATCCCACCAAAACATAGTAGTTTTCTTGGTCTTTTTAAGTTGGGAAACTAACAACAAGCTTGCACTCAAGATCAATACATGATAGAGCCTTTGGATATGTAACCATGCTGGGATTTGACATCACCATTTCTAGTGATAGTGAGATCGAAATCATCAATGACATAAATATTATCTTTAGTATCACCACTTAAGAAATAAAATAGAGAAGCATCCTTTTCAATATGATGAGTGCATCCAAAGTCAACTATATTTTCAGTATGAATGGTGCACATATGTAATGCATAGGAAATACTAACACAGAAGGTATAATTTTCATGAGGTCAATCAGTTGATTGTCCAATAAATTCACTGTCCTCAAGGTGATTGACCTTCCCTTCTAAATACTTCATCTTCTCCCAATAGTTAATATTTACAAGAACAACCTTTTCACAACACCGATAGGTCTTATTCTTATGATCCTTCTTTGTCAACAATGACTCTTTAGTTTTTCCTTTTGTATATTGGTCGATACATTCTAGTTGGTGGTCCTACCAACCATGTTCTTTTAAGGTTTATATTGACCTTGATTTAAAGCAAGTGAGCCTAGTTTTTTCTACCAAGCTTCCCTTCTTCAAGAAAATTATGTTGATTATTAATTCACAAATAACATAAAGTTTCAAAGGTAAAATCCATACCATCTTGCTTACATGATATCCAATTGGCATGCAAATAAGAACATAATATGTCATGGCATCTTAAAATTTATCAAAACTAGCTCAATGAGTTATTCATCCTTCTTCACAAATTCCTTTCCACATTCTCCCAGTTTCACTTGTAACTCCTTTATTTATATGATTGAGTGGAGTCTTTAGCTTGTTCCAGATAGAATGAGGACAATTTATCCCTCTTGTATGAGAGTGAACCTCCCTCGAGATGTAGTTTGTAATAAAATACACATCTTCATATTTCTTAACGTTGATGAAAACATACAATCAACATCCATCGGATTAGCAATAGCAGTCATCATGAACTTCCATAGTCCTTTACTTTTCAACAAGGTCTCCATATCTGTATTCGAGATTGCATATTTGTGTTCTTTGAGAACAATGGGTTATACCTTGGAAGTCATCCTTTTGATCTAAGATATATTATCAAAGTTCAAGAAGAGTTATTAGTTGAGAAATATTTTCCCATACATAAGCAACCATAGATATGAGTCAGAAATATATATAGACAACAGGGTTAGGGAAAAAAAACATCACTCTGATACCATTTTGGAGAATTAACATTGAACTACTGAAAATAAAATCAAATCACAAAAGGGAATAGCATTCCAATAAAAAACATCGTGTCTAAAGACACTATTACAACACTAAATAGCACTGCATCATGATTAGAATATAAGAATGAGTATGAGTATGAAATAAATCTAAAATCATTATTGTTATGTTGGACAAACCATATGGTGTTCCTTTTATAGTTTCTAGATCTAACCAACTCCATGGAAGTGAGGAGGATCTAGTCCATAAACGTGGGTCGCATGTCCTAACCATTCTCGTAGAATCCACAATGTCCAAAATTTTATTCATTTGTTGTAGTCACACATCCCATGGCCATTTTGACCATTCATTTGTTCAAACAACTGATGTTTCAATCATTCCTCCATTATTCCTAGTCGGGCCTCCAATCAACTGCTTCGCTAGTCGCTTGTCTCCAAATGATTTTTTGTGTCCAAAAGATCCAAAGGTGTGATGAATCCTCACGAGCTTAGGTTCCAACAATAATGATATGTATTTTTTCCATCTCTATTAAATGTGTCCCATGAAGTAGATGTAGTTTGAAAAGAAGTAATTTTAAGAATAATTACTTGAAGGTTTCAACCTACTAGAAAATTCCTTCTCTAGAAAGTACCTAGAATGTTCCACCTACTAGAATGTTCTTTCTCTACAAAGTACCTATTAGGTTTGATAGAAATTATATAAAGAAGTAGAAACAATGTAATGAGATTTCTTGTGAAATTTTGATGTAGTATTTGTAGCATGCATGGATTGGGGATTTATTTTTATGTCAAGGAATGATTGATGGCGTTTCCCTCTGTTGAGATAGCAACAGCCTCCCCTTTGAAAAAATGGAAATCTTGATTATTGAAAATAATTTACTTGAAAAATGTTCTCCTAATTATTTTCTTAGGTAATGTAATTTGGTTTTCCTAGTTTCATTCTTGCTTGATTGTTCTCCCATGTATTTAAGTTTAGATTGTAAACCCTAAATAATTTCTTTTACTGAATACTATTTTTCTAATGAATTTTGAGTTTTCTTTAGTGCTGAAATGATTTATCCCCTTGAAGTCCTTTTTTTTATCAAGTTTTAAAATGATTAGAATCCTTTTAGTTTTCATATTCTATAATTCTTGATGTAAGAGACATTACACGCCCAAAAATTATTACAAATGGTCACACTAGTCATTTTGTAAAGTGTAGATTTTATCTTATGCAATAGAGATACTATATGCAATGAACTAATCTAGCCTTCAAATTTGTACTTTTGTGAAGTTTCACAACACAACTAACTTATAAACATATGCATTGTATCAAACAAAAGGAACTTTGCTCACAATATATCACACCATACAATTTTGAAACCTGGTGCTGAACACAATTTTTGGATCTACATTGAAACATAAAGTTAGAAAAATGTAACATATCACACAGAAAGAATATTCTTAATGATGCATTATGTTGCCGCCTTTCACACACCTGGGTTACGTGCCAGAAATATTCAAGCCACTCGGTCTGTCCTTGGGAGCAAGTCTCGAGTCAAGGTTGTCACCTTGTTTTTGACTCCTCTGTTTAGGCTCAACTCCTAACAAAGCCAAGGGGGGTAGACCCTATTAAGTTACTAAGGAAAAATTATTTAGTATGATGATGGTATTAAAGAGTAAGTTTTTTAGGAGTTTAGATTTAAGAATTGTAAACAACAAATAACATTATGAGATAATCACAAGTAAGCACAAAAATGACACCCAATCACATATAGATTGAAAGAAATAAACAGTTGACCAGTGCCTTGAAAATGGAGTCAAAAAACAATTAAGAGTGCTTACAAGTGCTGGATTGAATGTTGTGCAGTTGTATCTTGGTTAATTTTAAATTAATGTAAGAAGATGAGTAATTTAACTTAGGCGAGGGGACTCTAGATATACCTAGGGGGTACTTGAAGTATGTCCAAAACTAAACCGTCACGGCTACCTGCAAGGAATATGTGGGTTGAATGGAGCCTCTGAGGCTATTTTTCATAATGCATTTGAAGGTGTAACAGAGATCGGTGCCCCAAGGTCACTTTTCAGGAGTTCCTGCTTCCTTTGGGTATTTTGCCACCATAATGGTTTAATCGAGGCGTTGGATTTTCGCCTGATGGTTTGTCAATTTGGGGAGAGTGAATCCTAATTATTCTAGTCACTCAAGTGATTTTGATGCACCTTGAATGATCAAATGAACTACAGCCAAGTACATAGCATACACACTAGATTCTTTGTTATTTTTAGTAAATTTTAAAAGAGGTGTTCTTGTTAAAAAGAAAACCCTCTAGGAACCTCTTTCGGTCAAAGTGGACCTCAATTGGGGAATAAAGGAGGGGTATATTTTATTATGATTACTAAAACAAATTAAGATATTAGATGAAGCATAAATAGATAAGCAAACCACAATTTTCTAGTTAGACTACCACGACCCTTTCTTCACCTTTCGGCTCAAAAGGAGGATCATGGGGTAAGTATTAAAATGAATTTGAAACCACTAGATATGGAATTTTTCAATGATTATAAGCCAAATTATACTACCATGTAGATTAGAACTACACTAGATTGAAAAAAGATGAACAAAAAGTAAAAAATGACACAGACGCAAATCTTCCCAGGGGGGATGGTGAATAGGCTCAAAAGAGCCTATTCGAAAAGATTTTTATTTTTATTAGCAGAAATGACAATATTGGAAAACTGAAATTAATTTACTTGGTCCTTATATGGAATGAGACGAAAGGTTTACAAATTGCAAAAATTTGAAATTTTTGGAAGACGAAGACCCCTTGGGGGGTTTCGAATGGTCCAAAAAATGCTTTATGGACAGTGCCTCCTCCTCTTTTATGTTACACCTGATAAAAAACAGAAATATTATCACATTTAAATATTCCAAAAATTACTTTGAAATTAATTTTGGATGAACAAATGTTTTACCAAAAAATTCTAAGTTAAAACTAGTTTTTAAAGAAATGGAAAAAGAACCAAGGAAAGCAAGATTTCCTTGGGATCTTGGCCTGCTTTGGGGGAAGAAAATATGAAGCACCTAAATTTATGAATATAACTTTTTATATTCTAAGGAAACAACCATGTATTCAACAAGTTTTAGATCTACTTTCACAGCCTTGAAAAATGACAATTTTCCCTAAAACTAGATCTAGAATGCTTGTAAACATTTCTTTAGGAATGAGATATAGTTTTATGAGATTTAATTCAGAAATATATATGTAATATGAACTCATGAATTGATAGATCTAAACAAATTTAAAGCTGCAAAACAAGTAACCGGACTGATTTTGAAGAAATTTGAAGGAGGAAGAGGAAAGGAAGAGCGCTTGTTGTCGGGGAATGGATCTGCAAAGAAGACTAGTTAGTGGAATGCCAAGGGACAATTCCTTCACAAAAAATTTGAATTCCCAGTGGAGTCAATCTAGATCCATAGTTTGTCCAACCCCTATTACCTGAAAACTATAAGCAATCCTACACAAAACCTTATGAGATCTGGATAGAAATATATTAAGAAAGAGAGGGATTACATGCAAATAAACTTATTTAAACATGTATGATCTGAATATTTAAGCATATATACTATGAGATATTGAAAATCAACTAATCTTACTTGCCCAGCTATACTCCTATTGATTTAGTTGAATCATTAAGCCAGACATGATTCAGATGTAGAAATTGAGAGAAAGCCAATGGTAAAAAGCTCCAAGACAATGTTAAATCCACACATATAAAAGCATTACACAAATTTGGCCTCCAAAGATTCAATTTATTTCAATAGAAAAAGATATTACACAGTATTACAACAGCAACAACTCCTCAATACAACTCTAAATATCTTAGAAGAGGCATCCTGAGCTTGATTTATACAAAAAAGGAGATCCAGCCCCTGAGGGGCACAAATCCCAAGGAGACAGGCCACTACAGCTGAAGGAGAGTCTATTAATGCTGATCTGAAGCTGAGCTGAGCCTACTTGTCAAACGGGGGGATGATTGAGTTGACAAATCAACCCACAGAATGACACATCAATCCACAGAGCTTCTAGGAGATCCCACACGTGTGGAGGAGAGAGAGAGAGGGCACAATTCCCCATAAAGGATGTTGAAGATCAACTCTAGATATGTCTAGATCACCTCCTTCATTCAAGAATTTGTCAGATCCAGTCAATCCGGTTCAGATCTGACTGATTTCAATCAAATCGATTGAGAATCCACCAATCTAGGATTTTAGATTTGCTCTATTATTCATCAATTTATTAATTAAAATAATCAATAATTGATTTTTTGGGGTTTTCTGACCCGAGTGATGGAAAATCACTCAAAACCTGAAAAAAGTGGGTCCATGGGTTTACATGGTTCTCTTAGCTTGAAAATGAGCACCTACATGACTGAAATTGATTATTTGGCCCACTTTTATTACAAAACCAATTTTGCCAATTAAACTATTAAAAATAGCCTAAGTTTTGGAAAAATTAAATTTTAATAAAAAATAGTGAAAAAATTCAAAAAATAAAAAATTTAAAAAACCTAAGGGGACTTAGACATGTTCATATGACTCAACCAGAATGCTTAGCATGTTTATACATTGACACATAGACTCTAATAAGCTCAATAGGCCTAAATGTCAAGACAACCACCCCAACTTTGGAGGTACTGAGTGAAAAACTCAGAAATTATCAGTCATTTATTCAACAACCAATAATAACCAAGGGAAAAAACACCCTGGGCTGATTGGATTGACAAATAAAGTCTAA
>LPNX010133385.1:55023-69855 GCA_001517045.1 Pseudotsuga menziesii
AATTAAAAATTAGCCTAATTTTTTGAAAAATTAAATTTTAATAAAAAACACTGAAAAAATTTAAAAAACCTAGGGGCACTTAGACATGTTCATATGAATCGACCAGAATGCCTAGCATGTTTATACATTGACACATAGACTCTAATAACCTGAATAGGCCTAAATGCCAAGCCAACCACCCCAACTTTGGAGGTATTGAGTGAAAAACTTAGAAATTATCAGTCGTTTATTCAACAACCAATAATAACCAAGGGAAAAAACACCCTAGGCTGATCGGATTGACAAATAAATTCTAAGAGACCGAGTCTTTTACAGACACTATCATGCTAGAACATTTATTACAACTCCCCCAACGGGGTATGAACATGTGATATAGCACAACGATCACTTCCTAGAAGCAATTCTGAAGGTCTTCTGAAGTCCGAACAAGTTATGCTTGTCTGGTTCACCAGGCTCATTTGATTAAAAACCACTAAGTACAACTTAGGTGGTAACACATTGCATCCAACCATGTTGAAATTGAGATATTTAGAATTGGACCTACTTTAAATTTTGGAAACGTATGAAGTGTCACATAAGACATCATTTGAAATTTAAAACAATATTTTATGATATGGTCATTTTGAGACATTGAAAACACTTTGAGGCCATTGCATGACTAAAGCTTAAATTAGGAAACAATTTACACTACTCCATGATCAAATATTTGAATAAATGTGATCAAGGAAAGGGATAAATGTGGCATCCTCACAAAATAAGTATTTTTATAAAAAACATGACATGTCACCTAATTTAGATTTATGGCATGACACAATGATCAACAAATAATTTCATAACTATATGTATGATAATGTGAAAAGAAAACAAGGAAGGATGCATAGCAGCAAGTCCCTGCCTTATGTGTTATGTTTTTTATTGTCTTTAGTGCTGTATTGAGCATAACATCACTCTTATGATAGCCATCAATTGATAAGCACACCTATTGAAATGAAAAATTGTTATGTTCACTATTACATATTTGGATGTTTGATTTCCTTGATGTTTGATTTGTACAATTGGTAAAGGTCATGTGCTTGAAGGCTACATGGAAAACAAATGTGATATCATATTATGCATTTGGATGCTTGATGCTTGATTTGTACAATTGGTAAAGGTCATGTGCTTGAAAGCTACAAGCAAAACTAATATGATATCATAGCAAACATATAAGGGATACCATAATCATTATTATGCTTACATGGAACGTTGTACTCATATTTAATTTTTTTTATCATAGACTTTACAAACCAATTGCTCGTCACATCCATGGTGACTACGTATGAATATTTGTTGTTGCATATAAACACAAGGAAAACCATTAATGAAAAGAAAAATTCCAAAATTTTAAGGATTATTTTATAAACCTATTTCAAGGAAATTAAAGGAAAGAAACATTTTGTTTTAGCGCTCATTATAATAATTGTGTTTTGAATTAAATTGTCTTTCAAGGAAATGGAAGGAACAATGTGGAAGGAACAATGTGAAATTCAAGGTCCAAGGATGTGGATGGACAACTGGGTGTATCACCTTCACAAACTCTTGTATCAGAACAGTTGGAAAGGATTCCAAATGAATTGCAAAAGGATAGCAACAGTGCTCACTTTAGTGAACAACAGTTTTACCGGAAGAAATTTGCAATATTGAAGAACCAAGGTGTCGTGGGTGGTTCTATCTCGATCATTTGGGATTTGAAAAAGGGCCCTAAAAACTTGGAGAGTTGAAAAGGCTTGTTGAAGATGGACTACTCCAATCTGATCACTTGATCAAGTGAGAAGGAACCAATGAATGGGTAACCGTAGAGCATTCAGCGTCTCCTATGCCCTTTGGTAATCTATCACTACCAACTTCCACGGTCTTGCAATCTCAGTGTAGGAAGTTTTATGGGACTTCAATGAATAAACCTGGGGTGGCAGCAAATGCTTGTAGAAATGTACAAGGGATGGAAAACTGGAATAGTACTCTTTTTGTCCAGCAGGGTGGTTTCAATAGCGACGGGCTTGAATATTTTCACATTGAAGAAAGAGTAGAAAAATTTATGCAAGGATTCCTTCTGATTTAAAGTAGAGAGAATAAGGTTGTTTTAGGTATTGCTCCATCTATTTCTTTCTGTTACGGGTAGAACAATGTAGGATTTTATAATCCCTAGTATTTGCAGATTAATACTAGGAAATTTGTTAGCTGTGATGCTGTTTTTGGTAGACTTTTTGTAATAAGTTGTTTTGTTTCTGTTTTCTTTCCAATTCAATGGGATTTCATTTGTCATCATTTTGAAATATTGTTTGAGTATGTTACAAACCTACAAAGATTTGTTTTTAGAGAGGCTCTATGTCATGCAGCTCAAGATGTAAATTGCGACATGGAACATAGTGTAGAATGGGAAGGTGCAGTCCATGCATTGCTTTTTCATTTTGTTCTTCTTTATTTACCCTAACAATTCTGCACGTTCATGTCAATTTTGTGAGATTTTGGTACTAGAGTAGCTATTGCATGAGACTTAAACAAATTTGTAAAGGTTTATTGTTCAAACCTCAAGCTATGTAATGGATTTTGGTGAAGAATTTGAATATGTGGCAATATGTGAAGGGTATCCAGGGCTTAGAGATGGATATATTGAGTACTCGAATCATTGGAGAGATGCAGAGCTTGGAAGGGGATTCAGAAATGCATTTAATGTGTCCAATATGGCAACTCGATCAGGATAAATAGTGAAGAAAGAGTTGGATTATGGAAAGGATGTTTCTACTGCTATGTGTACGCTACTCAGCAACGAAGGATCCTCCCAAATTTTTGGTAGATGGCCATCTAAAGGTGGTGATTGGAAGCGCATAAGTGAAGTGGAAAGTTTCCCACAATGTCACACATGACTTGAACCTTTGAACAAGGATATGATAAAACCCACTCCTTAGGAATTTTCTCTCAAGCAATTTTGGGAAAACTCAAAACACCATTGACAGGAGTTATCCTCTCTCTTCCATTATTAAGATAGAATTCCTCCATTATTATTGTATGGGTGGAATTAGAATACTTGGTTCCCAAATTTTATTTTGTTTATTTGAATCATGGAATGAAATGGTTTGAAAGTATATAATAAAATAAGAGTTTGGGAACTACTATCAATGAGGATTTCATTAATGAAATGCGCATGCAAAGTTAACCTTGTTGTAGGTTACGAAGTGAAAACGATCACTACAAGAATCAATGAGAACTAAGATCTAAACCTATGTAGGTTTGGATAGATGAGATCAAGTGTAAGAAGATCTTGCAGCTGGGAAAATTTCCACCGAAGAATAGTGGAAGGAAGAACATTCCGCAAAGGAAGTAATATCGACGATGGATATTGGATCCACATAGATCTAACAGTCAGAGATTAGATCTACAAAGGAAAATAGATCAAACGTCCAGATTCACCCTGCACAAGATCAACGGCTCAGATAGAAGTTGCAGGAGAAGATTTGCGGGAGTCGTACTTCGGAAAATGAAAAGGTGCATCCCGCATCCTGCATCCCCCATGAGAAAAGACCATTGTGGGCACGTAATTGCGAGATATCCATTTTAATTGAAAAAATGTACGCCCACATTGTGCATCCCGCAAGTTGTGGAAAGGTATTGTAGAAGGACTTAGCCAGACATCTAATTTTATAGGTTCTGCTAAATTTAGAACCTAACTATTCTCGGGGAAGTTGATTCGAATTGGTTTACTAGTTCAATTTGGTGATTTGAATTAGTACTCTGGTTTGGGTTGGCATCATTTGGTATCAGAGCAGGACAAAGATTCTGTGAGTTTGCTCAGTTGATCAATTGAGCCTATGAAGAATTTTCTATAGGAGCTAAATTATAATACAATGGGATAAAGCTCTAGAAAATGTTTGATGTGATATTAATTTCAAGAAGGATACTTGCCACGAAAGATTGGATGCATCTCACTGATGTATCATGAGGAGAAGCTTAGTTATGCACGAGGAGGGAATAACAAGTATTCTATGTGAAAGGTTGCAAAAATAACAACTAGGGGATTTGTGCTCAATGAAAATTTTGTTCTTGATGAAGAGGAATATCTTTTGAAGATAGCAGTGGAGATATTACAGACAACTATACAAGTGAAAAAGTCTAAAGGTATGGACTAATTGATGTTTATATTTTGACTCTGGTTATGTGAATTTATAGTAGCAAAGATCATATAATTTCTTGAGAAGAGAAAAGAGGAAGTAGTGGCAGAACCCATCAATCCAATAGAAGTTGGATAAGAGAGGACTAGTGTATGTTCTCAAAAGAGAAGTGGAATTGTAGAATCCAAGAAGAGAAAAGGATATGCTCAAAAGGTTCTAGAGGAGAAGAACTAGAGATACCAAAAGGACAAGCTCAAGGAGAGATAGCTTGTTGAGGTATAATAGACAAGTGTGGAGACTTGTCGAGGGAGGTGTAGGGATGCATTCCACAAGTGGACATGATGAAGTTCACAAAAGAGGAGAAGGAGATAGAAACAATGACTACTGAAGTTCATTGTAGTTGTTCATAGAAAACCCACAACAAAAGAAAAAAGAAATAAAGTCAAGAAGAATGGAACAAGGAGTTACTAGAGTTAGCAAGAGACATTTTGTGCTTTGAGAAGCATATGCAAGTTGCTGAAGAACAAAACCAGAGGTATGGTTGGGTCATGAAAAAGAAGGTAAGATGGCATTCATTACAAGTGAAGCTACAACAAAATATGTTTGCTGAATTGAAGAAATAACTCAGAGAAGTTGAATATGAGATGGAGGTTTCATATTTTGAACCTAAACAGGATCCTTTTCTTGGAGAGGAAGATGAAGCAGAAAATGAGAGACTAATTGAGAGTCTCATGAATTCTGTAAAGAGTACAACTAAACTTATGGAAGAGATGGCTATGAGGCTGCATGAGACCAAAAGGTCTTATGTTCTTGAGACTGATGATTTGTTTTTGATTGCTGGTTTTGTTGCAGATGATAGGAATTCTTTTGAAGCTGTCTTAAAATTTGATGAAGTCAAATATGATGAAGATATTCTCTCAAATGAAGAAAGCTATGAAGTATTGCAGCAAAAGGAACTCATTGACAAGTTTATTGATGGAGGAACACAATCAATTGAAGATGATTTGGAGATGAAGGAAGAAAAATAAATCCGCAAAGACATTTCTATAGGGAAGAATCAGAATTGCATTCTGATGGGAGAAAAAGTTGAACAGCCACGTTGGACTGTCATGAAGTCTGAAGAAGAAGAAGATGTGCTTTCCAAAAGCACATGATTATATTGAAATATAAGATGAAAGGATACCATATGAGGAGTGTATACAACCTGTGTATCAGAACATTGGAGAAATAGGTGATGGTGACAGATTGATGTTGTGTTCAAAGCAACACAATAGGGGGATGCCAAAGGAAATATCAACAGGGACTTCGGAGTCTCATATTTTTGAAACTGAATATTTGTGTATGACTGCAGGTATTGAATAATACTTAGAAGATGTGTCTATGCATGTTGTAAAGCATAGGATGAATGATTTGGGGAAGAAAGGAAAAATAAAAATTGGACCATTGACAGAAGAATATGTTCACTATTGTGAAGCGGAACATAAATTCATCTTAGAAAAAGATGGTGCAGATGAGAGACTGGATGAAAGTCTCGTAAACTCTTGGGAGAGTTTAACTCAGCAAGAGAATATGATGATAAGAGAGTCAATGGGAGATAAAAAATTTAGTATTTTTGAAATTAATGAATTGTGTGTGTCTGCAGGAATAACACGTGATGAACCTTGTAAGGTTTCCCAAAGGTAAAAGAAGAAGAAGGAGAGTATCCATGTATTCTTGAAATAGACCAAAGCCAGAAGTTTGTTCTGGGATTGAATGATGAGATGACATGGTCTCATGGAGATAAAAAAAAAGATAACACTTGCATATTTGGATAGATGTGTTGCTGAAAGGGAGGGGAAGGAATTTGTTATGACACAGGAAGGGACTATAGTGTCTCAAAGGGATGATCAGTACCTCGAATAAATTACTGTTGTAGAGTTGGTTAATGAAGACAAATGAAAGTTTTCTAACATCAGAAATTATGATGAAGAGTTAGAAATGTGTTGAGGCCTGGAAATTCGCTGGCAACAATAGAAAGGGATTCTCCCCAATCAACGTTCCCAACTAGCCCGTTGACTGTTTGGTATAGGGAATCCATTTGGTTTGCGGTCCGGCTACCGTAGGTCAAAGTAACAAAAACAAAAACTTTACCGGTTGCGGCCCAGTCCACCGTGTGTATTTTTGTATTTTTTGACTTAAATATGATGTGCAGATGCCTAATTAACTATGCAGGGCGATAAGGATGCAAGGAGTATTCACAATGTGATGCGCAGGTTCTTACCTCTCGTCTTAGGCTCATAAGCATCTAAATCACATGTACAGAAATAAAACTAACCATCTATCCCCGGGGAGAAAACTTTAACTTTATTTGTGAGTAATGTAAAGTGTGCATGCAACATAAAGAGAAACTATAGTTAGCTGATATTTCTTTCCACAATGCATGAACGATTAAATATATTTCAATAATTAGATAGCCAATTGTTTTATGAACAACATACATTACTCATGGTGGTAATTCCACAAAATAAACCAAAAATCATTTAAACAAGAACATAGGTTATGAGAGTTAGAACGATCTCATGGTTAATGGACAAAAAGCTGGAAAAACAAAATAGTTCATCTTTCAGCCATCCACAACATAAAATTTGAAAGTACCACCAATCTTCCTCCAATAGGCAAACAAGACTTCTTTATTGCAAAGAGAAATAGTTCTTCTTACAATATAGATTTTTCATGTCTAACTGGGAAAAAGTCCCTCTTTCCCTTTAAGTCTATTACATTTATACAAAAAGGGTGAAACTGTTGGGCTTCCCAAAAGTACCTTTTGGGCTTCCCAACTCTTTGCCTCCCAAAACTTTACTCTTCCTCAAAGATTTACAAAATCGTTACAAATTGAAAAAAGTGACCACTCCTTTACAAGGAGGGTCCCACTTGGGCATCTAGAAACTTCTTCCATTTTGCAACTTCAGAGGAAATGCCCTCAAATGCGCAGGGTTCCAAAAGCTGAATGTTGATTCAAATTTTTCAGCCTGGTTCTTTATAGCCTCCACTCTGGCAGCGCTCAACCAAAGCTGGTCTTCCAAAAGCTGCACACTAACTGCTGAATAGCCTACTTCGCTTCTCAGAATCTGGTCATCAATGGCCTTAATGTGTTGCATTCTTGCTTCTTCATCCTGATGTCTTTTCTGCAACATCTCCACAAATGAATTGTGGTCTGGGAAATCATCCATGCTCTGCTCAGCCTCTACCTAGCACCGGTTGTATGTGATAAGGACTCTTCTGAAAAATTCCGTGCAGGCTCCCTTCATCTTCTCGACTGCTTTCTTGAAATCCTCTGCGATGTTAATAGAAAATTCTATTAAGTTATAATCCTGCTTGAGGGCTTGTTTATATTTCAATGGTAGCTCTACTAGAGTTTCTTCATTGCTTTCCAACCTCGCCATTCTTGCAGTCAGGACCTCAAGGACGTCCTGAGATCTATCCACAAAGTAAGATGCAGTTTCCAAGATCTCTTCCAATCAGTCATCGATCTGTAGCACTCTACATCTCTCCTCTTCAACAGCAGTCTATAGCTGCAACATCTTGGATTTTTGGGCCAAGACATGCTCTTTGAATGGCTAGAGGTTAACCTGCTATTCTCTTGCCTCCTCCAGAGCAGTGGTCAGAGAAGAAATCTGTTCTTGATGTTTCTCTCTCTGTTCTTGGGAGTGCATCTCATTGGACTGCAAGATAATCTTTTGCTGCTCTTCTAGCTCTTCTACCTTCTCCTGTAGTTGTTCTTTCTCTATATTCAGCTCTTGACATTCTTTCTGCACTTTCTCTAGAGCCTCCTGTGTATTTTCCATAACCTGTCTTTCTACTTGGAGGGCCTATACTTCAGCCCTTGAGGACTTCATTTCCCTTTGCATATCTTCATATTTTCTCTTAATCCTATTGCTGTCTTCTCTCTCTCTCCTCGATGTATCTTTCAACTGAGCCGAGGACTTCTTGGACTGCTCCAAGTCAGTTATTACCTTGTCCATGTTATCTTCTGAGGCGTGGATTAGTGCAGTCCCGGCTCTCAGGGTGAATCTTGGATCTTGGTCTGTTCCCAACATAATAGCCGTATCCATTATCATTTTACCAGGCATATCTCCTGTTTCAACCCTATTTTCTATTCTCTTTATTATCCTCTTTGTAGCCCTGTCATAAAACACAGTGTTAAAATTAGGGATTTCTTCTCCCTTTTTCTGCACAAAGGGGACCAGCTTCAGTGTGGGGACCATGGGTGTGCTGGCAGCAGGTACTTGTGGGTCCTGAACCTCGGGGTTCTCCACGTCTTGGGTCTTCCCTACAGTTGTTTCAGAAGCTGACTGCTCTGTCTGTGTCAACTTTAGTCTTTCAGCTTCTTGCTTTTGAAGCTCCTCATCCAGATTCCTTTTCTTTTCTTCTTCTTATTTCTTAGCTACTTCTTCTGCTTTCTCAGCTGCTTCCTGAGCATTCTTTCTTTTCTCTTCTTCTTCTGTGTGCAACCACCCTGCAGCTTCTTACGCTAATCTCTGGGCTTCCTCATTTCTCTTTCTGGCCTCTTCATCAGCCTTGGCTTGTTCATCTCCCTTCCCACCTTTTGTGGTAATGTTCTTCTTAAACCTTCTTCTCAAGGCTGTCATGTTTACTGCATTTTGGAAGATGGACTCATCTCGATCCCAATGGTGGGCATACTCAAAATGCACGTTGTGCTCTTTACAGTGTTTAGCCACTTTTCCATGAGTATCATTTCTACGGAAGGGCATTTCGCCAAAATGAAATATTTCCAGTCTTTCTACAAATTCATCAGCCTTTTTCACTCTGGTAAACTTGTAGCTTCCTAATATGAAGGGAAAAGGAGGATAAGCAGTCTTCTTATGCTCGAACAGAAAGCTGCCTATTCCATCCAGGAACACTTTTCTGACTGCCTCCTTGTGGATAGTGTAATCAGTTGCATATTTGGGAAGTAGGGAAGGTGCTATTGCACCTCCAAACATCCTGAAGTACAAGCCATTCTCAGTCAAATAGTAGTCTGCATACTCCTCTATTACTTGCAGGGCCTCCTCCGACATACAATCACACTCCTTTAGGAAAATGAGTGTGTATAGAGGCATAAGGAAGTGTTCATAGACTTCTCTGTAATGGCTGTGGTATTTATGGGCCCATAATGGTTTATAAGCAGCATAAATAGGCATTCTTTCCCTGTCCCAGATGCACCTGAGACTAGGGAAAGGCTGGTTGCATAATATGCAATCTATCAGTATGGAGCTCATATAGAATTCTGATCTCTTCTGGGACTCTCCTCCCAAGGCTGAGGCCAAGCAAGAAGAAAGGTTGTTTGAGACAAGGTTGGCCCAGTTGAAAATTTTCCCCTGGGTTGCAACATGAAAAATGATGGGTATCCACTCCAACTTGAAGAACCTACCATGTGCTCTTCCAAAAATCCGGTTCAACATTAAAGTTATGAACCTGTAGGGAGCCCTTAAGCTAGCTGTATCGTAATCACCTCTTGGTCTATATCTATAATGTTTTCCTTACAACATCATCTTTTTAAATGTCTCCACTAGATCCATTCTAATATTGTTTAGCCAATCATCAGATAAAAAGACTTGGGCCTCTGGCAGGTGGTAAGCCATAGCTACATATCCAGGGCTATATGCAGCATAGCCTTGTCTTTCCAAATTTTCCAGAATCATTGTTGTGACATTTTCCTGGGGCAGAATCCATCTGATTAATTCAGAGCACGGGAACAACTCTGGTCTGGTGGCGATCTTCATCAGTGAAGATCTTTCTATGTTGGCATATATGGACTCTTCTTCTAATCCCATGTCAGGAACCTCTCTGCAGGTGATCAATCTATATACTTCCCCCCACTAGTATTCAGGTTCGATGCCAGAAATGCACTTAGTGTCCTCGTAAATGTATTCAGTTTTAGTGACCACTTCTACTTCTAGTTCTTCTTCGACCACAGGGGCCTTGTTTTTCTATCTCTTTGACATTGTGAGCTCTTCCTGCCATAAAATTGTAATATTAAGCCCTTTTGGCTGAGTGACAAACTTGCATACATCAATGTGCAGTGTGCCATTTCTTCTATGTTTAACATCACAGCAATCAGTCAATGAAGCAAGTATATGCATTTACCTAGGCTGGAAAGGCCTAACTAATAGAGCTATTGAAACATAATGCGTATTATTCAATGACCTTGTTTATATCTAGCATGATGAAAAAACAAGTTATATATAGTAAAATGAGCAATCTACCACTGGTGTATGATATTAAACAACTCTACCAACCATATTCAAAAGACAATAAATCTACATTAATATGCAACAAATCTCGGCTCTTTGCACATGCCATGGTCGTTTCGCTGCGCGGGAAAGACAGTGGTAACTATGTGGGTTTCTAAGGTGCATTTGATCAAAGAAAAACTCCCCGTGCAAAACTACAGTAAAGAACTATGCATCGCGGTACACCCTCTTTCCTAGCCCGGGTTCGAAACTGAGCACGAAAATGGTTGCGCTGGACCTCGAAGGTAAAATGGCTGTGGCTTAAACCTCATAGAGAAAAGTGGCAGAAACCTACTTCTACCCATCATCAACACACAGGGCGGTTTGGCATAGATAGCAAATGACCGTCTGCGCCAAAACCCCTCAATCCCTATGCGCAGGGTTGCAAAATATACGGCGGTGGAAAACAAAGCTATTCTGAAGGTTAAACCGCCCTCCCATGACCAACTTGGATAAAATATCCACCTATATAGGCGTATAATTTAACGGGACGAGGAAAATGGTCAGGGACACAAACCTCCGTAGAAAACAACCAACAGTTCAAATGGAATGGGAATAAAGCGACAAAGAGCCTACCTGGCAATACAGCGAGTATGGCGGGTGGACGACGGTTAGGCTTCCACAGTTGCCACCTAGATGCAAGTACACCGACAATGGGATCCTTTGCTAGCTCGAGAAAATGACAGCGCGACAATGAATATGCTCGACAGCCGAAAATAACAATAAAAAACATAACCCCTCGACCCCGTATATATAGTCAAACACAACGGGTGAGAAAAATATTGGACGGTGAAAAGCTTTTGAATCGGAGGTTGAAAGTATGCTCTCTTCCGTAATGGCGGAAGGCTAAAATGCTAAGCCCTCCACGGGGTCATACATATCGGATGGCGGACCACTTTTGGATCGAAAGCTCAAATCAATCATCCTTTCGCAACGGCAGACGACTAAAGCGTAGATCTAGCTGCAGAGACATGCATGGCGAAAAAAATTTAGAAGATCGGACGTCGAAGACATTTGGGTCATAAGACGAAAGGGTACTTCTATCCGCAATGGTGGAAAACCAAACCATAGACCCAGCTGCAACGGCTGGGATAACCGGGTGACAACTAACCGTGCGTCGGATTTCTAACATCGGAACGAAAATAGAATCGCAACCACAATGGCGGATACCAAACGGATTTACGGGGTCCGAAACCTCAAACCATAATCAGGAGAGAAAGAGGTTTTCCATCCGCAACGGCAGAAGAAAAAGTCATGACAGTTCCAACACAAAACCAAAAGGCAGCCGATTAAAATCAATCGAAACGGGAGAAACAATCGAAGTAAAAAACCGAATTTTTATCCACAATGGCGGGGAAAGAAATGACAAGTCTTTCCGATTCAAACCAAAGAACAGCCGATTCAACCAGCGTATTGGGAGAAATTTCAAAGTCAAGACTCGCTATTCTACCGCAACGGCGGAAGCTTTAACCAAACCAATTCCCGATTCGAACGAGCTGAAAAATGCATCCAAATGCAGTGATAAAGTTTGATCAAACATTAGATTTCTTCAAGCATCAGAGGGAGAATCAAAACAAGTGGTAAATCAATTCAATCATTCTGAGAAAACAAAAGAAGAAAATCAACTAATCCAAAGAAAAGGAGGGTCCTAAATTTTTTTGGAATTTTGGGAATTTGTTGCAGCTGCAACAAAATGTTAGAAGACTGGTTGATCAATCCAAATATTGATAAATATGATTGTTTAATGTTTGATGACAGCATTGGAAAAGAGAAGACAATAGATAAAAGCAATGAATTATTTTATAATTTGGTGGATAGTAGTAGAGAGTCAAGAGGACAACAACAGTTTCAAGAGAAGAAAATGTAGGTGTACCAGTCAAAGGATAGATTGGACATGGGGATTGAATAACTAAGGTTGTTGATGGTGAAGATGTCATAGAAAAGGAATGAATAAAGGATGAATATTTACATCAGCAGAGCAAATAGACAAAACAATGGCAGAAGGAAAGTGACAGAATAGGATTGCAGAAGAAAGGCTAGTGGAGTATTGCAACATAAAATTTGGAAACCATGAGAATTGAAGATGACAAAGATGGGACAACATGATCAAATGGATGATCAGTTACATAATAAATTTTTGGATCTAGGCATACTGAAGATAGAAGGTTATGACCAGGAGGTCATATTTATTTCTTCCTGGGGAGTCTGATGTAGGAGCATCTTGCTCTCCATCATAATTCAAGTTCAAAGTTTGATTAGGCTTATAAGGGGTCTTAAATCTGAATTGATGGTCTTAGAACCATCACATTGTAAATAACCTATATGTTTTACTTGATTCTAGATGATGGTGAGTCAGTTGGGTGAGTCACTAGGTGGACGATGAGTCAATTGATGAATCATGTATGAAATCCCTCAATTAGTGCAGTGAGTCATAGGATAGGGTTGATAGTTAGACTTAATTTAGTATGCCATTGAGAGTATTAAGGATCTAAATTATAATGGTTCATGAATCCAATTATGTATAAATGTAAACCTGTGAGGCATAGATAGGGAGAGCGACAGGGGGACAGATACATACGATAGAAAGAGTAGGTAGAGGGATACATTGCTTGTTGAATTTCTGTAAAAGATTGACAAGTCTATGTATGATTTCATGGTTTTTGAAAGTGGGAAAAATAGAGATCAATTGATCGATTCTCTGGTCAACCGAAGGAGAATTAGGTAAACAATGCTTGAGAATTTCACTTATGAAATACGCGTGCAGAGTTAACCTTGTTTTAGGTTATAGAGTGAAATCGATCACTACAAGAATCAATGAGAACTGAGATATAAACATGTGTAGGTTTGGATAAATGAGATCAAGTGTAAGAAGATCCGACAATTGGAGAAGTTTTGCAGAAGAATAGTAGAAGGAAGAACATTCCATAAAGGAAGTCATATTGATGATGGAGATTGGATTTGTACAGATATAACTGTCATAGATTAGATCCACAAAGGAAAATAGATCAAAGGTCTAGATTCACCTTGCAGAAGATCAATGGCTTGGACAGAAGTTGCGGGAGAAGATTTGCGGGAGTCGTAATTCGAAAAATGAAAAGGTGCATCCCACATGCAGAAATACCGCTAGGGGCACATAATTGCGAGAGATCCATTTTAATTGGAAAAATGTACACCCACATCCCGTATCCCGCAAGTTGTAGAAATTGATTGTGGAAGGACTTAGCCAGACAGCTAAGTTTAAAGGTTCTGCTAAATTTAGAACCTAACTATTCCCAGGGAAGCCGATTCAAATTGGTTTATTGGCTTAATTTGGTGATTTGAATACAGTACTCTGTGCTGGTTGGAATCATAAGGTGACTATATTTCAATTATAAGCTTGATAACATGAAGAAAAATAGGTTTCCTATATCATATTCAAGAACTATTAGAAATCACTTGAGGCTAAAGATAGGGTGGACTCATGATCATACTTCTTTCAACCATCTGTGGGGGGTCATAGATAAGGATTCCTTTGTAGTATAAACTCTCTTAATAGTATTGACACAATTAACTTTAAATAAAAGATTTAGTGCAACATTTATTGAGAATATGAAAATATTAGTTTACTACAAGGTGTCCATTAAACCTAAGGTTAGAAGATCAAAGTTATCTAGCCATGTATTTTTTCTAGTTTCAAGAAGGAAATAAATACAAAAAAATAACAAGAAAACCACTATGAGCTTCATTGTGAAACTAGGAGTTAGACAAGACCTATATCACCATTGGAAGAAAGAAATTGCAAAGTTTGCAATACTAAGAAGGTAGAATATGAAAAATATTCTCTTGGATTGCACAACGTACATAGAGATTAGATCTTATTTTAAAACATTTGTAATTTTAGTAATTTTTATAACATGTTACTATATAAAATCTAAAATGAGCTTGATAATATCATTTGCAAGCTATTTGAAATTGGAAGCAACATAACAAATAAAAAATAATTAACTTTTATTTATTAGGGTCCAACAAAACATTGTTGGTCTCAATTGATGGTAAAGCCATCACAATCATCATATTTATTATCTTCAAATTTGGGATCAAATTCGTATTGAGAGGAACCTTCTGCAATAAACAATGAAAATGCATGATATAACAGAAATAGAAGAGCACATAAGAGATTTTATTGATCACAGGACACTTCTAGGGGAAAACCTCCTTTGAGCAAGCTCAAATACAAATAACTCTTGGATACCTTCATTGGGCTCAACACTCACTTATACACTAAGTTGAATATTTTTGTTTTGGATATTTTGTTTCAAAATTTAAAAGGAATTTTGTTTTTTACTATGAAACTGTTTTGGGGGATTTTGGTCCATTTTAAGATTGCTCTCTCTCTCTCTCTCTCTCTCTCTCTCTCTCTCTCTCTCTCTCTCTCT
>LPNX010133385.1:69918-103146 GCA_001517045.1 Pseudotsuga menziesii
ATGGGTTTGTTGAGGCCCATACAATTGTTACATATTTAGATCGGTAGGAAAATATTAAATATGAAACATACAATTTACACTGAAATTTGTAAATTTTGGCGAATATTATGATAAAAAAAACATATTTTATATAATATAGGTGATATTAGAGACTAAAAATGACCAAATAGCGAATTGTTTTTTTGAAAAAAAACCCCAAAAATTAGCCAATTAGTGAAATTTTTCCCCTAAAGTTTTCCCTGCTTCTTACCCTTATAAATATCTTGGAATTGACATCCATCCTAAGATAAATGGGAATTATCCTGGCTAGATAAAGAATAGTTGATATTGGAAATATTTCTATGGTATTGAAAATGATTATAGATAAGTTGATTTCTTGTTTTTGGTAAAACCCAATTTTGTCTTACCACTTATTATCCCAACCTTTTTGTATAGTTAATGAAGTCTAGGGTCGTATTATTTTTAAGAATCCTTGAGTAAAATGGATAAAATAAAAAATTGTTTTACAACACACAATCTTAGAATGGAAAGCAATAAGTCATACAATATTATTCTTTTAAAGTTTGAATTCTAACATGTGGAAAGTAATGATAAGACAAGGTACCTATTGTACAACTATAATCTTGATAACATGAAGAAAAAGGGGTTTCCTTTATCGTATTCAAGCACTATTTGAAATCACTTGAGGCTAAAGAGAGGGTGGACTCAAGATCATACTGCTTGCAACCATTTGTGGGGGATCGTTGATGAGGATGCCCTTCATAGTATAAACTCTCTTAAAAATGTTGTCACAACTAAATTTAAGGAAAAGCTTCAATCCAACATTGATTGATAATAGGAAAATATTATTTTACTACAAAGTGCCCATCAAACCTAAGGATAGAATATCGAAGTTATCTAGATATCTATTGTTTCTAGTTTCAAGAAGGGAAAAAAATAACAATAAACCCCTATGAGCTTCATTGTGAAACTAGGAGTTAGACAAGGCCTATATCACCATTGGAAGAAAGAAATTGAAAATTTTGCAATACTAATAAGGTAGAATATGAAAAATATTTTCTCTTGGATTGCACAACCTACATAGAGATTCGATCTAAGTTTAAAGCATTTGTAATATTAGTAATTCTTATAACATGTTAATCTATAAAATCCAAAATGTGCTTGATAATATCATTTGCAAGCTATTTGAAATTGGAAGTAACATAATAAATAAAACTAACTTTTCTTTATTAGGGTCCAACCAATCATTGCTGGTCTCAAATGAAGGTAATGTCATTGCGATCATCAAAGGTAACGTCATAACATCATATTCTACTAATGAACTAAGAAAATTTATGAAATAAAGAGGAGATAATTTTTTCCAAAGATGTAAATTGCATCTAAATAAGGTTGTAGAATTATGCAAAGGTATACCAAGATAATATCTACTGAATCCAATTACTACATGCTCTTTGTGAGATAGTATAGTATTCTTAGTGGGTTCACATGCATTCTTATCCTACTCAAGTGAATTCATTGTCTCTACTAGTTTTCTTTCCTACTATAACATTATCATGTACACATCTATAGAGGCATCAATGTTGGTTTGTGGAGCTCGCTCTTCCAGATTCAAAGATGTTATTTTTCAACTGTGTTTGCACCCCAGGTTTACTATACACTCATCCTAGCTAGGGGGTCTGGGGGTGAAGCCCCCGAAGGAAAATTTTGGGTTGTTTTTTGGCCAACAGTTTGCGGACCCATGGTATTGGGTGACCCGTAGTATTTTCCCATGGTATTTCTCCTATAAAAGAAACCCATTGTAAAAAAATTGTGTATTGTATTGTAGAATTGTAGACAACCTCTGTGATTGTGTGAGAGAGACTATGAGAGTGTGAAGAGGAAGTACAACGAGGTTGATGTAGGTTGTATCCATTCATTTTGCTGGATAGTATAATAAAAGGGGATGGAAATTTCTATGTCGACGTAGCCCATCTTGGGCGAACCATGTCAAATCCGTGTCTTTCTTGTAATATGTTTGACGTGTTTGCATCTTGTTTAATTATTTAACCGTATAATTGTTATTGCTCTATGATCCTATTTTTCTAACAATCAACAACCTACAAAATGGATCAAATTCATGACTTCTTTTAAATTTTCAATTAACACTTTTCAACTATGCTTTTTCTTTGAACATATTATTTTAAAGCTTAATTAATCATCTCTTTTTGCTAACTAAATTTACTCTTACCATGTGATAATTTTTATCATTTTTTTCGTAATGCATTTTTGATATATTGTGATCATTGTATTGTCAAGCTAGTTTGTAAGTGCAATTTTGTTTTTCCCAAATTTGTTGCATATTATGTATAATACTATTTTCTTTTCTAAATCTCAGTTTTGATTATATATGACTTTCTTGATAGTATGGTGTATCTTTGTGTAAGTTACAAAATTTGTTATGCATTGTTCATTGGCTTAAGATTGAGTTTTAGAAAAAATCACATTTCTTTCCATGTGTATGGTTTCGGATACAATGGAGAGAAATTAACTGTTTTTATATATTAAAATGTATCACCTTCTTTCAAACCTTACCATTATTATTTAATGCAATGAATAATTTGTTACATAGATCTACAATGAGAAGATGGAGCTTTATTTTGATCAAATAACACTCTAAGAAAAAATTGGGGTTTCATTCGAAATGCATTTCACAAAAATTTGGGGTGTCATCTAAAATGAGATTTAGATCTTTAAAAATGATGCTTGAAGGTTTTTGGGTATTCAAATTGAATTCATATTTTAGAAACAATCCAAGACCTATAGATATGAAAATGAGCCATTATGACCTCTCATAAATATAGAATCTTGAAATTCACAAGTTGTTAAAGCTATGAACTTTGTTTTAAATATGACTACACGAACACTAATTTTGAATCCACATCTTTCCTTTGTAACCTATAAAAAATTGTTTTGCAATTATATACCATGGAAAAAATTTACAACCTAATGTACATAGGGAGGTACCCAACGAAATAATTGTTGGAGAACCTATTAACCTTGAATTATCAAACATAAAATAAAATCACAAAAGGGAATAGTATTCCAAGAAAATAGGTGTTGTCTAAAGACACCGTTACAACACTTAAGCACAGTGAATCATGATCAGAAAATCACAATGCATAATGAGTATGAAACACATCTAAAATCACTATCATTATGTTGCAAAAACGATGGGGTCTTCCTGTTACGGTTTCTAGATATAACCAACTTCTTGTAAATGAGGAGGATTTAGTCTACAAATGTGGGTTGCAAGTCCTGACCATTTGTATATAATCTGAAATGTCCCAAAGTTTAGTTGATTTTTGTAGTCATGTCACCCACAGTATTTTTGACCATTTAGTCATCTAAGCAAGAGAAAATTGAGTCATTCTACCTACCTTCCTAGTTGGGCCTGTAGTTTCCTTCTCCACTAGTTTCTTGTCACCTAATGACTCTCTATTTCTGGAATATCCATAGGTGTGATGAACCATCAACACCTTATGTTTCCTCACCCTCCCCTCCCACGCTTCCATCAACACAAAACTATAGAGATTCAAGAAGTGAAATTACTTGCTCTAAAAACCCCCACATAATTGTACCTTCCTGAAGCCCAAGCATAGGATGAAGTTTCACAAACTTAGATTCTGAGAAACATTTCATAAATATATAAGAAACCTAATCATCTGTTCTGCAATAAATAAGTGAGACAATTTTTCCTATACCAAATGTCTCAAATAATGAACATGAAGTTCAACATGCTTCATTTTTTTATGGGAAACATGATGATCAACAACTTGAATATCACTTTAATTATCATAGTAAATAACAATGGATATTGAAAAACCAAGCTCATCAAGAAGCAGATGAATCCCAACTACCTCTATACATGCATTGATAGCACCACAATGCTAGGATTCTGTAGTAGAAATGAATCATACCTTTTGTGTCTTACATGACCGGAAAAACGATCCATTAATCAAAACAAATAGGCAAAAGTGGATTTTGATTCATTGAAGTCACCACCCTAGTCAGAATCAGTGTACCTGAATAATGGTTTAGCAATGTGACAATACTTAATACCAAACAAATAATTTCCCTTAATGTATAAAAAAAATTCTCTTAGTAGCCTTTTAGTGTATTTCTTAAGGATTCGACATGGAATGAGAAACCACACTAATAACAAATGATATATCTAGCTGATTATGGGCTAAGTAAATTAGGGTACCAAGCAATTGATGATAGAGAGTGACATCGACTCTTTTAGAGTCACATTATTTTGACAACTTCACTCTCGATTGCTAAGGTGTAGCACATGAATTATAGTCATCCATATTGAATCATTTCAAAACATTCAAGGCATATTTAGGTTGAGAAAGAAAGATACCATCATCCATTTGTAAAATTTGAATGCCAAGAATGAAATGCAAGAGACAAGGTCAATCGCATCAAACGTATCTGCAAGTTGTTTCTTCAAACACAAAATTAGATTGACATTTTCTAGTTATGACTAAATCAATATACAATGCTAAAATCAAAGTATCATCATGAACATGTAGTACATAAATACTATGATAAGATCCATAACATTTCAATCAAAGAGTAATGAAGAAATGATCAATATTTTCATACCAATAATGAGGTGCTTGTTTCAAACCATACAAAGAATTATTTAGTAGAAAAACATGACCAGAATCGGTCATGATTCCAGGAGCTTGATCCATATATATTTCTTCATTTAAATATCCATGAAGAAAAACACTTTTAACATCCATTTGATGAATCTTCCTTCCAACATGAGTAGCAAGGGAAAGTATTAGTCGGATACAATTCCTCTTTGGAATAGGAGCAAAGGTTTTAGTGTACCTGATTCCTTTTTTCTTATAGAATCCCTCAGAAACCAAGCGAGTCTTGTGGAATTCAACAACATCATTGAAGGTAAAATTGGTCTTATATACCCATCAACACTTCACGACAATCTTTCCTTTATGTTAAGGAATAAGGTCCAATGTTTGATTCTTCTTCACGGATTCAATATATACATTCATAGAATTTTCCCATTCAGGAACACCCTGAGCATCAACATACATACTAGGGTAACATGTGTCAAAAACATGTGCCATTACATAAATAGGGCCACACTATTTTTGACCATGAGTATGTCGACCACTGCTAGGATTTATAACATCCAATCCAATAACTTCAATCATATCAATAGCCCACCAAGGTAAGAAATTAATTGGAGATTTGAGTAAGCTATCATTAGTTATGTGAGCCGAGGAAGTCATAGTTCCAAATTCCATAGCCATAGTAGACCAAATACTAGTTGAACCAGGAGAAGAAATCAACGATCTGGTTGGAACTCCACATATGGGTATAGTCAATCCAGACTCTTCAAGGATGTCAAATGGACCACTATTCAATAGACTAGAGGAGGAATCAAACAACTTATTATATGAATTATTTTCATCAAATATCACACTTTTGCTTAATATTATTCGTTGTTTGATAGGATCACAAAATATATTGGATTTTAACTCATCATAATATCCCACCATGATGCAAGCATGATTGTTTGCATTCAATTTCTTTCTACATTAATCATTGTTATGCACCCAAGAAACACATCAAAAGGATATGACATGTCCAACAGAGAGTTTCCTACCATTTCATCTTTTGAATGGTGTCATGTCAATCATAACTAGAGTCAATACAAGGTTCATGAGAGAATTTGAGTAGCACACAACTTCTTTCCAAAAATTTGTCAGGAGATATTTTTTTTACAATAGGAACCTAACCATTTATACCAAAATCCTATTCTTCCTCTCTATGAAGCCATTCTACTGAGGGGTGTGAGGGAAATATCTATTCTAAGAATTGTCATTTGAAATATATATTCTTCATTTTTTTGTCTCACATATTCACAACCAGTGTCTGACCTCAAACACTTAATGGATCGTCCAAACTATTTTTATATAATTCCCTAAATTCCTTTAATTTTTGAAAGACTTGACTCTTATTCTTCAAGAAATATATGCATGTGAAACTAGATAAATCATTAATAAAGGTCAAAATATACTTTGCACTTGATAATGAAATTTTTTTCATGAAATAGAGATCATTGTGAAGAAGCTCAAGTCGGTCCTATGCACTCCATGATTTACTTGAATCAAAGGGTGTCTGACGATACTTTCCAAGTATACATCATTTACAAACTCCATCAGGTAAAATAGTCTTTGGAAAGCTAGTAACCATGTTGTGAGTCAACATAATTTTTGTATTTATAAAGTTTAGATGACCAAGTCCTTCATCCCAAGTTTGGATTTTGTCATCGGTTTGAGTGATAAATGTAGTTGGACCAGTTGTCCTGGAAACATTCATAGGATTCTCACAAAAATTATAAATTCTGTCTTTGGGATCTATAAAACCTAATCAACAATTTTCCCCAATCCTTAGATCCTTTATGATAAAGTGATCCCACCAAAACATGGTAGTTTTCTTGGTCTTTTAAAGTTGGGAAACTAACAACAAGTTTTCTCTCAAGATCAATACATGATAGAGCCTTTGGATATGTAACCATGCTGGGATTTGACATCACCATTTCTAGTGATAGTGATATCGAAATCATCAATGACATAAATATTATCTTTAGTATCACCACTTAAGGAATAAAATAGAGAAGCATCCTTTTCAATATGATGAGTGTATCCAAAGTCAACTATATTTTCAGTATGAATGGTGCACATATGTAATGCATAGGAAATACTAACACATAAGGTATAATTTTCACGAGTTCAATCGGTTGATTGTCCAATAAATTCACCGTCCTCAAGGTGATTGACCTTCCCTTCTAAATACTTCATCTTCTCCCAATAGTTATTATTTACAAGAAAAACCTTTTCACAACACCAATAGGTCTTATTCTTATGATCCTTTTTTGTCAACAACGACTCTTTAGTTTTCCCTTTTGTATATTGGTCGATACATTCTGGTTGGTGGTCCTACCAACCATGTTCTTTTAAGGTTTATATTGACCTTGATTTAAAGCAAGTGAGCCTAGTTTTTTCTACCAAGCTTCCCTTCTTCAAGAAACTTATGTTGATTCTTAATTCACAAATAACATAAAGTTTCAAAGGTAAAATCCATACCATCTTGCTTACATGATATCCAATTGGCATGCAAATAAGAACATAATATGTCATGGCATCTTAAAATTTATCAAAACTAGCTCAATGAGTTGTTTATCCTTCTTCACAAATTCCTTTCCACATTCTCCCAGTTTCACTTGTAACTCCTTGATGTGAGCTAAGTAGTTCTCGATACAATCAAAGGAAATAAATTCCATAGAGATAAATTCTTTCGCTATTTGCATTACTTCACCTTTATTTATATGATTGAGTGGAGTCTTTAGCTTGTTCTAGATAGAATGAGGACAATTTATCCCTCTTGTATGAGAGTGAACCTCCCTCGAGATGTAGTTTGTAATAAAATACACATCTTCATATTTCTTAACGTTGATGAAAACATACAATCAACATCCATCGGATTAGAAATAGCAGTCATCATGAACTTCCATAGTCCTTTACTTTTCAACAAGGTCTCCATATCTGTATTTGAGATTGCATATTTGTGTTCTTTGAGAACAATGGGTTATACCTTGGAAGTCATCCTTTTGATCTAAGATATATTATCAAAGTTCAAGAAGAGTTATTAGTTGAGAAACATTTTCCCATAAATAAGCAACCATAGATATGAGTCAGAAATATATATAGACAATAGGGTTAAGGAAAAAAACATCGCTCTGATACCATGTTGGAGAATTAACATTGAACTATAGAAAATAAAATCAAATCACAAAAGGGAAGAGCATTCCAATAAAAAACATCGTGTCTAAAGACACTATTACAACACTAAAGAACACTACATCATGATTAGAATATAAGAATGAGTATGAGTATGAAAGAAATCTAAAATCATTATTGTTATGTTGGACAAACCATATGGTGTTCCTTTTATAGTTTCTATATCTAACCAACTCCATGGAAGTGAGGAGGATCTAGTCCATAAAAGTGGGTCGCATGTCCTAACCATTCTCGTAGAATCCACAATGTCCAGAATTTTATTCATTTGTTGTAGTCACACATCCCATGGCCATTTTGACCATTCATTTGTTCGAACAACTGATGTTTCAGTCATTCCTCCATCATTCCTAGTCGGGCCTCCAATCAACTGCTTCACTAGTTGCTTGTCTCCAAATGATTTTTTGTCTCCAAAAGATCCAAAGGTGTGATGAATCCTCAAGAGCTTAGGTTCCAACAATAATGATATGTATTTTTTCCATCTCTATTAAATGTGTCCCATGAAGTAGGTGTAGTTTTAAAAGAAGTAATTTTAATAATAATTACTTGAAGGTTTCAACCTACTAGAAAATTCCTTCTCTAGAAAGTACCTAGAATGTTCCACCTACTAGAATGTTCTTTCTCTACAAAGTACCTATTAGATTTTATAGAAATTATATAAATAAGTAGAAACAATGTAATGAGATTTCTTGTGAAATTTTGATGTAGTATTTGTAGCATGCATGGATTGGGGAGTTATTTTTATGTCAAGGAATGATTGATGGTGTTTCCTTCTGTTGAGATAGCAACAGCCTCCCGTTTGAAAAAATGGAAATCTTGATTATTGAAAATAATTTACTTGAAAAATGTTCTCCTAATTATTTTCTTAGGTAATGTAATTTGGTTTTCCTAGTTTCATTCTTGCTTGATTGTTCTTCCATGTATTTAAGTTTAGATTGTAAACCCTAAATCATTTCTTTTACTGAATACTATTTTTCTAATGAATTTTGAGTTTTCTTTAGTGCTGAAATGATTTATCCCCTTGAAGTCATTTTTTTTATCAAGTTTTAAAATGATTACAATCCTTTTAGTTTTCATATTCTATAATTCTTGATGTAAGAGACATTACACGCCCAAAAATTATTACAAATGGTCACACTAATCATTTTGTAAAGTGTAGATTTGATCTTATGCAATATATATACTATATGCAATGAACTAATCTAGCCTTCAAATTTGTACTTTTGTGAAGTTTCACAACACAACTAACTTATAAACATATGCATTGTATCAAACAAAAGGAACTTTGCTCACAATATATCACACCATATAATTTTGAAACCTGGTGTTGAACACAATTTTTGGATCTACATTGAAACATAAAGTTAGAAAAGTGTAACATATCACACAGAAAGAATATTCTTGATGATGCATTGTGTTGCCACCTTTCACACACCTGGGTTACGTGGCAGAAATCTTCAAGCCACTCAGTGTGTCCTTGGGGGCAAGTCTTGAGTCAAAGTTGTCACCTTGTTTTTGACTCCTCTGTTTAGGCTCAACTCCTAACGAAGCCAAGGGGGGTAGACCCTATTAAGTTACTAAGGAAAAATTATTTAGTATGATGATGGTATTAAAGAGTAATTTTTTTAGGAGTTTCGATTTAACAATTGTAAACAGCAAATAACATGATGAGATAATCACAAGTAAGCACAAAAATGACATCCAATCACATATAGATTGAAAGAAATAGCAGTTGATCGCTGCCTTGAAAATGGAGTCGAAAAACAATTAAGAGTGCTTGCAAGTGCTGGATTGAATGTTGTGCAATTGTATCTTGGTTAATTTTAAATTAATGTAAGAAGATGAGTAATTTAACTTAGGTGAGGGGACTCTAGATATACCCAGGGGGTACTTGAAGTATGTCCAAAACTAAACCGTCACGGCTACCTGCAAGGAATATGTGGGTTGAATGGAGCCTCTGAGGCTATTGTTCATAATGCACCCAAAGGTGTAACAGAGATCAGTGCCCCAAGGTCACTTTTCAGGAGTTCCTGCTTCCTTTGGGTATTTTTCCACCGTAATGGTTTAATCGAGGCGTTGGATTTTCGCCTGATGGTTTGTCAATTTGGGGAGAGTGAATCCCAATTATTCTAGTAAATCAAGTGATTTTGATGCACCTTGACTGATCAGATGAACCGCAGCCAAGTACATAGCATACAAACTAGATTCTTTGTTATTTTTAGTAAATTTTAAAAGAGGTGTTCTTGTTAAAAAGAAAACCCTCTAGGAACCTCTTTCGGTCCAAGTGGACCTCAATTGGGGAATAAAGGAGGGGTATATTTTATTATGATTACTAAAACAAATTATGATAGCAGATGAAGCATAAACAGATAAGCAAACCACAATTTTCTAATTAGACTACCACGACCATTTCTTCACCTTTCGGCTCAAAAGGAGGCTCATGGGGTAAGTACTAAAATTAATTTGAAACCACCAGATATGGAATATGTAAATGATTATAATCCAAAGTATACTACCCTGTAGATTAGAACTACACTAGATTGAAAAAAGATGAACAAAAAGTAAAAAATGACACAGACGCAAATCCCCCCGGGGGGATGGTGAATAGGCTCAAAAGAGCCTATTCAAAAAGATTTTTATTTTTATTAGCAGAAATGACAATATTGGAAAAATGAAATTAATTGAATTGGTCCTTATATGGAATGAGACGAAAGGTTTACAAATTCCAAAAAATTGAAAATTTTGGAAGACGGAGACCCCCTGGAGGGTTTCGAATGGTCCAAAAAATGCTTTCTGGAAAGTGGATCCTCCTATTTTATGTTACACCTGATAAAAAATAGAAAGCTTATCACAGTTAAATATGCCAAAAATTACTTTGAATGTACTTTTGGATGAACAAATGTTTTACCCAAAAATTCTAAGTTAAAACTAGTTTTTAAAGAAATGGAAAAAGAACCAAGGAAAGCAAGCCTTCCTTGGGATCTTGGCATGCTTTGGGGGCAGCCAATATGAAGCACCTAAATTTATGAATATAAATTTTTATATTCTAAGGAAACAATCATGTATTCAACAAGTTTTAGATCTACTTTCATAGCCTTGAAAAATGACAATTTTCCCTAAAACTAGATCTAGAATGCTTGTAAAAAATTCTTTAGGAATGAGATCTAGTTTTATGGGATTTAATTCAGAAATATATATGTAAGATGAACTCATAAATTTATAGATCTAAACAAATTTAAAGCTGAAAAACAAGTAACCGTACTGATTTTGAAGAAATTTGAAGGAGGAAGAGGAAAGGAAGAGTGCTTGTTGTCGGGGAATGGATCTGCAAAGAAGACTAGTTAGTGGAATGCCGAGGGACAATTCCTTCACGAAAAATTTGAATGCCCAATGGAGTCAATCTAGATCCATAGTTCTTCCAACCCCTATTACTTGAAAACTACAAGCAATCCTGCACAAAACCTTATGAGATATGGATAGAAATATATGAAGAAAGAGAGGGATTACATGCAAATAAACTTATTTAAACATGTATGATCTGAATCTTTAAGCATATATACTATGAGATATTGAAAATCAACTAATATTACTTTCCCAACTATACTCCTATTGATTTAGCTAAATCGTTAAGCCAGATAGGATTCAGATGTATAAATTGAGAGAAAGCCAATGGTAAAAAGCTGCAAAACAATGTTAAATCCACACATATAAAAGCATTACACAAATTTGGCCTCCAAATATTCACTTTATTTCAATAGAAAAAGATATTACACAGTATTACAACAGCAACAGCTCCTCAATCCAACTCTAACTAGCTTAGAAGAGGCATTTTGAGCTTTATTTATACAAAAAAGGAGATCCACCCCTAAGGGGCACGAATCCCAAGGAGACAGGCCACTACAACTGAAGGAGAGTCCATTAATGCTGATATGAAGCTGAGCTGAGCCTACTTGTCAAACGGGGGGATGATTGAGCTGACACATCAACCCACAGAATGACACATCAATCCACAGAGCTTCTAGGAGATCCCACACGTGTGGAGGAGAGAGAGAGGGCACAATTCCCCATAAAGGATGTTGAAGATCAACTCTAGATCTGTCTAGATCACCTCATTCATTCAAGAATTTGTCAGATCCAGTCAATCTGGTTCAGATCTGACTGATTTCAATCAAATCGATTGAGAATCCACTGATCTAGGATTTTGGATTTGCTCCATTATTCATCAATTTATTAATTAAAATAATCAATAATTGATTTTTTGGGGTTTTCTGACCTAAGTGATGGAAAATCACTCAAAACCTGAAAAAAGTGGGTCCATGGGTTTACATGGTGCTCTTAGCTTGAAAATGAGCACCTACATGACTGCAACTGATTATTTGGCCCACTTTTATTAGAAAACAAATTTTTCCAATTAAACTATTAAAAAATAGCCTAAGTTTTGGAAAAATTAAATTTTAATAAAAAACAGTGAAAAATTAAAAAAATTAAAAATTAAAAAAACCTAAGGGGACTTAGACATGTTCATATGACTCAACCAGAATGCTTAGCATGTTTATACATTGACACATAGACTCTAATAAGCTCAATAGGCCTAAATGTCAAGACAACCATCCCAACTTTGGAGGTATTGTGTGAAAAACTCAGAAATTATCAGTCATTTATTCAACAACCAATAATAAACAAGGGAAAAAACACCCTGGGCTGATCGGATTGACAAATAAAGTCTAAGAGACCGAGTCTTTTACAGACACTATCATGCTAGAACATTTATTACAACTCCCCCAAGGGGATATGAACATGTGATATAGCACAACAATCACTTCCCAGAAGCAATTCTGAAGGTCTTATGAAGTTCGAACAAGTTATGCTTGTCCGGTTCACCAGGCTCATTTGATAAAAAACCACTAAGTACAACTTAGGTGGTAACATTCTGGCTCCAACTGTGGGACGTGTGCTCGATCTGGTCTTTAAGGCAAGGAGAGGATACGAGAACACTAGAATCTCTGGTTTATATACCCTGTAAAAACATCTCAACTTGACAAGAAAATACTTAGTAGCACAAGTTTTATAAAAAGCCAAATGAGCCATTAAGCTGATTTATTTAAAGAAAATAAATGTAACTAACTAAAAGAAGCAAATTTTTACTATAGCTAAGTATAAAATAGAAATGCAGAAAGTAAATGCTCTCTTTCAAGGAGCTTATTTTCCTACTCTAAGCATGATATAAAAAAGGGTTAAGTGTAATCAGAAATCCAATGTAACCACCTAAGTATTTTATTAACATAAAAACAAACTTGTCTTTAGTTACCAGCCAAAGTAAGGATACCTTATTTAGAAAATGCAAACCTGCGTGATGATTCAGAATGGGTGGGATGGATGGGAGATCATAGGCATGAATAATGTCATAAAAATTCTTCCCCAACTTGTATGTTCTCATGCATGATGCTTCTATCCATGACTGGATAGGACTGATATACCAATCCGAACGATGAGGTAGACTGACTACATCATCATACTTATCACCGGGGCTTATCAAATGATAACTCGTTGCACAATCCCCAAGTAGCTCCAAATCACAAGGAACCTCTATATGTAAAAAAGATGGCTGAGACTGATATTCCACTGACTGCATCACATCTGAATTTTCACAACATTGCTTCTCAATGTCTTCATTATTGATACCTTTGTACAGATCTAAATGATCATATAAGAGTTTTGAATGCTCCTTTTCCATACTAGGATTTTCCCAGGTCTCCAGATCCATGCTTCCCTTTGTGGAAGTATAGTAAATTGGACTTCCACAAATTTCTAAATAGACACTCCCCTTGCTAGATATAGAATAGATGGGATTCTTAATAATATATTCACAAAAATTCCAATAGTCATCACCGCCATCTATGTCAGATGTGATGGATTCTCCATTGCTGATATTACATTTTGATATCAAGTTCTCTTTGTCTTCATTACTGATAGTGATATATGGCTCAGACTGATAATATGGATATACTACATGCTCCTTTTCTATATCAAAATTTTCCAAGGCCACAAGGTCCATGTTCTCTCCTTTAGATATGCAATAGATAAGAGACTCAACAAAACCATCCAAAGTTTCTGGTTCATTATTTTCCTCATATATTGGATTTTCCATGAATGTCCAGGACTCCTATTCAACATCTTTGTCAGACATAAGGGAGTCTTTGTCACTTGTATCATGATCCAAGTTATACTTGCCCTCATTTTCATACTCATATTCTTCAGAAAAATGGGAACAAGGCAGTAAATCTTCTATACTGTCATCATTATATGGAGAACAGGTAGGAGTCCCATCATGCACATTATGGTTTTCATCATAAGTTTCAATATAATATTCTGCAATGATTTCATCCTTAGGTAGATCTGGAGTACAAATGTGATCATCATCACTAAAATAATCATGAAAGCATTCCTAATCATCACTTTTCTCTGTTGATGTTACATGAGGAGGGTCTTCAACAATTTTTTCAATTAATGGCTCTTCATGCACAGATTCGATGGGATCATAATGGATTTCTGAACATTGGTTGTTGTACACCATGTTGATACTAGATATCTTAGGGTACTCTGTATGAAACTCTTTCCAAGAAAAGAAGTACCTCAAATTGGTATTAATAAATGATTTAGCATTGAATGATTCAATATCATTTCCATCATAATGTCACTGCTTCAAAAATATTTCGAAGAACTTTGGAAGAGAAGTAATAGATTTCTTAGGAAAACACTCATGACGCCAACATGAAGTGTCCCCTTGCAGAGAATGAGAAAACATTTCCATCATATGATCCTCATGTTGAATGTGATTTTGACTTATATGTGATAGAAAAATCATAACATGGAATCTGGCTGAGTGATCATTATCATCCCCTTGAAAGCATGGAAGGGAAGTAGATTCCATTTCACTAGCGAGACGATTAGGAAAGCCAGGGATCATAGAGAAATCAATGGGAGGAAAATCATAGGAAGCTCGAGTAGCAACTTCTATTCTTTTAATATCCATATCAAGAATAAGTGAAAATGGAGAAATTATGGAACTGAAAAATGGAGTTGAGCCTTAAATTTCACTGTTATGTGGGATCAC
Source organism: Pseudotsuga menziesii (assembly GCA_001517045.1). Taxonomy (NCBI): domain Eukaryota; kingdom Viridiplantae; phylum Streptophyta; class Pinopsida; order Pinales; family Pinaceae; genus Pseudotsuga; species Pseudotsuga menziesii. The sequence goes on from LPNX010133385.1 coordinate 84,907, forward strand.
ATACACACAATCAGTCCAAAAAAGTTTTGTGAGAAACAAGGGTTTGATCCCTTCAATGGAATCGCCATGTGAGAATAAAAATATACATTTAAGAACTCTCACAAAAATATTTTTTTCTTTTCTTTGTAAGAAACTGAAAAAAGGTCAATGGAGTTGCCAGATAAAAAATTAAATATCTACTCTAAGAATTCATCAAACAAAGCAAAAACAAAAAGGAAGAAAACAAATGTCATACTCGGGAATAAAAAGATTTATCCCTAGAAACAATGCCAAAAAGTGTTGCCGCCTTTCACACACCTGGGTTACGTGGATGAAATCTTCAAGCCACTCGGTGTGTCCTTGGGGGAAAGTCTTGAGTCAAGGCGGTCACCTTGTTCTTGACTCCTCTGTTTAGGCTCAACTCCTAATGAAGCCAAGGGGTGTAGACCCTATTAAGTTACTAAGGAAGAATTATTTAGTATGATGATGGTATTAAAGAGTAAGTTTTTTAGGAGTTTCGATTTAACAATTGTAAACAACAAATAACATGAGGAAATAATCACAAGTAAGCACAAAACTGACACCCAATCACATATAGATTGAAAGATATAAACAATTGACCAATGCCTTGAAAATGGAGTCGAAAAACAATTAAGAGTGCTTTCAAGTTCTGAAATGAATGTTGTGGAATTGTATCTTGGTTAATTTTGAATTATTGTAAGAATATGAGTAATTTAACTTAGGCGAGGGGACTCCAGATATACCCAGGGGGTACTTGAAGTATGTCCAAAACTAAACCGTCACGGCTACCTGCAATGAATATGTGGGCTGAATGGAGTCTCTAAGGTTGTTGTTCATAATGCACCCGAAGGTGTAACAGAGATCAACGCCCCAAGGTCACTTTTTAGGAGTTTCCGCTTCCTTTGGGTATTTTGCCATAGTAATGGTTTGATCGAGGCGTTGGATTTTTGCCTGATTATTTGTCAATTTGGGGAGAGTTAATCCTAATTATTCTAGTAACTCAAGTGCTTTTGATGCAGCTTGAATGATTAGATGAACCGCAGCCAAGTACATAGAATACACACTAGCATCTTTGTTATTTTTAGTAAATTTTAAAAGAGGCGTTATTGTTAAAAGGAAAACCCTCCAAGAACCTGTTTTAGTCCAAGTGGACCTCAATTGGGGAATAAAGGAGGGGTTGATTTTATTATGATTACTAAAACAAATGATGATATTATATAAGGAATAAACAGATAAGCAGACCACAATTTTCTAATTAGACTACCACGACCCTTTCTTCACTTTTTGGCTCAAAAGGAGGCTCGTGGGGTAAGTATTAAAATTATTTTGAAACCACCAGATATGGAATATGGAAATTATTATAAGTCAAAGTATACTACTCTACAGATTAGAACTACACTAGCTTGAAAAAATATGAACAAAAAGTAAAAAATGACATAGACGCAAATCCCCCAAGGGGGGATGGTGAATAGGTTCGAAAGAGACTATTCGAAAATATTTTTATTTTTATTAGAAGAAATTAAAATATCATCAAACTGAAATTAATCCACTTGGTCCTTATATGGAATGAGACCAAAGGTTTACAAATTGCAAAAAATTGAAATTTTTGGAAGACGGAGACCCCCTGGGGGGTTTCGAATGGTCCAAAAATGCTTTCCGGACAATGCCTCATCCTCTTTTATGTTACACATACCAAAAAAAAGCAATCTTATCACAGATAAATATGCCCAAAAGTACTTTGAAAGTACTTTTGAATGAACTAGTTTTTAAAGTCTAAAGAAATGGAAAAATTCTAAGTTAAAACTAGTTTTTAAAGAAATGGAAAAAGAACCAAGGAAAGCAAGCTTTCCTTGGGATATTGCCCTGGTTTGGGGGAAGCCATTATGAAGCACTTAAATTTATGAATATAAATTTTTATATTCTAAGGAAACAACCATGCATTCAACAAGCTTTAGATCTACTTTCACAGCCTTGAAAAATGACAATTTACCCTAAAACTAGATCTAGACTGCTTGTAAAAATTTCTTTACGAATGAGATCTAGTTTTGTGAGATTTAAGGAAGAAATATATATGTAATATGAACTCTGAAATTGATATATCTAAATAAATTTAAAGCTGCAAACCAAGTAACCGGACTGATTTGGAAGAAATTTGAAGGAGGAAGAGGAAAGGAAGAGTGCTTGTTGCCGAGGAATGGATCTGAAAAGAAGACTAGTTAGTGGAATGTTGAGGGACAATGCCTTCACAAAAAATTTGAATGCCCAATGGATTCAATCTAGATCCATAGCTCATCCAACCCCTGTTACCTGAAAACTACAAACAATCCTGCACAAAACCTTATGAGATCTGGATAGAAATATATGAAGAAAGAGAGGGATTACATGCAAATAAACTTATTTAAACATGTATGATTTGAATCTTTAAGTATATATACTATGATATATTGAAAATAAAGTAATCTTACTTGCCCAGCTATACTCCTATTGATTTAGCTGAATTGTTAAGCTAGACAGGATTTAGATGCAGAAATTGAGAGAAAGCCAACGGTAAAAAGCTGCAAGACAATGTTAAATCCACACATATAAAAGCATTACACAGATTTGGCCTCCAAAGCTTCACTTTATTTCAATAGAAAAAGATATTACACAGTATTACAACAGCAACAGCTCCTCAATCCAACTCTAACTAGCTTGGAAGAGGCATCTTGATCTTTATTTATACAAAAAAAGGAGATCCAGCCCAGGGGGGACGCAAATCCCAAGGAGACATACCACAGCAGCTGAAGGAGAGTCCATCAATGCTGATATGAAGTTGAACTGAGCCTACTTGTCAATTGGGGGGATGATTGAGCTGACACATCAACCCACAGACTGACACATCAATCCACAGAGCTTCCAGGAGAGCCCACACGTGTGGAGGAGAGAGAGAGGGTGCAATTCCCCATAAAGGATGTTGAAGATCAACTCTGGATCTGTCCAGGTCACCTCCTTTAGTCAAGGATTTGTTAGATTTAGTCAATCTGGTTCAGATCTGATTGATTTCAATCAAATTGACTGAGAATCCACTGATCTAGGATTTTGGATTTGCTCCATTATTCATCAATTTATTAATTAAGATAATCAATAATTGATTTTTTGGGGTTTTCTGACCTGAGTGATGGAAAATCACTCTAAACCTGAAAAAAGTGGGTCCATGGGTTACATGGTGATCTTACTTTGAAAATGAGCACCTACATGACTGAAATTGATTATTTGGCCCACTTTTATTACAAAACCATTTTTTCCAATTAAATTATTAAAAATTAGCCTAAGTTTTGGAAAAATTAAATTTTAATAAAAAAAACTAAAAAAAATTAAAAAATTAAAAATTAAAAAAACCTAGGGGAACTTAGACATGTTCATATGACTCAACCAGAATGCCTAGCATGTTTATACATTGACACATAGACTCTAATAACCTCAATAGGCCTAAATGCCAAGCCAATCACCCCAACTTTTGAGGTATTGAGTGAAAAACTCAGAAATTATCAGTCGTTTATTCAACAACCAATAATAACCAAGGGAAAAAACACCCTTAGCTGATCGGATTGACAAATAAATTCTAAGAGACCGAGTCTTTTACAGACACTATCATGCTAGAACATTTATTACAACTCCCCCAAGGGGGTATGAACATGTGATATAGCACAACGATCACTTCCCAGAAGCAATTCTGAAGGTCTTCTGAAGTCCGAACAAGTTATGCTTGTCCGGTTCACCAGGCTCATTTAATTAAAAACCACTAAGTACAACTTAGGTGGTAACACATTGCATCCAACCATGTTCAAATTGAGATATTTAGAATTGGACCTACTTTAAATTTTGGAAACCTATGAAGTTTCACATAAGACATCATTTGAAATTTAAAACAATATTTTATGATATGGTCATTTTGAGACATTGAAAACACTTTGAGGCCATTGCATGACTAAAGCTTAAATTAGGAAACATTTTACACTATTCCATGATCAAATATTTGAAGAAATATGATCAAGGAAAGGGATAAATGTGGCATCCTCAAAAAATAAGTATTTTTATAAAAAACATGACATGCCACCTAATTTAGATTTATGGCATGACACAGTGATAAACAAATAATTTCATAACTATATGTATGATAATGTGAAAAGAAAACAAGGAAGGATGCATAGCAGGAAGTCCCTGCCCTATGTGTTATGCTTTTTATTGTCTTTAGTGTTGTATTGAGCATAAAATCACTCTTATGATAGCCATCAATTGATAAGCATACCTATTGAAATGAAAACTTGTTATGATCACTATTACGTATTTGGATGTTTGATTTCCTTGATGCTTGATTTGTACAATTGGTAAAGGTCATGTGCTTGAAGGCTACATGCAAAACAAATGTGATATCATATTATGCATTTGGATGCTTGATGCTTGATTGGTACAATTGGTAAAGGTCATGTTCTTGAAAGCTACAAGCAAAACTAATATGATATCATAGCAAAAATATAAGGGATACCATAATCATTATTATGCTTACATGGAACGTTGTACTCATATTTAATTTTTTTTTATCATAGACTTTACAAACCAATTGCTCGTCACATCCATGGTGACTACGTATGAATCTTTTTTGTTGCATATAAATACAAGGAAAACCATTAATGAAAAGAAAAATTCCAAAATTTTAAGGATTATTTTATAAACCTATTTCAAGGAAATGAAAGGAATGAAACATTTTGTTTTAGCGCTCATTATAATAATTGTGTTTTGAATTAAATTGTCTTTCAAGGAAATGGAAGGAACAATGTGGAAGGAACGATGTGAAATTCAAGGTCCAAGGATGTGGATGGCCAACTGGGTGTATCACCTTCACAAACTCTTGTATCAGAATAGTTGGAAAGGATTCCAAATGAATTGCAAAAGGATAGCAACAGTGCTCACTTTAGTGAACAACAGTTTTACCGGAAGAAATTTGCAATATTGAATAACCAAGGTGTCGTGGGTGGTTCTATCTCGATCATTTGGGATTTGAACAAAGGCCCTCAAAAATTGGGGAGTTGAAAAGGCTTGTTGAATATGGACTGCTCCAATCTGATCACTTGATCAAGTGAGAAGGAACCGATGAATGGGTAACCGTAGAGCATGCAACGTCTCCTATGCCCTTTGGTAATCTATCACTACCAACTTCCATGGTCTTGCAATCTCAGTGTAGGCAGTTTGATGGGACTTCAATGAATAAACCTGGGGTGGCAGCAAATGCTTGTAGAAATGTACAGGGGATGGAAAACTAGAATAGTACTCTTTTTGTCCAGCAGGGTGGTTTCAATAGCGACGGGCTTGAATATTTTCACATTGAAGAAAGAGTAGAAAAATTTATGCAAGGATTCCTTCTGATTTTAGGCAGAGAGAATGAGGTCGTTTAAGGTATTGCTCCATCTGTTTCTTTCTGTTATGGGTAGAACAATATAGGATTTTATAATCCCTAGTATTTGCAGATTAATGCTAGGAAATTTGTTAGCTGTGATGTTGTTTTTGGTAGACTTTTTGTAATAATTTGTTTTTTTATATTTTCTTTCCAATTCAATGGGATTTCATTTGTCAGCCTTTTGAAATATTGTTTGAGTATGTTACAAACCTACAAATATTTGTTTTTATAGAGGCTCTATGTCATCCAGCTCGAGATGTAAATTGTGACATGGAACACAGTGCAGAATGGGAAGGTGTGGTCCATGCATTGCTTTTTCATTTTGTTCTTCTTTATTTACCCTAACAATTTTGCACGTTCATGTCAATTTTGTGAGCTTTTGGTACTAGAGTAGCGATTGCATGAGACTTAAACAGATTTGTAAAGGTTTATTGTTCAAACCTCAAGCTATGTAATGGATTTTGGTGAAGAATCTGAATATGTGGCAATATGTGCAGGGTATCCAGGGATTAGAGATGGATATATTGAGTACTCAAATCATTGGAGAGATGTAGAGCTTGGAAGGGGATTCAAAAATGCATTTAATGTGTCCAAGATGGCAACTCGATCAGGAGAAATAGTGGAGAAAGAGTTGGATTATGGAAAGGATGTTTCTACTGCTATGTGTACGCTACTCAGCAATGAAGGATCCTCCCAAATTTTTGGTAGATGGCCATCTAAAGGTGGTGATTGGAAGCGCATAAGTGAAGTGGAAAGTTTCCCACAATGTCACACATGACTTGAACCTTTGAACAAGGATATGATAAAACCCACTCCTTAGGAATTTTCTATCTAGCAATTTTGGGAAAACTCAAAACACCACTGACAGGAGTTATCCTCTCTCTTCCATTATGAGATAGAATTCCTCCATTATTATTGTATGGGTGGAATTAGAATACTTGGTTCCCAAATTTTATTTTGTTTATTTGAATCATGGAATGAAATGGTTTGAAAGTATATAATAAAATAAGAGTTTGGGAACTACTATCAATCATTTTTCAAAGGCATTGAATGATAAAACTCAAACCTCATTACACTTCATTTTTGAGTATTTTTTTCTCTTGCTAATGATACTATTGAGTTATGATGATTATGATGATGTGGTACAAGATTTCAATATGGATTATAGGATAACTAAACATAAAGAAAAAATAGAATACAAATTATTGGATGTAGGTGGAAGAAATAGTGAAAGAATGCATTATGGTGACATAAATAATATCATAAGAGTTGTAATAAACGAAAACTACTAAATACACAAACAATTTATATTTATTTGTTTATTTATGTCTTTATACAAATGATATACAATAGCATCTCTTAATTCTAAAGTGCTCAATTTCAAAATTTCTATTTTTTAACATCATATATAGTCTCCTTAGTTGTTGCTAATTTAGTTTGTATATATTTTTAATCTAACCTTCCAGTATTTACTGGACCATTTCTTTGTAAGGAATTTTAGGCTTATATATAAAACTCTATTCGTATGAATTGACACCCTAAACATTTGTTAATTCATAAATGCAATGTGTGTTATAATTTTATAAAGACTGCATTCTATATTTTGAACACAATTTATATTTAATTTCAAATTACACATAAGGACCATTTCTTTGTAAGGAATTTTAGGCTTATATATAAAACTCTATTTGTATGAATTGACACCCTAAACATTTGTTAATTCATAAATGCAATGTGTGTTATAATTTTATAAAGATGGCATTCTATATTTTGAACACAATTTATATTTAATTTCAAATTACACATAAGGAGAGGGCTTTATGCTGACTCTTTTGTACACCCATAATCTATTCTAAATGAAACCTTAAATTAAAACAACATTATTGCGGATCTAATGTTTTCCATACAATATAAATTCTATGAAATATATATCTATAAATATATGGATTTTTAATTAACATAGTTATAGCAATGCACACAATGGACATAGAACTTCCTCGATCCAATGATATTCATTATTTCAACTCCTTGGGATTCTTATTAATTTAACAAAGCTACTCACTGTCAACATTAAATTTTAGAGACTTGATTCATGATCCTTTGATACGAATTTGGTAACAATTATCCCACTACATTACTTTCCATGTCCTCAATTTTTTTATGGTATTCCACTAATTTCTTTGGTTGTTGTAGACCATTTGCATATGAAAAATGCAATCTCACATCTAAATGCCTATTTGTGTACATAATATTTCCTTGATTAATCATTCCCATTAATTTCAATTATACCACTATAAATATATTTAAATCACTTCTATGTTTACGATTCTAAATTGTATAAGCTTTGTTCAACCCCATGGATGACTTCAACAAAAAAATTACTTTTTATATCATAAACTATGGAAACTACGCTCTCAACATGATTGTTATATGTTACTACACTCATTTCCATTTATATAATTTAAATACTCTCAATGAAATATATACTAGGACACTCATGTTTTATAGGTATGTGCTTAATTCTCTTACTACACATTACCGTGTAGGTATCCAAGTTTAATATTCCAAAGGATACTATAAATCTACATTTGGCAATTCATGTAAGAAATAGTATATCCGAGTAAAAATATTATTTTCCAATCCAAATAAATGGTAAATAAATTTTCAGATTATTCTTAACATTTTCCTAATTATGAAGAATTGAAATATGGCCCCTCTAAGCATCAATACTTTTCTTTTATAATTGGAAAAGTTAAACTAGACAGTTACTACTTTTGTTAGTATTTTATGCAGGTAGAACCTATTTTATTGTTTCTTTTAATTGTAAAATATAAAATTCAAGCACATCAGATCTAGAAAACAAGAACAATTGCTATAATCATATGCATGCATATCTTTACATCAATGAGTGCCAAAATACTTGTACAGAAGGTTTGCAACAATAATTCATTATCACTTAGTAAATAGTTTACAATGCTAAACAATGGCATGGATAACCAAGCAAATTCGAATCCTAGAGAGGTCATTCGAATTCAATGCATGCCAGTGGCTTATGGTAAGTTAACATAATTTAGAACATTAGTTAATCACTTAACTGTAATGCCATTGGCTCTAATAGACTTAGAGGAAGTTTAAAATGAGTGTAACTAAGTCAGAAATCAAATGAATGCCAAAAATTAGGTGAGGGTTCCTTTCTATCTCTAGTTAACTAAGAATTAGGTCAAATTAGGTCAAATATGGTAGAAGGGCTCCTTTTTTACTTTAGTTAACTGAAAATTAGGTGAAAATACTCCCAATGGACTGAGTTGGGTTTTTTAATCATGCAAACCATCCCAGTTTGTTCCATGAGTGAAGGAGGAGGCCTACATAACTGAAAATGATGAGATGTCGATGATGTAAGCACACGTTTGAGTCAAAATACTTAGGATAAGTGGTAAATTAGGATGTTAAGCCCAAATAAATGATGTGTAGTTGAAAAATGACTCTGACACCCCCTTAATATAATCTCATGTGGATAAGTAAAAATAAATAGGTCCTCAATAATAAAGGCCATAGGTCATCCTGTGCAAAAATAATCTAAACAATAATAAAAAATCTAACTGAGGAAAGAGGGAAAAACCCAGTGGGGCAACCCCCCCCCCCCCCCCCTCAAAGTGAACATTGAAGGATATAGTCTCTCCTAACCATAGTATAAATCACCTCCAACAGTGAACGAAGGTAAAAAAAATTCTTCTTAGTGAAGCTCCTTGTGAAGATGTATTCAATTTTCTCTTCTATATGGAAATATTGCAGTACAACGGTTATGTCATGCACGAGATCTCGGATGTAGTGAATGTGGATCTAGATATACTTGGTCCTCTGTCTCTAAATTTTATTTTTCAAGATATTTATAGTACTCTTATTGTCACAAAAAATGACAGTAGAAGTGGTGCTACCAATATTAAACTTATCTAGAATACCATGCAAATAAACTGCCTGAATGCAAGCATTGGCTGCTCCTCAATACTATGCCTCTACAGAAGATAAGGAAATGACTGCTTTATTTTTGCTTGACCAACGAGTAGGAACTGTAATAATCATGAAAATATATCCATAAGTGTACTTCTGATTAGTGCTATCACTTTCCCAATATGAATCACCGAATCCAACTAAGTCAAGATCGAAATCTGCAACATAGTGAATACCAAAATGTCTCGTACCCTGCACATAATGTAGGATCCTTTTGGATACCTTATAGTGAATATCATGGGGATAATGTATGTACCTTAAAAAAACACTCACTTAATTAGAAATATCATTCCTATAGTGTGTCAGATACACAATACTACTAATAAGTTGTCGGTAGAGTGTAGAATCCACCCATGGTGTAGAATCACCATCCTCAAGACTGATTCCTGAGAAGAATGGGAATGATGAAGATTTACATTCTATCATATTGAAATTATTTATCAGGTCTAAAGCATATTTTTATTTATATATCATGATACTGTCAAAATTTTGAGTGATTTTGAGACCAAGAAACTACTTCAGCAGGCCTAAATCATTCATATCAAATTCTTGGTGTAAAACGGTTTTTATTGTGCCGATCAAATAAAGACAAATTTCTGTAACCAATAAGTCATAAAAATAAAGTAAAATTGTCATACAATTACCTTAATTATACTATATATACACATTTGTATCTGATTTGCATCTCACAAAGTTTTGCAATAGAAGAAAGGAATCCATCTGTGCATACCAGCTCTTAGAGCCTATTTTAAACCATACAAATATTTCCTTAATATGAAAACAAGTGTCGGATATGATATGTAAACTTCATGATATTTCATGTATATCTCTTATTGAATATACCCATTACTAAAGGAACTATTCACATCTGTGTGGTGCAGCTCCCAGTGCTTGGATGCAGAAATTTCCAAAACTAGCTGAATCGAGTCCATTTTTGCAACTGGTGCAAAAAAACATTTGTGGTCCACACCTTGGACTTATGATAAATTTTTTTCCACAAAAATTTATTTGTATTTTCAGTTTGAACCATCAGCAGAAACATTTTTATTGTAGACCCATTTTCATTGAACCAATTTCCTCCCGAGTGTGAGTGAAACTAGGTCCCATGATGCATTTTTATGAAGAGAATTGTACTCTTCATCAATGCTAGTTTTCCATATTAGATCATGGTGGGAATGGTATTATGATTTTGGATATGAGACAATAATTATAAAACAAATTTTGGAAAGAAATGGATCATCATATGAAAGAGTCATACCTTCTCTTTGAATGTCAGTTGGAGTTCTTCTTGGATCGACAAGATTTCCAATGTTGGAATCGACATATGTGATAGTCTTTTCTGCCCATTTTGGAAACTGATTTCCAATGTTGGAATCGACATATGTGAGTATTTTCTTCCCATTTTGGAAACTGATGGGGGTCATTTGGATTTGAATATTAACCTAATTATTCATGTTCATTAATATCAGACATAATATAGAAAATACCAGAACATAAAATTTCAGTATCATCTCCTGAATCTTTGTCCGGAAGAGGAAGCAATTTGACAGTTTCTTCCTCTTTTAGTTGTATATCATGAAGCAGTTCTTCAAAATGGACACTTATCTCGATGAATATTATTTTGGATATGATATTCATGAGTTTGTATCCTCTTTATTCCTTATCATATCCAATGAGGATTCACTCATTACTTTGTCCTTCCAAATATCTTCTCTTATCAAGCGAAATTCTAATGTAGGATTTGAAAGGAGTTTTACCTTTGACATAAGAGTGTAGAAATATGTTATTAATGTATGTAGAAACATTCATGTAATCATCCCAAATATTTGAATCCAAACCTTTCGACTCAATCATACAAGCAATGGCCATCTCTTTTAATGCTCGGTTTTTCCTCTCCACTACACCATTCTACTAAGGTGTTTAGGGGACTGTGTGATGGATTTGGATTCCATTGTATGCACAAATTTTCAGAAGATATTTTTTGATATATTCCAGACCATTATCATATCTAATATCTTTTAGCTTTCTCCTAGTGGTAGTCTCAACAAAAGCCTTGAAAATTTTGAACCTTTCAAACACTTCTGATTTGTTCTTGAGAAAGCAGACCCATGTGAACCTAGAAAAGTCATCAATGAATGTGATAACATACCTTGAGAAATTCAAGGAGGTATTTGGTAATGGACCATAGATATCACTATGAATCAGATCCAAGATACAAGAATACCTTCTAGCTTTTCCTTGATCAAACTTGTGCTAAGGATGCTTGCCAATTATGAAACTTTTGCATATCCCTTTTGAGTATTTAATGTTCAGAAGAAATTCAAACATGAAATTATTTTGTAGAATATTCAAATACTTATAATTAAGGTGTCCAACCCTCTCATTCTATATCCATCTAACCCCATTTCCATGAGTTAGAAAGGCACGTGGCTTTGAATATGGCAAAAAAATGGAAAAGTCGTATGTTTTTACAACATGATTTGACTTTCCTATTGCAATGATCTTTCCAGTGGTAATTTAATAAATATAAACATTATTAGGGTTGAATACAACCTTCTTGGGAAAATATATATGTGTCATTTGATACACAGAAAGCAAGTTCGAATCTAGAGAAGGGACATACATAACATTTTGAAAACTTCCATGTTCTAAGTGAGTTCTACCTTTTCCTTTTGATAAAATTTTTGAATCGTCTTCCATCTGGATGGAGATTAAAATTTCAAATTCCAACGACGAGAAAGTATTTTCTTGCAACCATGTGACTCGAAGCTCCTGAATATATGAGAAGAGATTTTGAATTTGAAACACTTGAAATGAGTGCATGACCTATTTTTGGACGATCATTCTGATCTCCATTGTTTTTCTTCCTTGCGCCATGTAGAAGATTAGTGATATTGTTCTTCTCCAACAGAAAGGCCACCTAATCAATATTATTATTCATGCATGAGCTATTAGTATGAAATCCACTAGCACAATAAGAATACTTTGTCTTATCCTTTCCCCTTTTCTTTCGTTTCTTTGATCGTAAAGGATCATTTGGTTGCATGGTATTATCTGTCTTCTTAGGATGATCAAACTTGGTCTTCTCCTTCTACTTTGGATTTCCTTTAACATTTGTATCCTTGGGTCCTATAGCAAACATGGATTAATCATTGGAGGATATCATGGACACCATTTGAACAAGCTTGTCATGCTCTTTGGTTGAGGACTCAATGAATTCATTCAAGGACGCATCTTCTAATTTAGAATGGTGATTTTTCCCAGATGAAAGGTATAGACAAACACTAAATAATTTTCTCCTTGTTTTGAAAGGATTGAAAGAATAAATGATCATTCTTCTTCTCTTCACCACATTTGTTCAACTAAAGCACCAAATTCTTGAACTTGGTGAAAAACTTATTGATGGACTCAAAATTTTGAAGATGGATGGAAATCAATTCATTCTCTAATTGATAAACCCTCAATTGATCCTACTTGCCCAAGAGATTGGAAAGTTGTTCCCATACTTCTTTTTGATTCTTGAATGCACTAAGATGGAATATAAGTTATTTCAAAATACTGAGACATAAGAAACCATAAGCTTCATCAATATTATTAATGTACTTGGACTTCTCTATAGCTACATTAGGCTCTGTTTCCATGACATCATGACTCTGTAGAGTCCCTTGGAACACAATATGATATATATCTATATATATATATCTTCCTTCCATTGGTGATAATTGAAGGGAGTAAGGACATTGTTTAAAGAAGAGTCCATATTTAGATATATTGAAGTCAATAAGATGATTTTGAGACACCTACAGTCACAAACAAACAAATTTTTTATTTCAAACAACCTGCACTTTCGAAGTTGCATCACTCCTGGTGGAGTTTATCAGAAAATCTTAATGAAGCATATTCAAACTTATCTAGGATTTATGTGGGAAAATTTCCTCTTCTGGTGTAGTGTTGGAATAATTTTGAGAAATATTTCTCAAGCTTCATCAAAGATCCCTGTAAAAATATGTAGAAGAATTTACTTGTCCTACTATGGCTCTGATACCATAAAAAATTCAAGAACACTAGATCTAGAAAAAAGGAACAATTGTTACAACAGATGCATACAGATATTTACATCAATGAGTGTGAAAATACTTGTGCAAAAGGTTTGCGACTGTAATTCATTATCATTTAATCAGTAGATAGTTTACAATGCTAAAAAATGGCATGAATATCCAAGCAAATTCGAATATTAGAGAGGTCATTCGAATTCAATGCATGAGATTGGCTTACTGCTTAGTTAACACCTCTCAAAACATTAGTTAACCACTTAACTACAATATCATTGACTCTAAAAGACTTGGTGGTAGTTTAAACTAAGTCTGGCTAAGTCAAAACTGAATTGAATGCCAAAAATTAGGTGAGGGTTCCTTTCTGTCTCTCTAAGAATTATGTGAAATTAGGTCAAATTTGGTAGAAGGGCACCTTTTTGACTCCAATTAACTGAAAATTAGGTGAAAATGAACCCAGTGGACTGCGTTGGGAGCTTTAATCATGCAAACCATCCCATTTTGGTTCCCTGAATGAAGAAGGAGGCCCATATAACTTAAACTAATGAGATGTTGATGATGTATGCAAGGTTGTAGACCAGTCACAACCTTGCTTACAATTAGTAAAGATTTGTAGTGAATATGAGAAAGACTTATGTTGTTGGATGAGGTTCTATCACTGAGAGGGGGGGTGAATCAATGACATAGCTTTATACTCAATTTTTCCTTTTTGCAAACATAAGAACATAATTGAACACAAAATTTTTATCGTGGAACCCAATAAGGTAAACCACCAACACTTTCCTATTATCTGCAAAACTTTGTTTTTACAATTATACAATGGAAGAAGATGTTTTAGATCAACACTGAGTTATTAGGATGTGCCCACACCCTTTATCACCAGCACCAACTGATAGGATGCTTCGACCCCCTGTTTAGTCAGCTTCAACTGTCAAGGAAGCACTGACTCCCTTTTGCAAAAAACAACCTACCCTTGCTCCGCCCTACCCTATAGATATTAATTCTTTCACAAGATCCTTGTTCTATATCTCTCCTTTTGGACTTTCTTCTTCTTAAGATGAAATACTTGGAGAGAGATGATATTCAAAATACATTGTTTTCTCAATCTATACTTGTTCAATTGTCATGTGTACTAACACAATCCTTCAACCATTACACACACCTCTTCATAAGATATGTTTAAATATATATATATATATATATATATATATATATATATATATATAATGCATNTTATGCAAATTTTATTACTTTATTAATTCTTTATTTTATCATCTCTTTAGCACCCAACAGTATGATTTTAACCTTAGGTCCTGGCACTCATCTAACTTATGAGATTGCCACGCTGTCCAACTTAGTGCTTATGTTCATCCTCATCGAATCCATATCATCGTACACACTGTTATTGTCGAAGCCATGTCACTGTCCTCATTGATGCCACGTTATTATCATTTTTAGTCATCATCCACATCGAAGAAGCCACGTCTTCTACCATCTCAGCTTCACAGTCTGCCATGTTCGCAACACCTCCCTACCACGTCATTATCCTCGTCAATGATGGAATTTTCCACATGTACCAAAAGGTAGGGGGCCTGAGAGGTCGTCCCGAGCTCCGAGTTGGTGATCTTCTCATGGAGTCCAAACACCCACAGTCCCCATCATAACTTTTCTCTATGCATCAAATAGCATATGATAGGATGGGGTATATAAAACCCTAAAACTTCATTTGTGCAACAGATGTGGGATAAATCCCATTGTAAAACTCGATCTCCACCATCGATTTGATGATCGAGTGATCGCTAAGTCTCCTCCTTCGAAAAATTCTGTTGGTGGATTTTCGTAAGCATTCTCTGGCAAAGTTTAAGGCTTCTTTCAATAACCATGTGATCTACATTTTCAACATTCTAAACAATAATCATGAGCCAGAGATACTCCAGATATGGATTGCTCTTTACTTTGGGTTTACATGCCCGTGTTCTGTAAAATCAACAATGGTGGGGTTTGTATCTTGAGACTCAGATGAATTTAGGTTACACATAGCCATGAAACAATATAATGCTCCTTTAAACTGTGATATTGTGCACTGTGCACAAAACTTTTCATACTACATAGCTCTTTTACATTTCAATGGATAGATAATACCCAGCATAATACAAACTTCATCGTAGAGAGCCCACATTTGGTACTCATATTCTCTCCAACGTTTCCATCCAAGCATACTTCAATGTTAAATGATGGACATAATACCGTTCCTCAACTCTTTTCCTTCACAACAACGACTCTTTGCAATTCAATCCATGCTCAGGTCAGACAACAGCTATAGGAGTATTATAAACTCCTCCTACAAGCGTTCCTTTCATACACATTCTTTATGGGTTCTTCATATTGACATGGTTCACTCAAACAGAGCATACATCATTTTTACCAAATGTCACAAATAGTGTATATATTGACATCAATTCCAATAACACCATCTTCCATATTGCCAACAATATCCCCCTTTGGCATTGATGGCAATACTCTACAATACCTTTCATTTCTCCCCCTTTGACATCAAGGGAAAGGGGCTGAGTGACTCCCCCTGACTTTTATCATTGTCTCCCTCTGAGATGATGCCACTCTAATTTTTTAGTTCCTTGACATTTTATATTGGAGAGGCCCTACTACTCCTAATCTTTGCCTAAGATATTCAAACACATTCTATTTAAGGGTTTCGTAAAAATATCCGCCACGTGTTCCTCTGTTGAAACATATTCTAGTTTGATGTTTTTGTTTACATCCTTCTCTCTTAAATAGTGAAAATTTATTGGAATGTGTTTCAATTTTGAGTGTTGAACAAGGTTTTTGGACAGGTTTATAACACTTGTGTTGTCACAATGGATGATAGTGGGTTCTTCAAACATGACCTTAATATCTTGTAGAGTTTATTTCATCCATTCGACTTGTGTACAGCACTCTGCTACTGCAATGTACTCTACTTCAGTGGTGGATAGGGAGATTGAGGTCTATTTTTTACTTATCCAAGAGACAAGTGATTCTCCCAAGAGAAAGGCTCCTCCACTTGTGCTCTTCCTATCATCTACACAACCATCCCAGTCTTCATTTGAATAGGATTTTAGGGAGAATGTGTTCTTGCTAGGGTACCATAATCCAAGATCTATGGTTCCTTTTAAATACCTGAAGATTCTTTTTATAGCTTGAACGTGGCTCTCTTTTGCTGTAGCTTGAAATCTAGCCACCATTCCAACAACTTGCTTGACATCTGGTCTGGAGGCTGTTACATATAGTAGAATTCCAATCATGGATCTATAATGTTTTGGATCTACATCCTTAGATTCATCTTCTTTTCTTAATTTTCATCCTACTGTCATAGGTGTATAAAAAGTCTTGTAGTCCTCTAGCTGAAATATTTTCAACATATCTTTAATATACTTGGACTGATGAATAAAGATTCCCCTTTTGCATTGTACTATTTGCAATCCTAGAAAGAAATTCATTTCACCAAGCAAAGACATTTCAAATTATTGCTGCATTCTATTAGCAAAATCGTCACTCAGCTTTTCATTATCACTCCCAAGTATAATATCAGCAACATAAACTTCTACAATGATCAGGATATCATCAATAATTTTACAATAGAGATTACAATCTGATGATCCTCTTTTGAAGCCTTGTGTTTGCAGATATGAGTCCAGCCTTTCATACCATGCTCTAGGTGCTTGTTTTAACCCATAAAGTGCTTTCTTTAGTTTACAGACATAGTCTCTTTTGTCAAATAATTGAAATCCTTCTGGCTGCTCAATATACACTTCTTCTAAGTTTCCATTGAGAAAAGCTTACTTGACATCCATCTAATATACCTTACATTTTTTGTAATTGGAAAAAGCTAAGAACATCCTAATTTCCTATAATCTAGACACAGGTGCAAAGGTTTCTTCAAAATCTACTCCTTCAACCTGAGCATATCCTTTTCATACTAATCTGGCTTTGTTCCTGATTACTTGACCATCTTCATTTAATTTGTTTTTAAACACCCATTTAGTTCCAATAACATTCTTATTTTTTGGCCTTGGAACCAATTCCCAAGTTTGATTTTTTTCAATTTGGTTCAATTCTTCATTTATAGCTTTGACCCAATTCTCATCTTTACATGCTTCCTTGATTGAGTTAGCCTCAATGTGTGATAAAAGTGCAATTTTTGTCTGATATAACAGTTGTCTTCTTGTCTACACTCCAGTGCTTTTATTTCCAATAATTAAGTCTTCAGGATGATTTCTTTGAATTATTCTTGAGGGTATCTTTGCATCTCTTCTTGGGGATTCTTCCTTCATCTCTTCTTCTCGAATATCTTCCTCTTCTTCTCTCGTATCTATTTCATCTTCGTGTGTCTCTTCCTTTTATTCTATATCTTCTTGTATATCAACTAGCTCATCATTATCTTCATCTTCGTTGTCCAGTACAGTCTCTGGATATTTGAGTTTCTTTGTTTTTAAATCATCAACTTTAACATCTGCACTCTCAATAATCTTATTTTGTATGAGATATAGCATTTGTATGGCTTCTTGGTAGGAGAGTATCCAATAAATATGCCTTCATCAGATATAGCATCAAATTTTTCGAGATTCTCATCAACCCTTTTGATGTAACATTTACTTCCAAAGACTTTGAAATATTTTATTGAAGGAGCTCTTCCATTCCACATTTCATAAGGAGTTTTATTACTATTGATCCTGAGCTGACCTCCAT
>LPNX010133385.1:109444-124144 GCA_001517045.1 Pseudotsuga menziesii
TCATTTCTTATCCAAATGCTAAGATATATAAGAGTTTCTTCAAGAGTTGAGTCCTTTGTATTCCTCATCGCTTGAGGGATATTCTTTGGATGGTGAGAGCTTGATCTTTAGTTGCTCCCATCTTCTCTTCTCTGATGATGAGTCGAGCTTCTTATTCTTCCTAGAGTATGCTGAAAGTAATCACTTCCTTATGGCACACATTCCTCGAATGAATGAATCCCATGATCCTAGGAGTCCATTGAAGGTGGTTATCACAACTTTTGCATTCTCCATTTCTTCTTCTACCGCTTCAAGTTGTTCTTTGATTTGTAAAGTATGACTGTATGGTTTTTGCATTATGGATCTTCGCATTCTTCAACCATTTTCTTAAAGTCATATTCCGATTTATGTTCTTCCCTTCAAATAGCTTAGTCAAGGAATCAAACATCTCTTTTGGTGTTTTTAGGGAAGACGCTTGTGGTATAATGTGATCCATGATTGAATCAACAATGATCTTCTTGGCCTTGACCAAGTTCTTATGGTGTAATGCTTTTAGCCTTATCTCCCTCTGGAATTGGAACCTCTCTACTTATGTAGGTGTATTCAAAGAGATCATATACTTCCATGCTTGGAATGTTTCAACTTCAACAAGCTTATCATCAAGCTGATGTGATAGATCACTTTGAAATGAGAACCTCAAATGAAAATAGCAAAAGATTAGATCTTACCAATTTGAGGTGTCCGTCCTGGTTCCGGAGTTGGCTGATATAGTGTTTGTTAGAGAAACCATAATTTTTAGAAATTGGAATCTTTCAGATCTGATTGGATAGAAAGATATAACTCTTCAAGGTGAGCTGTCCAATGTACTCCTTTTCTGAAAATACTGGAGGGAAGCCCTAGTTTACCAATTTCTTCTGCAGAAATTCCTGATACTGTTTCTGTGGTATCTAAGCAATTACTTATCCTCTGTGTCTAAAACTTTGCATTGAGGTAGCGTCACCTGTCCCTATACCAAAAACATAGGTTTCATCATAATTGGTTTCACCAATTGGGACTTATGATCGTTTTCCCAAGGTGACCGGTTTCAATACTGTTCATCATAGCGAAGTTGTATGGACTTCCACGTGTCACTGTTTCCTCTTCAGGGTCTGAAACTTCTACCACAGAACGTATAGTTTGTACCCTTTTTGGAAAATATTGAGAAATTTCATTTGGACCTTGGTATCCTGAGATATAGCAATTATCCCCAGGTGTCCTGTTTAGGGATGAATCCTGGAAGAGGCTGGAACCCTAACTTGGAGGAATCATATCTCCTATAATATAGTGAAAATGAGGCTGAAACTTGGAAAAAGTGTACATCATGATTTATCTTCACCCTATGAAATTTTTGGCCCATGAGACTTCTGAAATCCCAAGATGTAGTGATTTTACCAAAACGTATCAGTTTTAGTATTTACGGTTTTTCCAGCCCGGGGTCAAACTAGGGTTTGACTTTCCCGGAGTTACACCCAACCAAAAATCTTGAACCAGGTCTCTAAAATTTGGTTTTGATGAGGATAAAAATCCTATTCTGGGCTCACTCAAAAATTCCTCTTCTAATAAAATCCCTAATTTCCCACACCAAAAACTGAAAATGCCCGGAATCGAATTTCACTTTGACAAAAAGATGCGCCCTTCAATGGAGAGTTAGCCTAGCATACTTTTGTGGATGGATTGTGGAGAGAGACCCAAAAATTAAGAAGCCCTAGATTCTATAGCTACACAATGTCTTCTTCTCAGGTTAGCTCTAATACCATGTTATATTTTTATCATTCAAGCTAGCATTATCTTAGGATCTTTAACTGAGAGAATAACATGCACAACAATAAACACAAGAGACAAGAGACACAAAGAATTTTCCTCGGGGAAACCATAAAGGAGAAAAACCCGCAACTTCCTTAGAGATAGAATCAGCACCAAAAGTAAAACCCAAAAACATAAAGATGATCTCCCGACAGTAGTAGTCTCTCTCTCTGATCCCAGCTTCTTCTCTCTCACTCATGCGCCCCAGTGAGTGAGTGTGTGTGTACTAAATAGAGAGTCTCACTCTCTATTTATATTTTTTCATTCACTTAACATTTAACTCTATTATGTAGGATCGAGTAATCCTAACTCATTTATGTAGGCTCGAGTAACCACAACTGGGGTACTAATGACCCAATTTACATTAACTCACATAGGGTTGACTTCTCTAGGAGAGTCTAATAACCCTAGTGCCCCACAACTGTGGGGACTTTAACCCTTGAACAATAATGAGGGTTACCCACTATGAATTTACATGACTTGTTTACATTATTTAATCTCCTGATAGGAACATCGGGGTATGACATGACTCAAATACATTATAGACACTTCCTGGAATAAACATTAGGGTACAATACATAAGATTAACAAGTGAATACATTCTGAAGTTACAAACACATCAACAGTTATAATTTATGTTCTTGACTTGATCAATTGTTTGGTTGTTTTTAAAGTTATAGTTCTTTCTCCTCAAGTTTTTCCTTCCATATGCTCTACAGTTAATTGCTTTGTGTCCAAAGTTAGAGCATGCAAAACAATAACCAAAGAAAATGTGAGAATCCCTGTTTCGATAAACTTTTTGTGAGGTTGTCTTTTATTCCTTCTTAATGGGTGAGGATTTTTTGGAGTTCTAATTATTGTATGCATTTTCTTCATCTTTCTTCTTGACTAGACTGAGGAGAGAAACTGCATAATGTTTTGAGTTACCTTGGTTTTATTCTGGTGAATAACCTATTCCATTTTTGTTACTTGGATCCCTTTGTATGGTTATAATCTCATCCAAGATCTTAGAGCTATTTTCGTATTTTATTTGGACATGTTTTGTACCTAGTTCTTTCCTTTGGAGAGCTAATTCTGCTTAAAATATTTCACAGGTCATTTGTTTTTCTTTAAGAGATTTTTCCAGACTTTCCTCTATCTTGCTTGCTTCTAGAATTTTATCTTTTAGGTTGCTCATGATTTTCTCCATCTCTTTATTGTTTTGTTCATGTTTTTCTTTCTATTCAACTATGAAACTTTTCAGCTGTCTATATTTGTGTTTGTGTTTCCTTAGTTCATCCAAGGCACTAAGAAGTTCTTCTTTCATATTAACCTCTACTTTGTCTTCTAACTCTTCCTCATTCTCAATTTCTTCAATGCCTAAGAAAAGGACTTCTTCATCACTGTCACTAACCTCGTATGAACTGTTGTTCTCTTCTTTTGAGTAGAAATTCCTTTTTTCCTTGTAATTCCTTTTATAGTGAGATTTTCCTTTTTTCCAGTATTGTTTATTTTTGTCATCTTCATCTTTAGAATCTTTCTTATGATAAGGACACTTAGCTGTAAAGTGCCCAACTTTGCCACAATTAAAACATTTGAAAGGAAGTTTTCCTTTGTACTTTCCTGATCCTTTCTAAAGATTTTTAATAAAATTGGCTTATTCTACATCAGATTCTTCATGATGGTTGCCCTGAGATGTTTGCTTCTGATTTTTTGTTTTCTTGATCACTTTGAAGGATGCTTCTTCTTTTGAATATTTATCAATACCTAGTCTTAGCTCGTAGGCTATGAGAATTCCATATAATTCCTCCATGGTTAGTTCTTCTTATTAATTCTTGCACATGATCTAGGAACTAAGAATCAATCTCATGAAAGAATAATCAACAAATACTCATGAAATGGTGTTAATTGGAACCAGAATGGTTTCCTCTTTGCATATTCAATAAACAATGAATAGTTACAATAACAATGTCAAGCAATAGCTTAAATCCATGAATAATTTGAATACCTAAGGAGACAATTCGAATTCAGTGAGTGAGTCTAGCTTAACTGACTCTTAACCATTGGTTCACACTCAGTTAACCACTTGACCAAAACCCTAATTGACTCACCAAACCCTAACTAAAGTCGGAGTGCAATAAATGACTGAATCTCAACTGAAGGAGATCAAACACATGTCATAGCAATCCAACCATCAAGTGTTAGTGCTCCATGACTTCAATGAACAACGATGAGGTTAACTGAAGCTGAACTGACCATCAGAAGTTGGTGGAGGCGCCTTGTTGACTCCATATCATTAAATAATAATAAATAATCATTAAATAATCATTAAATAATATATTTAATGACATGAGGTGCCCTAACTGACTAGTTGAACTGATTGTAACCACCAGTTAGCAATTAGGTGCATTAATGTCACTCATATCACCCCCGAAGTGCTCTAGTTATCCTCCTTGACTGTAGGAGAAGGCTAATTTAGCCTCCTTGACTGTAGGCAGGTGTGGGTGTGACTGGATGATGGCAATTAATGCTCCACTGATGTCAATTAATGTCAATTAAACTTAGGATAGTGGTTTAACTAGGCCAATTTGACCAAAAGAGTGTGTAAGATGGTAAATGTCTCCTACACTTCTAGCTTCTCTCGGTATTCAAGAGTGGATACTTTGGGATTGTATGCTATAGGGAGTGTTCTTAGTACCTTTTCAACTAGCTCACTATCTGGTATCTCTACTCCCAAACCTTTGGCCGTATTAACAATACTTTCAATTCTTTCAAAGTACTCTGATATAGTTTCTTCATCCCTCATTTTTAGACTCTCATATTGTACTTAAAAGGATTATAGTTTTGTCTTCTTTACTTTGGAGTCTCCTGCATATAGGGTTTCCAATTTGTCCCAGAGCTGTTTTGCACTCGTACATGTTAGTACTTTTGTAGGGATGTTTTTGCTCACTCCAACTTGTAATGTGTTTAGATATTTTGCATGTTCCCAATACTTCTTCCTTTCTTCTGATTCTATGGGAGTGACCTTAAGAACACTATATCCTTCTTCTACCAGTGCCCAAACTTCCAACCCAATGGAAATTAGATAGTTTTTCATTTTAATCTTCTAGAAAACAAAGTCTTCACCATCAAATGTGGGAACTTTCATTGATACCTTCATCTGCTGATCCATAATGTTTTAATAGGATCTTCCTTCCAGTGATTAAACTTTAGTGAAGAATCTGAATCTGATACCAATTGTTGGATCAGGTTCTGTCACCGAGAGGGGAGGGAGTGAATCAGTGACACAGCTTTATACTCAATTTTTCTTTTTTGCAAACATAAGAATGAAATTGAACACAATAATTTTCTTGTGGAACCCAATAAGGTAAACCACCAACACTTTCCTATTATATGCAAAAAAAAAAATTACAATTATACAATGGAAGAAGATGTTTTAGATCAACACCGACTGATCAGGTGTACCCACACCCTTTTTCACCAGCATCAATTGATAGGAAGCTTCGACCCCCTGTTTAGTTAGCTTCAACTGACAAGGAAGAACCGAATCCCTTTTGTAGGAAACAATCTTCCCTTTCTCCACCCTACCACCCTATAGATATTAATTATTTCACAAGATCCTTGTTCTGTATCTCTCCTTTTGGACTTTCTTGTTCTTAAGATGAAAGACTTGGAGAGAGATGATATTCAAAATACATTATTTTCTCAATATATACTTGTTCAATGGTCATGTGTACTAATACAACCCTTCAACCATTACACGCACCTCTTCATATGATATGTTTTTAAAAAAAAACAAAAAAAAATATAATACATTTTAATTTAATTTTATCGTTTAATGAAATGTCATTTAACTATGTTTTTATGAAAAATTTATTACTTTATTAATTATTTATTTTATCATCTCTTTAGCACCCAACAGTATGATTTTAACCTTAGGTCCTGGACCTCATCTAACTTATGAGATTGTCACGCTGTCCATCTGAGTGCTTATATTCATCCTCATCGAAGCCATATCATCGTTCACACCATTCTCGTCGAAGCCATGTCACTGTTCTCATTGATGCCACATTATTATCATTTTTAGTCATCGTCCACATTGAAGAAGCCATGTATTCTACCATCTCAGCTTCACGGTCTGACATATTCCCAACACCTCCCTGCCACTTCATTATTCTCATCAATGATGGAATTTTCTACATGTACCAAAAGGTAGGGGGCTTGATAGGTCGTCCTGGGCTTCGAGCTGGTGATCTTCTTGTGGAGTCTAAACACCTAGATCCCCCACCATACCTTTGCTCTATGCGTCAAATAGAGTATGAAAGGATGGGGTATATAAACCCATAAAAATTCATTTGCGCAACAGATGTGGGATAAAGCCCATTGCGAAACTCGTTCTCTACCATTGATTTCATGATTGAACAGTCGCTGAGTCTCCTCCTTCGAAAACTTTTGTTAGTGGATTTTCATAAGCATTCTTCGACAGAGTTTATGGCTTCTTTCAATACCCATGTGATATGTGTTTCCAACATTCTAAACAATAATATTGACCCTGAGATACTCCAGATATGGATTGCTCTTTACTTTGGGTTTACATGATCGTGTTCTATAAAATAAACAATGGCAGTGTTTGTATCTTGGGACTCAGATGAATTTAGGTTACACATCGCCATCAAACAATATCATGCTCCTTTAAACTATGATATTGTGCACTGTGCGCACAACTTTTCATACTACATAGCTCTTTTACATTTCAATGGATAGATAATACCCAGCATAATACAAACTTCAACGCAGAGATTCCACGTTAGGTACTCATATTCTCTTCAACGTTTCTAGCCAAGCATACTTCAATATTAAACGATGGACATAATATCGTTCATAAACTTTTTTTCTTCACAACAACGACTCTTTGCAATTCAATCCATGCTTAGGTCATACAACAGCTATAGGAGTATTATGAAATCCTCCTACAAGTGTTCCTTTCATACACATTCTTTATGGGTTCTTCATATTGACATGGTTCACTCAAACAGAGCATATAGCATTTTTACCAAATGTCACAAATAGTGTAGATATTGACATCAATGCCAATAACGCCATCTTCGATATTTCCAACATCTGTGAAATAGCTCACATGGGTTTATGGTACTGGTTATTAATGTTGAATCTACTTGTCCCTTTAATTTTTAGAGTTCTCTTTCTTCAACTCCAATTTCTACTACATCATCTATGGTTTTTCCTTTTGTCCACATGAGGACTTTTCCATCAACAAAAGAAACTCTAAAGCCTTTCTTGTCTAATGTTGAAATAGAAACAAGGATATTCTTTAGTCTTGGGACATACAAGACATATTTCATATTCATGGAATTTCCAGAGTCCAATCCTCATCTTTCCATCAGCTGGACCCCCTCTCATCGGTATATTTATTCTGTGTGCATGTGGGAGCACCTATTTGGGATGGGTATGGTCCATCGGTGGAGAACCACCTAAACTATCCTCGAAACATTGGGATATATGAACCTTGTTAGTGATGTAGGATTATCTTACTAAAATACCAATTCATTGGCAAGTAATATTATATTTAGATAAAATAATCGACAAAGAATTAAGCCAAATAAATTCCAAAAATTTCTTGGAGATAGGAACCCCTCTTAACAATTAAAGAACTGAAGATTTAAATGGGTATTAATCGATTTGGTATAAGATTGCTGGGTATTCGGAAAATGAATTCAATATATTCTATTTTATGAGCAGGTTCAGTCAAAATTTAACAGATCAAATTTGAATAAATTGGATAACAAATTTATAGGATGCTTCTCCCATTCCTTTGATGGGGTATTGGGAATCATCTCTAAGCATTATATTGTGTGGATTTTTCTTTTGTACAAGACATGAGAGTGAGTCCTTGTAACATGTCATGTTCTTGGAGGTACCACTATCCAATATCTAGGTGTGATTTCCTGGTGAGAATTATCTTGTTATATCAAAGATCAATATATATTCTTCGCTAGAGTCTTCATGCTTCTTTGCTTCCTCTTCAACTTCCTCATCACTATCTTCAGCAGCATGGTCCTGAAATATTTTCATCTTTTTGAATATTTCTTCTTTCATGGGAAAATTGATATCAATGTGTCCCAACTTGTGACAAGTGAATAATTCATAATTTGAGAAGTCTTTCTTGGACTTATTAAACCCTTTAGTCTTATGAGGATGGTCATGGCTCTTCATTTTGTTCTTTCCTTTGGTATGAGCTGTCAAGGCTTGATCCTCACTTTCATTTAGATTTTATTCTATAGCTTCTATACTTTGTTCTTCATGAACACATTCTTCGCATAACTTCCATATTTTGGTTAGTTTCCTTCTTTAAAATATTCCTCAGATAAAGGCTTCCCAATCTCTTGGAAGACCATTTAAGGTGGTCATCGCAACTTATTCTTGTTCAACTATGTCACCAATAGTCTCTAAATTATACTTGATTTGAGATACTCTTATAAATTAATACTGCATGGTCTTTGTAATGTCCCTTTTTGGAAATTTTATTAAAATGACTAAATTTTCACTTTTTTCCCTATTTCGACCTTTGACTAGTTTTGATGTGCAGGTCTCCAAATTGACCCAAATTACCCCAAATATTCTGAGAAGGTATATGAATGATATTAATACTTCAATATTATGTTCATGGATGATTTATGAACCTCCAAATACTTCTTCAAACGTTTTTAATATTCTAGCCAAGGTAGGAGTTTTCACTAGCAAATTGGGGTTCCAATTTCCCCACGGTAAATGCTGAAAATGGCTTTTTAAATGCTCCCAAAAGCACTAAAATTTATAAAAATATGCAGAGTATTTTTAAGGTAAATTATTAATTTCTCATGTGCATAATTATTCATTTTATAATGGCATTTATAACCCTTTCCCAAATAGCTACAAAATCACTAGTTCAGCCCTTGGGGAAATGGCACCAAATCTTCTCCAAATGCAAATAAACTGAGTAAGATGACTTCAAATTATTAGTTGATGGATATTAAACTTGTAATAATCATAAATTTCCATCCATTCATCATAAATATAACATATAAACATTATTTTGTTCAAAATTATCAACATTACAGTGGCATACATCAATATAGTGGGGAAATGGTCATTGTTTTCTCATTAATAATCACTTTTACATACAACCATTTGGTATTTTGGCCTGATAATTTATGAATATGAATAAAATAGTATATTGATATTATTACTATCAGAAATGGACCATGATAATCTCTCCCAAAGAGTACAATAGCTCACCCAAAGCGCAATCCCTCCATGAGCAAGAATATGCAATAAAGACTGGAAATGGTTGAGAGAATGTGCTGCATTAGAAGAAACCAAGAGCTTCCCTGTAGCTAACACCTGAAAATAAAAAATCCATTAATGCTCCATGAAAAAACTGAATGGCCTCTCTAAACACCAACTTGGATGGGAATCTTTCACCCTCGAAATTGGCTAAGGCAAGAAACTAGTCATCCACTAGCTCTCTCTCTTCACAAATGCAAATTTCTCAAATGATCCAAAAGGCCTTCTCTTGTTTGATCCCTGTGTTTTATAAAAATACTTATCCTTCTAAGGTTACCAATCCATCCAAAAGCTCAAGCCAATTCTAATTATGGTGTGTGCTCAAGCTTTGCCATGTGTCCTCCCTTCCCTAGTCTTCCATCTTCCCCCAATTCGATTAGGGACCCATTGAGCTTCCCCAACTCACATGAGATCCTTATTAGATTCTATATTAAGAAATAACATATCATAATGGTTAGATGTCAGCCTTTAGGTCTGAAATATGTCATAAATTTCATAGCATGTTGATCATTGGTTTCATAGATGTCATAGATGTTAGGGAATCTAGCCCAAGTGTCCATGAAGATCGCATTTGACTCTTCCTCTCACATGTAAGTTACATTTCCTTCCAAATTCAACCTATGATGCATATGTAAAAGTGTATTAGCCTTATAACTCATCCAAGAGCATTAGGCTTCCCATGGATTCGAAATCGCAAGAGGAGGATGCCATGCGACACAAAAATTCTAGCTTGTGTGGGCCCCATAATATCCATGTGTCTCCATGCTCCATTGCCACTTCAATTTTCTATTGTATTTATTTAATTAGCTCCATTATTAAATATTTATTCCATTATAATGTCTGAACATCATTTATTATCTCCCTTATTAAAATTTCAAATGTATCCATCCAACCTAGGAAACTAGTAGGATTGATGGAATTGTCATACTATGCAATTATTTGAATGGGGACATTACAGTCCTCCCCACGCAGTATTACTTGTCCTCAAGTGATTTTATATTTCAATGCTAGAAAACCTTCTCCTCTTCCCATGTGGCATCTTCACTTGGTATATCATTCCATTGTACTAAGTATTCTTTGATAGTTCTTCTTCTCAATCTCCTTTCCATTGTCTTCAAAATCTTTTCCGGAACAAGTGTGAGCTGACCTTCATTATCCAAACGAGGAAGTATCTGAAGTGACAATTTTATGACCAAGATCTGTCTTGAGACAAGAAACATGAGATACATTATGGATTTTACTCCCTTTCGGAAGTTCTAATTCATATGCTACCTCCCCAATCTTCTGAACTACCTTCTATGGGCCATAGTATCTTGGTTTTAGATTTTATGCTCCATTATTTTTGAGAGATGTTTGTTTATATGGATGCAAACTCAAATATACTAAATCATTATCCTGAAAGGTCCTTTCTTCTCTATGTCCATCTGCATATTGTTTTTTTCTGATTTTGGGCAACCTGCAAATTGTCTTTCAAAAGCTTTAAAATTTCTTGGCTCTCTTCCACCAAATATTTAGCTTTTGGAGCTCTACTATCACCAAATATCATATAAACAAAGGTAAGTGCATCATAACCATATAATTCTTTGAAATTGAACATCCCTATTGACATATGAAAAGTGGTGTTGTAGCAAAAATCACCCAAGTGTAGCCATTTTTCCCATGCTTTTTGCTGCTCTCCCACATAGTTTCTTAGGTAACCTTCCAACCATTGATTCACCCTCTCTATTTTTCCATCAGTTTGTGGATGATAGCTTGTACTTGGAGTCAATTGAGTGCCCACCAATCTAAATATTTCTTGCCAAAACTCACCCATGAATCTACTATCTCTATCACTTACAATGCTCTTGGGGAGCCCATGCAATATGAAGATTTATTTGAAAAACATATCAGCCACTTGTGCAACACTAAAATATGATGTAACATCAAAGAAATGAGAAACTTTTGTCAATCTATCCATTACCACATATATGCAATCCTTACCCAAATATTTGGGCAAAACGGTGATGAAATCCATTGAGATATTGTCCCATTTTTGCTCCGGAATGGGAAATGGTTGCAAGAAACCAGATGGGAATGTAATTTCTGATTTGTTTTGCTGACATACCTTAATTTCCTATAAGATTTGAAGATCCTCGGATGGCGAGCAAGTGGGGAATCATGTGCTTCTTGCAAAATTTTGTACTTGAGCTTTGAATATTGAACCAAATAAATTCTTCCCTTATAATATATCATCCCATTCAAAATCCTAAAGTTATCATCCCCCTTGATTCCATCTAATACATCAGAAGCAAATTTATCTTTGGCATATTCACCTAGTAGCATGTTTTTCCAATGCTTGGCAATGTCCATGAGAAAAACAAGGTCTTTGAGATAATGCATCTGCTACAATGTTATTCTTTCCTTTCACATATTCAATATCAAAATAATAATCTTGAATATTTCTTACCCACTTTCGTTTCATTTTATTTAGATCTTTTTGGGTGAGGAAGTGCCTTAGACTATTGTGGTCAGTTTTCACCACAAACTTGTTTCCTGCCAAGTATTGTCTAAACTTGGCCAATACATGCATGATGACCAACATTTATTTTTCATATATGGAGTAAATTTTTTCATGAGGCTACATATTTATTCTCTCAAAGGCTATAGGGTATTGGCCTTGCTTTAGGACAACCCCTATCCTCCTCCTGAAGCATCACATTCAACAACAAAAGGCTTAGAAAAATTAGGTAATGCAAGTATGGGACAACTAATCATTACCTATTTCATTTTCTGGAAGGCATTTTCAACCTCTTCATCCCACTTGAAAGCATCCTTCTTATTCAAATCAGTGAGTGGAGAAGTCAACTTGAAGAACCCTTTCACAAACTTCCTATAATAGGTGCACATTCCAATGAATAACCTTAATTCGTTGATGTTTTTTGGTGATGGCCATTCTGAGATAGCCTTGATTTTTTCCATGTGTACTTTCACTCCTTCTTTTCCAATAATTCTCCCAAGATACAATAGTTCCTTCACACGAGATTCACATTTAGACGTATTAACAAACAAGGACTATTCTTACAAAGTTCTCAACACAATCTCTAGATGTTGCAAGTGCTCTTCCCAATTTTTACTGTAAATGAGAATATCATCAAAGAAGACCAAAAAAATCCTAATAAGCTTCTTGAAAAATATTCTATCCATGCATGCTTTAAATTTGGCTTTAGAATTAGTTAATCCAAATGGCATAACAAGAAACTCAAAGTGACCATAATGACATCGAAAAGCAGTATTTTGCACATCTTATTCCTTCACTAGAATTTGGTGATAACTAATCTAAGGTAAATTTTGGACAAATATTTGGCTCCAAATACCTCATCCATGAGCTCATCAATACTAGGAATATGATACCTATTCTTGATGGTATTCTTGTTCAAAGGTATAAAATCTATACACATCCTCAAGGTTCCATCTTTTTTCTTTACCAACACTACTGAAGAAGCATAAGGGCTAGAGCTTGGTATAATGAGTCCCAACTCTAAGAGTTATTGGATGGCCTTCTAAATATCATCTCTAAACATCTTGGGATGTCTGTAAGGTGGTATTTGAATGGGTGAAGTAACCTCCTCCAAAACAATGTTGTGCTCAACCCCCCCTATCAGATGGTCTACCATGTGGAATATCTCTAAAAACTTTTTCATACTTTTGCAATAGTTTCTCTATCTCATTTGGGTGTTCAAAAGAATTTATGTTTGTCTTGGGAGACATGATATGAAATTCAACAACCCATTCTATGTCCTCATTCCTCAATATATATCTCATACTATTGCAAGTCACTACTTGATTTGGGTAAGTGTGCTGCTGCCCTCTCACAACCCTTAGTACACTGTTCGAATCTTGAAATTGCATCTCAGGAATTTGGTAATTTACTGTCTTATACCCTATAGAATACAGCCATTGCAGTCCCAAAACCACATTAGTATAAGTAACATCAACCACATAAAAAATATCAACAAAATTATAGTTACCTACGGTGACTTGCAGCTTTGGAACCCATGTTTTTCACTGCATTGTGTTGTGACCGGGAATGACAAATGTGAAGCCATCCAATGGTTCAATAGATATATTAATTTTCTCCACCATATCTGCATCAATGAAGTTATGTGTGGCTCTTCCATCTACCAAAACTGAATCTCTTTGTCCTAGTACCACACCCTTATACTGACTAGTGTGATAGTGAGGCACTTCTGAAACTTACTGCCATTCTTGATTTGTCTGGTGAAGGATGGTTTTCTTCTTTTATTGATTCTTCAACTTCTATATCATATGCCTCCTCTTGATATTAAATTTTTCCTTATTCATCCATACTCGCTTCATAATCATCATTATCAGAAAATACTTCTATGTATTGAGCTTTTCCCTTAGTAGATTTATGCCCCGGTGTCCATGGTTGAAAGCATGTGAAGCATAATTTTTTTATTCAAAGTTCATCCCTATTTAGTCCTTATTTCTTATTATTTTCAAATGAATATCTTTTCCAAGGCTTCTTATCAGGTGCATCTCTTTTCCAAGGTTTCTTTTCAAATCTGAAGTTAGGTTTGGGAGGAAATCTTGTTCTAGGAAGCACATTTTGGAGATCTCTAGTCAAGCTCATTGCATATTTTAATGTAGTGGGCTTGTGGGATTTGACCAAAAATTTTAAGGGTTCAACCAAACATTCAGTGAAAATAAATACTAACCTTCACATAGACACATCAACCACCTTGATGGATAATTTCTGAAATTCCATCATATAATCAGTAAGGGTTTCGACTTGCTTCAATTGGGATAGTTCTTGGAAAGAAAATTATGGATCTTTTTGCTCAAATATCTCTAGTACCCTATCAATAAATTATCCATATGTTTTAACATGATCATGACCCAAATTTTTCAGGCCATGGAACCATCATTCATTGGCATCTCCTTCCAAGTGAAAAATGGCCATTTTTAAGGCATCTTCTTCCACCATCGGATTCACCTGAAAATACACATCTAATTTTTGTACCCACGTGTTAGTAGAACTTTGTTGGAGACATTTACCACCATACACACTCTTTTTGGCCAAATTGGCCTAGTTAAACCACTATCCTAAGTATAATTGACATTAATTGACATCAGTGGAGCATCAATTTCCATCATCCAGTCACACCCATGCCTACCTACAGTCAAGGAGGCTAACTTAGCCTTCTCCTACAGTCAAGGAGGATAACTGGAGCACTCCAAGGGTGATCTGAGTGATATTAATGTACCTAATTGCTAACTGGTGGTTACAATTAGTTCAACTAGTTAGTTAAGGCGCCTCCTCTCATTAAATATATTATTTAATGATTATTTATTATTATTTAATGATCTAGAGTCAACAGGGGCACCTCCACCAACTTCTGATGATCAGTTCAGCTTCAGTTAACCTCATCGAGGTTCATTGAAGTCATGGAGCACTATCACTTGATGGTTGGTTTGCTATGACATGTGTTTGATCTCCTTCAGTTGAGATTCAGTCATTTATTGCACTTCGACTTCAGTTAGGGTTTGGTGAGTCAA
>LPNX010133385.1:131703-143887 GCA_001517045.1 Pseudotsuga menziesii
ATCAGGTAACCCAACTTATGGTACAAAAAGTTGGATAACAGACTGCACTATCTATCGACAGCTGATTGGTAGCTTATTGTACTTGACACATTATAGGCCTAATATTTTTTATGTCATGAATGCTATATCAAGATACATATAGCAGCCTCATGATCTTCATTGGAAGGAAGCCAAGAGGATCCTCCAGTACATTCAGGGAACCAGGACCTATGGCATTCGCTATGATGTATACTCTGAGCTAGAGCTAGTTGGATACACAGATTCCGATTGGGTGGGGGATTCTATTGATCGGAAGTCAACTTCCAGATATGTATTCATGTTTGGTGGTGGCCCCATTTTCTGGTCAAGCAAAAAGCAGCCTGCCATAGCACTATCTTCAGCAGAGGCCGAGTATCGAGGAGCGGTGAATGCTTGCATCCAAGTAGTTTGGTTGCAAGGCATTCTTTTAGATTTTGATCTTGGTATTAATTTGTCCATTGTCTTCTTTTGTGACAACCATAGTGCTATTAAGATATCCACAGATCCAATTACCAAGAAGAGGACCAAGCATGTAGAGATTCACATGCACTACATCAGGGAGCTAGTGCATGATAGGACCATCATTCTGCAATACTTCCTGACTGATGAACATATTGAAGACATATTCACCAATATATTTTCACAAAAAAAGTTCATTTACCTCTGTTCAATGTTGGGGGCGAGTTCATCAAGGTGATCTAGACTACTTTCAGTGTTCAGCTTGAGGGGGGGGGGGGGTTTCCCACTGGGTTTTCCCTCTTTTCCTCACTTAGTTTGTTTTGAGCATTGTTTCAGTTTCAGCATTGTACAGGGTGACCTATGGCCTTAGTTTCCAGGGCCCTATCATTTTTTATGCATCTATGTTTTCTAACTCTTCCTGAGTATATCTTAAGGGGGGGTGTTGGAGACATTTACCACCATACACACTCTTTTTGGTCAAATTGGCCTAGTTAAACCACTATCCTAAGTATAATTGACATTATTTGACATCAGTGGAGCATCAATTTCCATCATCCAATCACACCCACACCTACCTACAGTCAAGGAAGCTAACTTAGCCTTCTCCTACAATCAAGGAGGCTAACTGGAGCACTCTGGGGGTGATTTGAGTGATATTAATGCACCTAATTGCTAACTGGTGGTTACAATCAGTTCAACCAGTCAGTTAAGGCACCTCCTCTCATTAAATATATTATTTAATGATTATTTATTATTATTTATTATTATTTAATGATCTGGAGTCAAGAAAGGTGCCTCCACCAACTTTTGATGATCAGTTCAGCTTCAGTTAACCTCATCAGGGTTCATTGAAGTCATGTAGCACTAGCACTTGATGGTTGGATTGCTATGACATTTGTTTGATCTCCTTCAGTTGAGATTCATTCATTTATTGCACTCCAACTTTAGTTAGGTTTTGGTGAGTCAATTAGGTTTTTGGTCAAGTGGTTAACTGAGTGTGATTGAATGGCTGACAGTCAGTTAAGCCAGACTCACTCATGATTTTGAATTTCCTCCTTAGGAATTCAAATTTCTCATAGATTCAAGCTATTACTTGACATTGGTATTCTAACCATTCATTGTTTATTAAATATACAGAGAGGAAACCAATTCCGGTTCCGATTAACACCATTTCATGAGTTATTTGTTGATTATTCTTTGATGAGATTGATGCTTTGTTCCTAGATCAATGTGCAAGAATAATAGAGAGGAACCATAAAAAGTAGAGAGTGGCACTTTACCCATGGCACAATTTAATTCTTTTTTTTGGTATAGAGACCTATTATCTTCCTTCTTTTTGAGTTTGTTTGCAACAATAAAGTACTGATCAAATGGTCGAGTTTTCTTACAATCTTCATCTAATTTATCCCATTCTTTCGCCATTGTATCAAGTTCAAATTGAAAGTTAGGATATTCTTTGGTTATAAGAAATTTAGGTGCAGTAGGCCTTGGTGTGCTCTGAAATTGAATGGGCCTATTACGGGGTCATGTGCTTGAGAAAATATGCCCACCCATTGTCTTCTTTTCTTGTGATTGTGAACTACTGCTACCTCTTATTACTCCTTTGCTTCCAAATTGGATAGCAATCAATTCGAATCCTTTCATAAGATGTTGGGTCATGTTCTTAGTTATATCATTAGATATAGGTTTCATGAGTTTAATATATTACTCCTTATCATTAGGGAGTCCCTTCCCCTCGTTATTCATAGTTTCTGCAGAATGTACCTCTTCTTCTTCAACAAAAACGCCTTCAACTTCAGGTTATAAGGGTGGTGGTTTATTTCTTTGACTCATTTTTAATAAAATCATGTGCCAAGACCATGCTATGATACCACTGTAATTTCCCTCTTTGGAAATTTTATTAAAATGACCAATTTGTCACTTTTTTCCCTATTTTGGCCTTTGACTAGTTTTGATATCTAGGTCTCCAAATTGACCCAAATTCTCCCAAATATTTTGAGAAGGTATACGAATGATATTAAGAATTGAATATGATGTTCAAGGATTTTTTATTTCCCTCCAAATACTTCTTCAAAATTGTTTAATATTTTGGCCAAGGTAGGAGTTTTCACTAGCAAATTGGGGTTCCAATTCCCCCAAGGTAAATGCTGAAAATGGCTTTTGAAATGCCCCCAAACCCACTGGAATTTATTAAAATAGGCAGAGCATGTTTAAGGTAAGTTATTAAAGTCTCATGAGAATCATTATTCAGTTGATAAAGGATTTTATAACCCTCTCCCAAATAGCTACAAATTCACTAGTTCGACCCTTGGGGAAATGGCGCCAAATCTTCTCCAAATGCAAATAAACTGAGTAAGATGATTTCAAATAATTAAGTGATGGATATGAAACTTTTAATACTAATCAATGGAATTCCATTAATACTAAATATATCAGAGAAACATTCTTTCATTATAAATCATCATCATTACAATGGAATACATCAATATAGTGAGAAAATATTCATTGTGTGCTCATTAATAATCACTTTAACATGCAACCATTTGGTATTTAAAATTGAGACTTTATGAATATTAATAAAAGAGTATATTAATATTATTACAATCATAAATGGACCATGAGAATCTCTCCCAAAGAGTACAATAGCTCACCCAAAGTGCAATCCCTCCATGAGCAAGAATATGCAATAAAGACTGGAAATGGTTGAGAGAATATGTTGCATTAGAAGAAACCAATAGCTGACCTTTAGCGTACACATGAAAATACAAAATCCATTAAAGCTCCATGAAATACCTGAATTTCCTCTCCAAACCCCAACTTGGAAGGGAATCTTTCACCCTCGAAATTGGCTAGGCAAGAAACTAGTTATCGACTAGCTCTCTCTCTCTTCACAAATGAAAATTTATCAAATGATGCAAAATACCTTCTATTGGTTAATCCATTTATTTTATAAACATCCTTAGCCTTATAAGGTTACCGATCCATCCAAAAAATCAAGACAATTTGAATTAGGGTGTGTACTCAAGTTTTTCCATGTGTCCTCCCTTGCTTGGCCCTCCATCTTCCCCCAATTCGAGTAGGGACCCATTGAGCTTCCCCAACTCACATGAGTGTCTTATTCGATAATATATTTAGGCCCAACATGTCATAATGGTCATATTTCAGCCTTCCGGTCTGAAATATTTCATAAATGTCATAGCATCTTTATCATTAGTGTCATATATGTCATAGATGTTAGGGAATCTATCCCAAGTGTCCAAGAAGCTCCCATTTGACTCTTCCTCTCCCATGTAAGTTAAATTTTCATCCAAATTTGAGATATTATGCATATATCTAGGTGTATTATCCTTCTAAATCAACCAAGAACATTAGTATTCCCATGGATTTGAAATTGCAAGAGGAGGATCCCATGCAGCACATAAATTCTAGCTTGTGTGGGCCCCATAATCTCCATGTGTCTCCATGCTCCATTGCCACTTCAATTTTCTATTGTATTTATTTAATTATATGCATTATTAAATATATATTCCATTCTAATGTCTAAAAATCATTTATTAGCTCCCTTATTAAAATTCCAAATGTATCTATCAACCTAGGAAACTAGTAGGATTGATGGAATTGTCCTGCTATGCAATTATTTGAATGGGGACATTATAGTCTCTAACTTTTGAGCTTTTACACTATTGAGGTTATTCCTCAGGGTAATATTCCTATTGATGTTTCTTCGTTCAAATACACTGCATCGAGCATCAAAAATTTCTTTTGGATTTTCCCTTGAGGAAACTTGAGGAATTAAGTTATATTTGATGGAGTCATCTATGATCCTTTTAGCTATGATTGTATACTTCTTATACTTGTACTTGGATTCATATTCTTCTAGTTCTTTCACTTACTCCTTTACAAACATATCTATATCATTTTCTTGTAGGATGAGCATGATCCTATACTTCCATGCTCTAAAGTTTTCAACACCTCCAATCTTTTCATCTAGCTTGGTATTCGTTGTCACCTTTAATAGAATGGGAACTTCAAATGGAATGAGGAGTAGTACTTACCTAAAGAAAATAAATTATGGCTGAATTCCTTCTGGATGACCTAGGGGTTGATGCAGAACCCCTAATTTCTTAGTTTAAATCCTTGGTAGGGGTGAGTGATGAGGAAAATGCACCTCCCTAGGGAGAAGTATACTGTATCTTTTTTTTTTTTTTCTGAGATTGATGATGGAGTCTCAAGAAAACTGAAGCCCTAGTTTGTCCCAACAACAATGACTGGTCCAAAGCTGAAACTTAATGGAATTTAGTTTTGTCTTCATAGAAATATACGCTCTTCAGGGGTGAATTGAGAAAGCCCTCTTTTTTTATTGATTCATCGAGGGATTTGTTCGGACTAAAAAACCCTAACTTTGCGGTGTTTCCATTTAGGTTGGATTTGATACCATGTTAAGTTTTCTTAATTTGCTTAGATGATATATTAAATCAATTTGTCAGTAGTAAGATCAATGAAAGAACAACAAGCACAAAAACACAAGAACATGAGAAAAACTATTTTCCTCAGGGAAACCACAAGGGATAAAACCCCACAAAACTTCCTCAGTATAGAACTCAACCATAACATTGTAAAACCAATACAAATGCTTCTTTCTTCTTTTCGGTGCACTTGTTATTGTCTCTCTTGAAAAATAGCTCAAGTGAGTTTGTACAAATGAAGGGGAGCGCCTCCCTATTTATATTCTTCAGTTGACTTGACATCTAACCTAACAAGGTCGACTTGTCTAACTGATTGGGCTGGCTTGTCTATCAAGACACCAAAATTAACATTTATTGTATTTACACTTAGGTACTATTGACCCAACTTATATCCAAAGGTTTATATTGATTCTTTCAATGACTCTTACAAGACCAAACTCATCTCCTGAAGGAGGAACACAAACAATACATCTGGAATATCTTCTGAAGTTATAATACTTTAACATTAATTTACTTTTTAATGAGCAAAATTAAGTGAGATAATCTAATTTGGACTTATCTTGATGTGTTACTGAGTCAGACACTAAAACTATCTCGAATTTCATAGTAATTTAGACAAGGTATGCACAAGAGGACATAACTCAGAATTTTATAACTGGAGGAGGAAAATAAATATTAGAGGTATGCTATTAAATAAATTACAACCTTTATAGGTTGAATTACATCAATAAGTGATATCAAGAATAGGAGAGAAGAAGAGAGAAATCAACATGAGAAGAGACTATGAAAATAGAAGATTTGAACTGGAAGACTTCTTTAATCACTGCAACTAGATCAAACTTCACTGGATCTTATCATATGACCTGCAATAAAATTAGTGAAAATTGTTGAATACCATCATCCTTAATGGTAGAATCATGGGGCACATTTCCCAAGCCTAAAGTAGCACGATGCTCTCAGATCAAATCACAAACTAACAAACTATGGGGTAGTGATGTGATATGCCTATTTTATAACCTATTTGGCTTCAAGGTTAAATTTACTCTTCATGTGGTCAACTCTTCTCAAATAAAGCGGCCTCATGAGTGGATATAAACTTGCCTTGATTTCCAAGATTTGTGAATTGCGGAAGGAATTACTTTTTTTCCCAAAAAGTGTGTCTTTCCCGCAACTTGCATCCTGCAAATTGTGGATTGCAGGAGTGCTTTGTAGATATTTTGAACTTTTCATTCTGCAACCCACAAATTATGGATTTCTGAAAGTAGTTGGGTTAATAAATTATGTTGTGTGTTTTTATAACCCATAAATTGCGGACTGTGGATTGCAGAAAGGCTATTTAAACTGTAGGAGCGTTTGCATTCCCGCATTCTGCAACCCACAATTGCAGATTGCAGATTGCGGAATGTTTTCATCGCTTGTCGAGTTTGTTTTCTCCGCAACCTGCATTGTGGATTGTGGAATGCGCATTATTTTCATTTTTTTTTTAATTCATTTGTGTTGATTTTTATCATTTCAGTTAGTTCCATAACCTCGGTGGTTAACTTAACATGTTATCTTTCACATTTCCCACCAAGATTTGGTCTTCACTGTATGAGTTGATTTATTTTATTGGTTTTCATAGATTTCAAATATCTTGTCATTTGATTCCGACTATTGTATGTAATGATCTCTTATCCTCATTTGAAATTGTTTAAGTCATTTACATGCTTCAATTTTAACTAGTTAAAGTCATATGATATTTCGATAGTTTTGGCAACAAAATTGAACTTCATTGAATCAATAAGTTTAAAGAGAATCTTGATGGGTTATAATAATTTGATTGAACACTTATTTTTAATCCTTTTGATTTATGACTTGAAAGGGTGTACAACAAATAATGGGAAAAGTCAATCATTTTTCATTAAGCAAAGTTTTATTTTTTACAATGAATAATTAGCTTTGCTTAAGATTATTATTATTGTTTAAATTATATTCGATATACTTTTTGAAAGAAAATATTAATAATTTATTTATATGATTGAATTTAATATATCACACTATTTACGATGTTAATGCATAGTATTTCACTAAACCCTAATTTGTTGTTGCTGTGAACGATGAAGTTTAAAAACGGATCGTGCACCTGTAAAAGTCACGTTTTTGCGTGGAATATTGTGAGCAAACAGTGAGAAATTAGCTCAAATGGTTAAAGAATCACTTCCCAAATAGGCCTGTTTACCCCTAAGCGTGAACAATTTTGCAAATCTATCAACAATTTTGGAGAAAACTGTGACAAAAAAGAAGTGAATTTTCCAGAAATTCATTTCGATCGTTTTTGCATAATTGAACGAACTAGACATCTGGGGATTTGATGCTATCCTTCCCACTGCTCTTCAATTCTATAAATTATATCTTAGCATTCAGAGAAGGGGAGGCGTTTTACAGAGACAAAAATATTTCTCTTTCATAACTTAAGAGACGCTACCAGGGAAGGACCTTGATACCAGAGAATCAATGTTTTCTTCTTTGCAATATTTTGTAAATTTCTTTCAAGGGATAATGTATGAAGGTTCTGTCCACAGGATTTTTGGGCGGATTATGAAGCTTTGTAATTTCTTATTGAAGCTGGTATAAAATACTAGAAACCATAACAACAATCATTCATCTGAGTTATATGGGATTTTTCTGCTTTTTCTTATTTGAATTAATAATTAGATTTGAACATTCTCTGTGCAACATTTGTAGCTAATGTTTTACTGCATTATTTTGTGGCAGGTTTGTTTAATATGATTGTGATAAATAACTAGAGGTTTAACGTATAAACAATATTTTCCAAAATGCAATATTTCTTATTGTTCATTTTTGTAGAAAAACGAATGTGCCTATTAATTGCTGAGTTGTTTAAGTTTCTTTAAGCAATACAATAATTATCTTTTATAGACATGAAATTTCTCTTAAATTAGGCTCCCGAGATAGATTATTAGATAAGTTGTTAATCAGATTTCAGTTTAATTAGTATTTTATTTTAATATCTTTGGTTTAAATCTTCATTTCTGTAATTATATAATTTCTTCTTGTAGTTGTAGAATTATTAACTTTAGATTGCACTCAAATTACATTTAGGATTAGTTCAAGATTTAATTCAAAGTCTCCATTTTAAGGAGCAAACTTATCGACTCAAAGAGTTCCAACAGAGGCCAAATATCCGTGGGTGTTAACCACACCAAACAACTTGAGGATAGGGTAATACTTGTGTAGGATTATCTGAAGTCTTTGGTTGGGTTTTCATCCCTTGTTGTTTTCCTTAGACACCATTCCAGCACCTACATAACCGAGGCATCAACAAATGGCTCTAGAAGGAGGGCCATCAGACATGTAAGGTCAGTTGAGCTATTTTAATAAGATTATCTTAAAATGGCTCCAGCCAGAAAATCTATATATAGTTCCTTTTCTGCTCATGAATCTGTATTTAGTTGTTTTTCTAGGAAAATTAGTTTTCATTTTAAAAAGGATTTGTTGAAGCAACTGATAGAAGTAAAATTCGATGGCGAGGGATAAATTTTAGCACAAGAACATGTTCTTCAATTTACCTATAATTTTTTGATAAGAAAATTTTGGATCTAGATGTTTTGTGTAGATTGTTAGT
Organism: Pseudotsuga menziesii; assembly: GCA_001517045.1. Lineage (NCBI taxonomy): Eukaryota > Viridiplantae > Streptophyta > Pinopsida > Pinales > Pinaceae > Pseudotsuga > Pseudotsuga menziesii. The sequence continues at coordinate 140,272 of LPNX010133385.1, forward strand.
CTTCACATTCGAAGGATAGGTTAAAGAATGGTTTGTAACCTTTCATTTTGCCTCTATCAATTCCTTTGAACATTTTGTAGATCCTTTTACACTTTCTTTTGGACATTATGACTTTGTTACATTATGTGATGAATGAAAACAACTCATTATAAAGAAGGGTGAATCATTAGAATACTTTTCAATTAGAATTTTTAATCTCTATTGTAGATTCCATTTAATAGATCGTCCTATGATACAAGATTGGTTTCAACACACTAGTTCTATTACACATGAATCTAATCAATTAGTAGATGGTAAATTTGAATTATACTATTGATAATCATCCATCTCTTGGTTTATATTTGCATGAAGAATCTAAGGATTTAAAAATTGCAGAAATGACTTATTTTTCTTTCTTAGATATGGATCATAATCAATATAATGATTATGATGAATTAAATGTTAATATGCCCAGGTCTATTTCACATGAAATTATAAGTCTAATTGATCATGAAGGGGATCATTTTTCTATTAAAGATTCTTCTAAACTACAAGAGAATAGTTCTAATCATAATATTGAACCAGTTTTTTCTAGCATAAGTAAAGATATTCAAGACCCTCATATTTGTGATTCTGTTAATCCTTTAATAGATCTTGAATCAACTAATTGTTCTGAAATTTGTGATATGTTTTCCCAATTACCATTTTACGACCTAAATGATTTTATGGCATAGCATATTTCACAAAATGATGATACTGCATTACCAAAAGTACATAATGATTTGGAACCTTTCATACATATCTCTTTTGAAGAGAAAACCCCTCTTAAGGAATCTCGATCTGAAAATATTCTACAAAGAGATGAATTTCATGCCCTTATTTCCTCTTCATATTTTTCTATGTACCATTATGTATTTAATAACAATGACATTTAATCATATATTTCAGATTCTAATTCTCCATTGTTAAGTCTTAAAGAGTTACAAGTTAATTACAAAATGCATGCAGAATACCAAGAAGACTCTTATCCTTGTCATTAATCCATGTGTTCTTGTCATTCTTCTTTGATGGAAATGAGTACTATTTCTGATTATTATTTTCAGGATTCTTACTTTTACGATTTATCATACAATTAAGAAACATTTTCTTCTCACAATCATTTACTTGATGGAGAATATTCTTACCAGGATGTTAATGACACTAGTTCTATATTTTTAACTTCTCATATCTTTAGTTCTTCTCAAGTAAATACTCAAAGGAAATCTGATATCTTGGAGAATTTCCAATTTAATCAACCAATTTATGATGATTTTTACGATAAGAAGTTCGAACAAATTGGATGTGATTTTGTTGATCTTATTCAAGAAAACCTTTCTAAGGAGAAAATTGTTCAAAAAGAAGATTTGGATCATAAATGATTTTAGGGGCCGAATATAGCCCATGGACGATTTCAAAAGGGTTTAATTTTTTTATTGGGCGCATTTTGTATATTAAAACATTTTTTATAAAATACTAAAATAGTCCACTAATTATTAATAAAATACTATCTAAAACCTAAATAGCCATATCATATTTAGGAAAGAAATCCCAAAACCTAAAATTTGTCCTATATAATTTCCCGGAAATCCTCTCCTCGCCCCCCATTTCTACCAAAATTCTAGCGGGAGCCTTAGATCGCCCCTGATTTCTACCAAAATTCTAGCAGGATACCTTGGCTCGCCCCCCATTTCTAGTAAATTTTCCCCAAATTTCCTCAATCGCACTTGATTTCTAACCGAATTTAACTCGAATCTTTGCTCGTCCTCGATTTCCAACCAAACTTGACTCAGATCCTTAGCTCTCCTGAATTTCTATCAATGTCGATCATATATACATTTATATTCATCCCTATCACCCACTCAAAGAATCAATATGCATTGACATAGATAGCAGGGATTTGAGGTTCAACATTCATGGTTAACATTGATATTGTTTTGTTCACCAATCGTAATTCAAGTTCAACGTTCCTGGGCTTGCATCGTTTACAGAGAATCAAGGTTTCAGCTTGTAGGTATGGTCACACTCACTGGTACAAAGTTTCCTTCTGGCACATGACATTTCTGAGAAATATGTTAAGATAAATCTAGATTTTTTCTCTAGAGTTTGTCACTATTAATCCAGGTTTGATTCTTAGTTTATTCTGATGGCTTTATCAAGAACCTTAAAGCTACATGTCAGATTGGTTTAGTGATGATAATTAGAATAATGCAAGGGCCATGACTTTCAACAACATGCAATCTAGGACATTGATATCCAAGTTATACATTATTTAAGATGTTTTCCCAAGGCTTAAATTATGCATCTTTCAGCAACAATAACTTTGGGTTAATGTAGACTTGCTATCAACACTAGTGAGACTAGAATGCCGCATGAAATTTGGAAGACTACTTTAGGCAGTGTTGCGAAAATTTGGGTTTGAATTAATTTTAATCATGTTATTCATCTATAAGTCTTTTTCAGTGTTCGAGTTTGAGTGCTTCAAGTCCGAGTCTATGCATGTCAAATTTTCTAAAATTTTATCTTTTTAATTTTATTTCTGGGATCGTAGGTTTTTGTATTTGATTTGTTTTTGTTGATTTATATTGCAATACTAAGATGCTTTGTGAGTGTTTTCAATTTCTTGCAAACTTCCAAGATAATTTTGTTTGGGAGCAGTTTTTCAAATTTCCTGCCGTGAATGTAGGTGAAACCCACAATTTTAAGCTTGGAGAAAACACCTTCAGGAATCCATAGCTTAAGTGTGGACCGGGGTGAGACTTTGGACTTCCAGTTGCAGTTAATTGTTGGAAAATGTAATTACGCGCAGATCTCTACTTGGCTTCCAACCGACTCTATCAGATTCTGGATAAGCCAAGATCTTGTCCGTCAGTCTGACAAGAAGGAAAAGTCCACAAGTAGGCAACTTAATTCAGTCGAATTTATTTCAGAAGCTAAGTTGTTAGGTAGATAGTTATTGCAGAGTTTAATGGAAAGTAAGTCGGCAAGTAAGTCGGCCTATGCTGAAGCAATTTTCAGAATTGCCTATAAATAGAAGATGCCCATTATAAATCACACAGAGAGAGTGAGATACACAGAGAAAGATATACAGTTACGCAAACCAGCAGAGGATTCAAGGTGTGAAAGTGAAGTCGAAGCTCAAGCTTCTGTGCATGTGATTTAGTCGGAGAGTTGAAGCTCTGTGGTCCGACGAGTTTGTAACAGACAAGTTTGTATTATCTTGTAATTCCGCATAGTTAATATATGAAATAGTTTGTGGTTGAATTCATGATTATTTGGCCGCACATGTTTCCAGATTTACTTCTGTAAATGTCTTTTACTATTACTGATAAGTAAAAGAACAAGAACCCATAGAAATCTCACCGCGTGAAAGTTCAAGTTTGTTCGACTCAAATATTCCTATAAATTTGGACATATATATTTCATAAGTTATTTGGATTTGTAAACGTGGGTGGTTTACTTCATCTTACTCACAGGTAAAATCATTTGTAATTTCTTCAGTCCTTAGACTAAGAAATTTATTCTGCACAAACTTGGTCGAAGCTCCCAACCTAGGCGAAGGTCGAAGCTACCAAATTTGTGCCGAAGCTACCAACTTGGT
>LPNX010133385.1:146021-181247 GCA_001517045.1 Pseudotsuga menziesii
GTTGTGGCAGTAAAACTCCGTCGCAGTAAAGAGTGAAAAGTGAAAAGTGAAATTATTTTTAAATATTGACTGAGCGCTAAACCCAAGTTTAGTTGGCTCGGTTTTGGCTATCATTAATGGATATAGAGAGTGATCATATCAGCATTTCCCAGTTGGAATACGATGTCATTGTGAGAATACAATACCGGTTGAAGAATTTGTTGGTTTTCGAAAGGATCTTGCCTCTACTGCGGGAATAGTTAAGTAGTCACGCCATTATCAATTTTATATTGATGGTCAATGAGTATCTGTCAGTTGTAGTTTTGGGTACTAAGGGATTCTCTCTTTAAAAATTATCCCCAGTTTTCATTTTCGCTGCAACTATGATATCTGGTACCAAGGAAAGGTTCACTTGGGGAGGTTTTCAGGGATAACAATGTCTGAAAGAGACAACTCTCTATTTTTTTCTTTGTTTGGTTAATCCTTTTGTGTTCAGAAAAAAAAGTAATTATGTTGCAGTCAGATCGATAAGCTGGTTAAAATTCCTTAGATCCATCAGATCAACTTTCATTTATATGTTTAGATCATCATGTTAGGTGAGTTTTTGGAAATTCAGACCTTCCTCAAGACACATTAACCATAGAGGCTGTCATTGATCTCCGATCCTCTTACATATCTGTACCAGAAATCCATCCACATAACTTTTAATCATAATCACATTAAGATAACAAGACAAGAGGCAGAGGCAAATACTATAAGCCAATATTCCTTGAGCATTCTTGAGCCATCTCCAATATTTTATTTTATTTTATTTTGGATTACAAATTATCTTCATGTGTGTAGTCCAGAAATATTCATTCATTCCAGACTTCACTTCTTACTGAGATTGGAAATTTACTAACATCGTCAATTCAAGGAATCAATCAGCTATTTCAATGATTTTTCCCTCTATTTAGTCCAGACAACTCATGCAATCTGAACTAGATTGGACTTCTTTTCCATTGCCTGTTTTCTTAAATTGGTCGGAAATTTGTTAACTATGCATTGTCTCTATACTGTGTACATCCACCATAGATTTAGATTTCGTATGCATCTAACGAAAAATAATTGAGAGGGGATAAAAACGAATTGAGATACAAAAAGTTTATTACTGACAATAAATATTTAGAATGATAAGTATTGATGTTTACAAATAGGAATAGACGGTTACACATAAAAATAGCTCTTATAACCAATTATTACAAGATCCCCAAAAAACGTTTTGGAATATTAGTATGGCCCTTGGAATTATGGATAACAACATGAGATGCCTTCATCTTGATTTGAGGTTATAGATCCATACTACAAGGGCATCTCTCATTATGGGTTTCTCTTAGTTCTAGATTTGAAAGAGGCCATTTAGTGAAAGGATTTCATGATAGATCTCCATTTAGTCTTGAGAGATACCAGTTGTCAGCTGATTCTATCCAACCACTGTTCTTATACCTATTTGTTGATATATGTCCAAAGTTTTTGGTGCTAGGTTTGAAAATCTGACAAAATCCTTCTCCCTTTCTGCTATACACATTCCCATTCCCATCATAAGATTGATATGGGATAATATATAAGAATGGTTCTCGTTGTGTGGATTAAAACAATAGTGCAATAGGTGTGAGATTCAAAATACATGATGATTTAGAGTTCTTAGTCTTCTAAAAATTTAATAAACTAGCGGCATGATGTTGTCAAGATTCCAGCAAGAATAATGAGGTAGTTTTTGTATTCCTTTTGCTGATAGATATGTATGATTCTGACTTAGTTATTTTTCTGCAATTGTATTTGTGCTCTTTGTTATATTTATGTTTTCATTTTTTAAAAACCATGTCTATTCAGATCGTGGTCATTATGGCGACTATTGTTGGGGTGATTATTTTGCATGTTTCATCACCCGATCACCTAGTTTTTGGCTTCTTTACGTTAAGCTATGACATATGTTTATCATATTAAATTCCTATTTTATCATATTTATAAAGCCTATAACCAAAGCAAGTATAATAAGGTATTATAATGCTTATTTTTCTCAAATTCCTTTGATTTAATGATTTAGATAAGATGTTGAAAATCATTATGCTAACTCAGTTCATTTTATGCTAACGTAGTTCAGTTATGATTCTGAAGCAGGTGTCCTATTGAGAAATGGGAACATAAGTTTTGTATATTGAGGGATCGAGATGGTTGTAAGCCATCAAATTAATTCATACCCAGGTCATTCAGAAGAAGTGTGGATCAATTTTCAATGATTCAGTCAAATTTTCCAGAATTTCTAGGCAGTCAACTTCTGTCCTTATTTGCGAACAAATGGAGCTGAATTTCGAAATTTGGGAACAATGGTTTTGTGCCAAGATAGCCCATTTAGGTACCGCAAGGACAGATTTGAGAAATTCATAATGGTTTAGGACAAATCCAGGATTTTTAGAAGGTGCATTTCCCAAATTTTATGGTTGGACAGATTTGAAATGACAAGTGGAATGCCCAGTTAAAGAAATGGACTCAAATGACAACTATTATGAATGGATATGAGAACAATTGATATTTTATCCATTATTTGTCCTCATATAAATCTATTTTATGAAGATTATATGGGATTTCATTCCGTCTTTGTACGAATTTTTCTTGATGTAAAATGAAAGCCTGTGTGTTGGCTTGGAGAGTTAGTGAGTGCAGAGAGGATATATAATATACAGTAGTTGTGATACTCCTCTTTCAATAAAAATAGAGAGTTGTTAGTTTAGGAGCTTCTCGTATTTGTGAAATTAATGTGAGTTGTTTAAGTAGCTGGCATGTTATCAAAGAAGGCATGACCCCTTCCTATGAGGCAGTGCTATCTGTATATACAGTAGGATTTTAAAATGTATTTTTCATTTCATTTGCAATTAGTTCATTTCAGTTTCTGTACTTCCTTTCCCAGATTGTTAGAGTGAGTTTTGAAGTATTTCCAATAGAGAGTTGTGAGTTATGGTTGAAATTTAAATGGTTTTCCTAGTTCCGGCTTTTACCTCAGTTGTTTATTGTTCAAGCGAGTGGGGTAATTGCATTTTCAGAAGTGTTCCAGTCTGATGCTTGAAATCTGTTTTGAGTTTCTTAGTAATAGAAAAGGTTCATTTCATTTGGAATTAGAGAGAGTGCAATCAATTACATAAGTAGATCATTTGTATGCTTGGTGAACATTTGCAAGAATGTTACGATAAAGCAAGTTAGTACAGGTTCTATAATAAAGATTTTGTTTATAAGTTTGAGAAGGAGGTTCAATAGACTCTTTTCAATTCTGTACAAACAATGTCGTGCTTCAAAGTATTCCTTCCTGGGTTGACATTTTATGTAGGATCTTTATAGCAATATAATTTTCCCCACAGCTATCCTATAGGTATTTAAGGCTCACTGGTTACAGAATTAGATCATCCCTCTTCAGGAAGATGCACATATTAGCTTCCCCTGGATATTGAGCTCAGATTGTTGCTTCATGTACATATTGTTTCATTGTTACCAGCCATCTCACTCATTTCATCTGCAGATAAATGTGATGAGATGGCATGGCCTTCAACGCCTCTCTTTGAAACTTTTTAGCTTTTTCTTTCATATATTATACGTTTGTGATAGTTCATGATATGGAATTATTCTTTATAGCTATGGACTATTTTAGGTTACAACTTTTGGCATGTATTTGACATATATGATTCTGCATGTATTTGACTGTTATGATCCAACATATATTTTATTGTTTAGCACTTGATTTAGATATTGCGGGGATTAAATATGGACTTTGTGACTATATCAGTCCATATTACTTGACTATTCTAAAGGATCACACACACATATATTATTGTTTAGCACTTGATTTAGATATTATGGGCATTATATATGGACTTTGTGACTATATCAGTCCATATTTTTTGACTATTCTGGACATATATTTTATAAAGGTATAGTTTTTTAGTTATGAACAAAAAGAAAAAAAATGTTTTCATTTTTGTAGACAAATTATCACAGGTAGGGAGCTGAGTCAGGTTTGATGAAGATTGTGTTGGACTTGCTGCTGGAGAAATTCAGTGAATGAGTTACTTACATTCTGATTGGTGAATATTGTGATGGATTTTCTTGTGTGAACTCCATATGAACCAAGTTTTGACAGATATCTAACCTCATAAGATCCAAGTGCTAACAAAGATCTAAGGTGGATGTCACTTTAGTCTAGTGCCAATGCAGAAACAACTTTAGGAATCTTGTTGAAATATATATTGTATTATGGATCAAAGTCATTTTGTTTACTTTTGACAACCTAGCTTATCTTTTCATAGCTGAAACATCCCCAAAACCACCAGTAGCTATATATTCAATGATAGATGGCCGACTTTGTTTGTGGGCCTATTAAGCATCCTTGATCCTTTGTTGTTAAGTTTTTGGTGAACTTGAAGAGAGTAGGTGCAACAGTCACATTGGATTTAGTGATGGTAGTTTCTTGCAATAGATCGATTTCAAGTTGATCACTAGATAATAGGAATAAATAAGGTCTTTCCTATGGTTACTGATGACTAATAGTTTGGAATGTATCTGTATTAGGCAGATGTTTTAAGAAATTTCTCTGGAGCCTTGTGTATTGAGGGTTTGTGCGTTATCAGTACAACCAACACATTCTCATTGATGCATAAATCTTACATGGTGCATAAATTGCCTTTATATGGTGTTTGTGCCCAAAAGTATTTAAGGTTACTCGTTAGGAGATGGTAGTAAGAACTGTGTCAACTTTTAACTATGACCCATTAGCTCTAATGTACTTTGCTTTGTTTATTTTTAATAATAAACTCTTTAGTTTTATTGTAATATTGTTACTATTGTTTAATAGCATATAATTGTGATCTCCACAACATTTTTTTTTGGATGTTTTGAAGTTCTTTTCTCTTTATTTTTGGTTTATGATATTTTTTTATAATGTTTGGTGTGTGACTTATTTTATTTTATGGTGTTGGCTAAAATGAATTTGGCCATGAATCTTGGTTGAAATTGAGATTCTGCATTATTCAAATTATATTTTAATTGCAGAAAAATAATGTGAATAATTTTATTTTATGGTGTTGGCTCATCCTTTAATGTGAATTTGGGGATGAATATTTATTGAAATTGAGATTTTGCACTAATCAAATTATATTTTTATTTCAAAAATGAATTCAACACCTTTGAAAACTTATAAGTTATAATTTTACAAGTATATCTGGATTTTCAATAACTTTAGTTGGAAAATGGTTAGAAAACTTGTCCAAGATGTATAAGGTTTACCCTACACCTTTTATGAAAGGCATAGGTGAGTGCTTTAACATAGTATTTACATTTGAAGTTAGATTACATACTATTTTTTGGTGCATTGTGCATTTTTTTCACACAAAAAAAACCATTAACTTGATTTCTAAGGTGAATCAAAGTTACAAATAACAAAGCAGTCTTTTACTGGCAAGGTTTAGTGGATCCGTACTAGTCCCATTCAAAATTACAATATAATCAAAGATAAAAACTAAACACCGAAAATGCTATAAACATTAGAACCTACACTATGAAAGCAACAAAAAGAAAAAGAGATCTAATATAAATGGATAGTATGTATGTTGAAACTGCAAGAGTTGTGAAATTCCTCAAGTCATATATCCTTGAGGCATCATCAAGGCTTCCTTAGATAAGAAGTTGCCAGTTAGCTAGTGTATTTAACTCTATGTAGATGTGGTGACGAGTGTAGCTAGTGAAATTTTGTAGTATTGTCTTGTTGTTTGAGCATCACTCATTTAATAGAGAGACGTGTATGTTGTAGGACCTATTTATCCAATTGATAGTCACTCAAGAATACCCGAATGTTTAAAAATGCTATTTTTTTATGGAAAACTTTAATATTCCCCATAAAAAAATAAGTTCAACCTTTTAATTGGTTCCAATTTTGCAGACTAATTTTAATAGGAAATAATGGAAATAAAAAAGATAAATTACCATTCCACCATTGTACAAACCATTTTTTAAGGCATCGTTAAAATACCCCTAGCACTTCTGTTTGCCAATCAATGGTTCTTGTACCTACTGAATATTATGTTGTTTATCGTGACCTAGGAACTCCATATAGCCACTTAAAACCTTCGACATGAATTACACAACAACCTGTGTATTATTTTGAAAATTTAATGCATTACACACTTTCCAAATGGATCATAGAATAAACAAAGGAAGGAATTTATAAGCCGGGTATTTGATATTCAACTATAGTATATTTTCTTCTAACATCGTCTTGTTCCATAGAAAATTGGTCTTCTGTTGAACCATGAGTTTGTTCCAAACATTTTGGTCAAAGGTGCATTAAAAAAAAGGTATTGTATGCTTTCGTATTCCCCCTTACAAAGAAAACAAAACCCTGCCCCTGAAAACCTCTTCTACATATATTATCCCATGTAATTGCCTCACTTGTAAAGCAAAACTAGGAAAAACATTTAATCTTCAATGGAAAATTACATTTCCATATCTTATACCACCATGGAGAATCAAGGACAATAGCACAAGAAGTGATAACATCATAAATATATTTGGTGTTGATGCCTCTACATTTGGAGAGACCTTTATGCCCTTCAAATATAGTTCGATTCTAGCTTGGATAATCAATCTGCTCAATCCTTCAATCGCTAGTAAAAAAAATAGTGGGGATAGTGGGAATCCTTTCCCGAGCCCTCTCAAATCCTAAATAAAGAAGTGGGAGATCCATTCACTAGTACAACAAAACTAATAAAGGTAATGCATGACATAATCCACTATGTGACATCAAGAGGAAGAGCAATTTGTAGGAGGATAAGTCTCAAGTATACCCAGTCAATTTTGTCCAGGATTTACGACATCCATCTTAAAAAAAAGTAGGGATTTTCTTAACCTTGATGGTGTGGATCCCCACCTAAGCAACCCCAACAACATCATGGATGATCCTTATGTAAAACAATTAATTGCTCTTTTGATATGCATTTTGCAAGAATGGGTTTGATACATTCAAAAATAATCTTGGAAATGAGATTATATATCAGATGACATGAGACATGAGAATATTGACTGAGAATCATTATATGTAATAGGCTTAGAGATATTCGAGATAAGAGTAGTGAAAATTGAGTTCAATGTGCCCAATATATAACCCTTCTATCTTGATTCCTCAACAACATACTAAAGGTATTCACTAATAATATCAAAAAAAATTCCTAAAAAATCCATTTTTTAGCCATTAGGACAGAGACTCTTATCACAAGCCATCATCTCTTAAAACATCCTCACTTTCATCGATAGTAACTCCCTGATCAATTTGAACACCATTAACTTCTGCAAACCATAAGCACCCTACAACAGAGTGATTAATGGAGTGGGATAACCTCTTGACCATTTGCACCGAGCCCCACTATGTGTCGTTGAGAGATGCCTGACACTATTTTTCAAACCCCCTAGTCCTTAGCTTTGTCTCCGATGTCTATCTTTGTCTCTAGTTACATTGGGTGGCAACCCTATAGGAATCCATCGTCGTCGACACCTTGACACCCTGACAGGATATCCATCCCGATATTCTTCGTCAACTTGTACTACATGCATGGAGGATTTGTTTGAACATAGACTCAAGTTTGAACTTGGTTCACATTCATTCCTAGAACTCCTCTATGCTTGCATGCCTCCCCTTTTCCTACATCTTATGTTCCATAGTGACCCACAACCCTTCAACAATGTCGACTTACTCAATAGGTAAGTTTGATTTAGATGACCTCTAGCACATAGACTTCTCCTCTCTTCTCTAGTATTTCAATGAAAACCTCATTCTTTTCTCAGTTGATTTGTTTATAACTGAAGATCCAGAGAGAGCACAACAAACAAAGAATCATAAGTAGAGTCTATTTCAATCAAATTAGCGTTTAAACCCAAGAGTTCTCTCTCACGCGGACACTATATATGGTATTGATCATTGTATTGAGGTATTTAATAAAAGAATGGTAGGATCAAGAAGGGCAGCAGCTGCAAAATTTGGATTGCATTCAACAACAAAACGACACCATGACAACTATTGTCTCCCCTTTCCAAACTCCTCTAGCCCCCATCATATTGTCCATCTCATCCCATACCTTTATTGAATAAGAACAAAAGATTAACCAAATGGCTTATTGTTAATCCTTAGAATTCTTAATTTTAGTCGATAATTTCTGGTCTGTTAATTTACACAATCCCTTTAATGATCTTAAAACAAAAGTAGATTATCTTGTAGATATTTGACAGTGGATTTATTGTTGGTTTGAATTGTTGTATGTTTAGTTTCAATTTGAGAGTTTTATTTTGAAAATTGTTCATAATGACTGCAATTTATGAAAGGAAAGATAAGAGAAACTATCATACACACAAATCCTTATATATCTTACGCATGGATTAACTTAAAGCAGTTGGAAATTTATTAGGCATTGATAACAGACCCTGGGCATCCCACACCACGAAGAAATAAGCATTTAATGGAAGATTAAATGTTGTATAAATGGAATAGAAAAGTATTGAAGGTGGTTATTGATTTAATGCCTTTATGAAGGTGCGTAAATGCACGGGCCAATGAAAAAGAAGGAGGGGCTTCACAGTCACTAATTACCTACGATATATCTTACAATCCTACCATGTTCATTCCTCTTACAATATTGGAACTTGGTCAAACACTTTACATGCATCCTCCAAACATCCATATTTAGAATACATGTCTACAATATCCACTTTCCTTTGCTTGGATATGAAGGCATCAGTAAGGCCACTGCCATTTGGTATTGAGACCATAACTTGAAATATAACAAATGAACTCAACATTTGAAGAAGCCTTGAACTCAGATTTAACAACTAGAGTGCAATTCGATGTGTTTTATAAATCAATGAAATATTCACCAAAAATTTAGAAAATTTTATAATTTGGTAAAATATTCACCAAGTTTTACACTATTTTATAATTTAGTGAAATATTCGCCAAGATTTTACAATATCTTATAATTTAGTGAAAGATTCGCCAAGATTTTACAACATCATATAATAAAATGAAATATTCGCCAAAAAATTATATATACATATTATATTATTGATAAAATCGCCTTCAAATTTTCCTATATATCGGGAAGATTCACCCATTTTTATACATATAAATTTCAGGGAGGTTCTTAAAATCATCCCTTATTTGGATTCTTATAATACTGATGTTGATTTTCTTTCAAATAATCCATTTCATTGCATAAATCTTTTGAACTCCTTATGTCATTCTTTTGATTTTCATTGTACATACCATGATTGGGTTGTTGATTGGCTTGAGAAATCTTTCTTAGCAAGATTTCATCATTATGGTAAAACTCTATTTTCCTTATTTGTATATAAAAATGGTAAGGTTCCATTCTCTTTATTTGTACATAAATTTCATCTTATTTGCTTTAATGCATTATTTTTTCATTTTTATTTGCAAGCATTAATATCATGCTTTCTGATTATTCACTTCTTCCTTTTTGTAGGATTCCATATGCTTTCATGGTTGCATTGGAAATTCGATTATACTTAGTTCTTTTTTTTTTTAGAGTAGTGTAGGAGTAGGTGTAAAATAGATCAGTTTTATAATTTCTTTAATAATTTAGATTACTCTTTTGGTTTTCTTCAATAAAATATTTGTGACAACAAGACAATTGTAAGTTGGAAACGACACTTCTTCAGATACATTCAGGGAAGTATTTTTATTCTCTTCCACTTTCTATTATTTATGTCCTCGCTGATTATTTTATTTGTTCAAAGTATTCATGTTTGATTTATGTCTTTAGTTTTAAATTATAACGATATTTTCATTAAATGTTTTGAATTAATCCTTTTCCAAGTTTTAAGAGCAAGAATATTTCGACAGGAGATAAAGTAATTAAAATCAAAACATCTTCATTACTCATGATTTTTTATCTTTTCTGGATATCCACTTGAAAGGGGGGTTTTTACATATTTTGTTGTTGCAAATTGGACTCAATTTAGTTTTGTTTCTTTCTGTACATATTTTTTAATAAAGGAGGCCTTATTGTCCTAAACAACTTTATGCGAAGCAACAAAGGTTGATTGTAATTCTTCAACTAAAAGAGAATAAATTTATTTTAAGAATTTTATTATAATCAATTCAATTTAAAGATTCAACACATTTTCATAAATGAATTGATATAATTATTCTCTTTACAATTAAAAAAATCCTTCAATTTTACAAACACGACAAACAAATCTCTCTTTTGTTCGCATGAGACAATTTCTTAAGGCTTATTTTTGCAATTATTTTTCTTTAAGTTCTTTAGTAGTTTTCAATAAAGACCTAATTAAAAAATGTTTTCTTTCTTTTAGTTTGTGATATGGTTGTGAGATTTTGGAGTACCCCCTATTCACTCCGTTAGGTAATACTTTCATTTCCTAGGCCAACATTTTCCTACTACATACATGTTTTCCTAACTATATATACCCTATGGGGGCCTTATTAGGTGACTATGAGGAAGATGACCTAGGTATAAAGGGGGTTCATTTTTGCTTATTTTATTAAGGAGTTGTGTCTTCACGGTAACTCTCTCTGGCTACTGCAAGCAAAGGAGTCATTACTTGAAATAAATCAATACTACAAAGTATAAAAAGGTGACAGAGGGTAGGCATTCTTGGTTTGACCCACCCCATTCTTTAGCTAAGCCGATGGTAAATCGGAATGAAAAGAAACCATTTTCTCTTCTATGCTTAGCTCATTTTTCAATATATTCGGGTCTAGAACTAATGAATATAAACTCTTATCCTCTTAGCTAATGAACAGTTTGGTTCCTCTTCAAATTTATGGAGGGCCCCTAGTATATTGTTGTAATTAGCTATAGTGTATGTAATGCCATAGGTAGGGAAGGATTAGTGAGAGCTACGTGTTGTTGGAAAGATGCTAATGCGAGCCTTAAGGTGAAGGCAGTACCCTCAATAATCCTTCTCATTCCAAAAGGGCCCTTACCACAACCAGTAATTGAGGATTGTCTGATTGACAAAATAGTAGTAGGTGAGGCTTTCCTCCCTCTCCCTTAAAAGGAAAATATTAAGTACACTAAATGAGCAGAAATTGGAAGTGATCAATCTTTGACAGCAAAGAAATTCGAGGAAGCTCAAATACTGTTAGAAGATCTGGATAATTTGGAGAAAAAAGAATGAGAAGTGTTTATGGAAGGAAGAGCCCCATATGGGACAACAAAAATACCAGTAATAGAATCTATATTTAGAAACCTTTGGCCGGACCTAAGACCTTTCGTGCATAGCTAGTTGGGGGGCCTTATCCTTTCCTTCCTTTGTTCCAGTGGTGGGGGACCTTATCCTCTTTCTATCGGGTATCTGATGAAAGGAGCTTTCTTTTTTGCTCTTTCTTTCCTTCCCCTCCTTTGTCGAGAAAGAGCTACACACCTTTTTCCTGCTATCAATCAAGAAGTAGGGAGGTTTCTGGTAAAACTAAAAGCAATGGAATAAGAATTTCTTTATAGAGTACCTTTCCCGATGTGGAAAAGACCTACAGACCTTCTAATTCAATATTTTTTTTTTTTTCAATCTCATTTTTAGGCGGTCCTAGGCAGTCATCATGGGTACTAAAATCAATATTTTCTTACTCAAGATTGGAGTGAAGCTGCTTGTCCTTCATAGGGATTTGAATGGAATAAATTGCCTTTAATTTTAGCGTCACTGCTATCACGTTTGGCAAGAAGAGGCAGGAAGGATAGGAGGATAGAGCCATGGAGATAGATACATTAAATCCATTCATGCTTGTCAGGTAGGGTACCTTTAATGCTTTTCAGGGAAGGAGAGTCAGCAATGGCAAGTGGCACCGGTTAGTGATTTATTATCCACATCTACCGACCGATAGGAATGAAAGGACAGATGAATGCTTGAGTGTTGGTTACCAATTGATACAAAACATAGGGGGCTTACAGCTACTCAATTGGGTTACTCCACAGGGCTATAGGTAGGTCACAAGGGCCTACTCAATTGGCCTATTAATCAAGGGGCCTACTACAGGGGCTACAGAGGCCTACTCAGCTACACATAAAGCTACACTTATCGATTATTAAATCCGACCTGATCAACAATTTTTTTTCATATCTGTACTTAAATATTCCTATCTGGATAGGCTGGCTCATGCTCATAATCCGTATACCACCTTTATATATTGAATTTACCCACATATTATCCTTAAGCCCCAGTAGTGCCATGGAAACAAGCACCTAAATAGACTATCTTAGTTTAGTTAGTTTTGCCTGGAGTTGACACTAGCTCTAGTATCTTATTGGTCCAAGCAGCAGATAAACAAGTCATCTCATCCATTGGAGTAAAGTGGAGTAAAGATTGTATTAAGCTGCATTAACAGAACTAGAGTAGATGTTCTATGTTAACTTACCATTCTTTGGGAGTAATATTAATGGTCTTAAAGCTTTCACTAATGATGATGCATAGAAGAGGTAAACTAACCAATCTAGGTGTCACTCTGTTGTACCATTTAGAGCTTAGCCATATATGATACTTAGACCAATAATACTCTGTTTCCATAATCAGTGGAATAGAAGTGATCCATGTAATCAATACAAGCTAGTTCATATCAAGCTAAGTAATGGCAATCATTCATTAGAGCTGTAACATGATGCACAGTGATCATAAACTGTAACTATATAATATATCGTAAACACAAGTTGTTTCCATAATACAGAGTCAGCAATTAGATCATTGTCCTGTAATCAGAGTGTTATGGGATTACTTGGAGCTATTTAGTACAGATTCCAGCACATGTTGAAATTATTCTCCATATTCAATAGGTTATATAATCGTAATGAATCAGAACATGAAGGCCATTTCTCTACTTCCATCGATTCAATTCATGAACAGTGATACATAGAAGTATAACCATAACTATCACACTCCTAAAAAACTTTATTACATAAACAAGAGTACCGGGTTCCCTCCTACATGACTTGAACTTGAGCCTCTGGCAGACTGGGTTCCCTCTTATAAGTTCGATGTATTTATTGATGTGTCTTTTTGTCCTGCGGAGCAACAAGTAATGAGTCCAATTATTATAGGAAGTGATTGCTTCGCTTGACAATCCATTGGGATTCATTCCGTTGGGATCGCTTCACTCAAACAAATAAACAAACAAGCAAGTGCAGAGAGTCATCTTTCTTAGGTCAGCTTCCTCCCTACTTTATGGGTTCTAATTGCTAAGCTAAATAGTGGAAATTGAATCGCATAATGACATATACCATTTATCTCGATAGTGTGTGAGCGAATCCGTGATCTGGGTTGACTAAGACTTCAACCTGTGTGAGAGGAGCTAAAGATAAACTGCCCCTATTAGTCCATTACCGTTGGTGGCAACAACCCAAACCATATTGCTCGCCTCCTAAAAAAGGTGCAAATTCAAGCATTAGGGAGACTTCTCAATTCCCTAGTCTGGTTAAATTCTAACCTGAGTTTCTGGGAAAGCACTTAAAAAAGCTTCTCAGAGCCCATTAGGATGACGCTAGACTACAGTTGAGCTTCTCTTTAGTGCTTGAAGCAGGAGGGGTGAAGGGGCCACCCTTTTATTTGTGTATTATAAAACAACCTCATAATTGCTTTGACAATTAAGTCTCTCAATTGATGTTTACTGACACCCATTTATCACAATTTCCCTATAGAAAAAGCAATTTGTCGATCACTTTTATTGTCTAAATGCACACTTTCTTTCACTAACATCCTCGGTCACACAACAAACTAATTGGAGTATTTAACTTTTAAGCTTAGTCCTAAACTATGGGTGTCATGTCTTTATCTATTAAGGGACTATTTACCAAGTGCAATACTCCATTTAGGCCATTTAGTCCAATTGAGGCAAGAAATAGGACATTTAGGCAAGAAAAGTCCAATCATAATAGTTTTATTGCTTCAAAGTCCAATTGAGGCAAGACATATTTAGGCCATTTAGTCCAATTGAGGCAAGACATAGTACATTTAGGCCATTTAGTTCAATTGAGGCAAGAAATACTCCATTTAAGCAAGAAAAGTATAATCATGCAATCAATGTCCAATTTAGGCAATACATGCTCCATTTAGGCCATTTAGTCCAATCTACCTAGTTCAATGCGCCTGGCTTCAAAGTTACCCGAATAAACCTTTCGGAGTTAACCTAAGGAAGTGCCTACAAATGTCAATTCTCAAGACTTTGTCAATCCACATTTAGGCAAGAAAATATTGTAAGAGATGCTTATTTAAAGAGAGCTTGCTTGAAGACCCTTGAGAGTGTATAGATGTCCCTCCTTATTGAAGCTCATGCATAACACTTTTCAATCCATGGTAATAGGGCCCAATGTGTGCAACCATTAAACTACCAAAACAACATCACAACCTCGATAGAGGACAAGGAACCATGAGTTCCTAATGGAATACACTCTATAAAGGAGGTCAGACACTCCATGATGGAGGCCAGGGAGCTATAATAATTCCAATAGTGGGGGTTTTTACTGCATTTCTTTTCACCCTATGCAATAGGTGTTACAAAAGGTGTGGTGACCTACCATTCCCCAGTTCGACATGAACTATGTTCGATAACCAAGAGGTTATGTTATTAGTCTCTAATAGTTTCCATTATGGACTTAGTTAAGGCAGTTTCTAATAAGGAAGAAGGCTTTACTCCATGGAACAATACTACTACTACTTTAGTTAAACAAGGTCTCCTTTCTTTTTATTAAGGGCAGGTCCGACAACAATCAATTATCATATAGTGTGGGAGCAGTAGATATTGCATATAAACACGTTGACCTTTTCCATTCCTTTAAGGTGGATCTACAAAGTAAAACATGCAGCAGACACGAGCGTGGAGAAGTACAAGGCACGCTTCATGGACAAGGGGTTATCACAGAAAGAGGAGTAATATTATGAGGAGACTTTCACCCCGATCACCAGATATACCTCTATTCAGGCTGTGATATCTATAGCAGCAAAGATGGGCTGGCAAGTACATTAGATGGATGTCAACCTTTTTTCAACGACATTATTGAGGAAGAGGTATACATAGAGCAGCTAGAGGGTTTTGAGATTTGTGGCAGAGAGTACCATGTGTGTCAACTGAAGAAAGCACCATATGGTCTCAAACAGGCACCTCGAGCGTGTCGAGGATCAATAGGTATTTGCTGCATTTGGGGTAGGAGAGAGGCCTTTTATACTTGTTCTATATGTTGATGATATTTTATTTATGGGGGATGAGGATTTGATTGCTGATTGCAAGAGAAATATTTCCTTGGAGTTTGAGATGAAGGACTTGGGTGTTATGCATTACTTCCTAGGTTTGGAGGTGTTGTAGACAGAGGGACACATCTTTGTAGGACAGGGGAAGTATACATTTTATATCCTGAAGAGATTCGAGATGCTTGAGTGTAGGCCTATATATCACTTATAGTGACAAACTATAGGAAGATTGATGCCTTAGGATCAGAGGCGGTGGATGTTACATTGTATCATCAGTTGATTGGTTCGCTTATGTATTTTATCAGTAAGGCCTCCTCATGTCTAACTTTCCATGTCTCAATCTCATCTCTAAGACCTGCAGCTTCTCTTTTATATTCATGTGCCTTTTTGTCTATTGCATCCAAATTTTGACCTTGCTGTCTAATCTTCTCTTTCCACTTGTCTACCAATTTTTCAGTTGTTACTGCCTGCATTGCACTATTACCAGCTTGGATCCTCCATTCTGAAATCTCCATAGTAAATTGATAAATCCTCTATTCTAATAGGGACGCAGATTCTGCAGATGGTGAAGGTTGGCTACTTGAGGCTGTCAGGGACTTCTATTTCTGGGCTTCCACTACTTGGTGTTTAAAAGAGATAATTTGGGCATTAGCCTCTTCCAATTGCAAGGCTATGTTTCTAGCTTCACTTTGTTTGGCATCAAGCTCAGCCATCCTTTATTCCAATACTTTATTTTATGCTGAAAGGAAAGAGTTTTCCTCTCTAAAAAGGTATGCTTCGTCTGCTAGCTTTTGCTGCTCACCAAGCATTTGCTGGGTGACAGGGATGGTCTGAGCCATCTGGGACCTTTCAAGATATTTTCTTTTAGCATCCATTTATTTGAACAAGGTGAAAATCTCCACTGTCCCCTGCTTGCTCTTTCCCATTGAGAATTTTTTTTGTAACTTATCCTTTTCAGCTTCTAATGCCTTAACTTTGGAGTGAAATAACTGTTTTTTTTTACATTTCTCATCTCCAATTGCTTATTATAGTTGTCATTGGAGGAGGCAACCATCATGTATTTGTGGTAGACAATGCTACTAGAACCTTGGGCCATAGAAACATCATCTTTGGGGGGAATCTCTGCTGTGCCGAGCGTAACCTAAAGAGCCCTCTAGTGTTGGGGCTGCATTTATTTATAAGTTTTCTGGGCCAGGGGATTCAAAGTGGTGATCACCAGCTACCCAGTGGCTGGATCATATCTAGGAAGTAACCTAGCCTGTGCTTGGAAGTCCATGGTATAAGATGCCAGAATGTCCTTTTGAATCTCAACCTTTCTCTTTTGCTCTTCCTTTAATATATCGAGAGGGTCACAGGTCTCTACGGGTTGAATTAACTTTTCCCATGACACTTGGTGCCCTGCTTCCTGTGATGAGGTAGCAGTGGGCGTGCTTATAGCACCTTCAAAAATTGTGGTAGAAAATAGGTTAGACAATCTAAAAGGAGCAGATGAAGGCACTTCCTGTCGGGGAAAATCTCCCTCCTGTTGAATGTCCCTCGGTTCTGGTGCTTTATCCTCTGCTTGCAGCAATAGAACCAAGAGGAAGAAGCACGATAAAAACTTTTTTATCTCTACGTATAGCGGAATTTAGTAAATGAATTGGGTAGCACTTTCTTCTTTGGCCCTTGTGATCCAATATTCATAGGGGGTAGGGCAAGGCTGAAAGAATTTATCTAGCCAACGAAAGCAAATAAAAATAGCGTAATATCATTATATTAAGGGTACACCTTATATATGGAAAAAAATGGCTGGAATAAATGGAAGAAGTTTCTCCAATCTATTTTTCTCCTTATAGCACCTTATTCCTTACCTCCCCCTAACAGGTGCTCCAGACCTCTAGAGTTGGGGAGCAGAGCTAAGGTCAGGTTATCCCAACCCTTCCGCTCAGGAAAGACCACCTTCTAGACTGGGTTGTTACCTTACCTTCTTAGTGGGTTGTAAACAAGATGGTGATTATTTGTTGTGGTAACTATTTGGGTGGAGGGGTGAAGGGATGGCTCGCTTTGCTCATTCTCCTAAATAGCATAAGTAGTTTGAACAGAGGGGAATACATTTTCAAGCTGAAGGGATAGTTTAAATGGATTCCATTCAAACCAAGTCCATCCAAAAACTAGCGATGTGACTAAGCCCCTTAGATAATATGAAAAAAAGAAACTCTTTAGCTCTCGGTGACCTATTCATGAAACATGCCTTTTCAGATAGTTTCTATATAATTGGTGGGATTGAATCAATTTCTTTGACGTTAAGTGCCTTTAGGTTGCTATTATGGGTTACGAGAGAAACATAGAGTCAGAGAAGATGGGATAGGTTCCATTCATGCTATACAGGTTGGTTCTTTCACGCTGGTCGAGTAGTAGCCATCAGGGAAGGAGGGGTGGGTTATGCTGCCGGATAGTTATTGATTGATTGCACAGATCCGAGCGATACTGGTGGATTTTATACTAAAAATAATACAGAGATATATCTATATAGATTTTGTTAATCCCCCTACTGAGCATATTTGTTAGGTAATGTCAACAGGTACAGAACCCTAGTGGGCATATGGTCAGTGGGGCTTAATGGGCCAAATATCATAACGCAGGTGCAGATCAAGTTCTAGGTGACTCGACATAAGTAGCAGTTGCATTTGATCGATATTGAATCTCAGTTTATGTGAATGTGCAAGTTTGATCCACACAATCTATTTGAGAGGCGTTAAAAGTAGTTGATGATCCCGCCGAGCCACAGATAGTAGTTTATCTAGATCTAGTATCAGTGAAGACAGTATAAGTGAATGATCCAGCAGCTTACCTTTTATAGAAATCCATTGTGATCTATAAGAAGCACCCTAATAAGCATTATATATAGATTCATCAGAAGCAGTTTTAGTTTATCCACATTAAGAAACACAAGCATGGGCTATTATAAAGGCTACAAAGGTAGTTACACCAGCAGGAGTAGAGTAGAATTCGCTACGCCGTCAATTGCTTAATTGACATAATAGACAGGATCAAGATCAGAGCTACCGAGCGCTAAAGGCTTCTTAAACCATGGACAATGGCAGAGGAGGTTATTACTACTGCCCACATGAGAAGGTTCCCTCTGGTGTTATTGGCTTATTAGACCTAGTACTACAACCAAATAAATATGCTTTTGGTGCCACTGCTATCTGGGTCAATTAACTGGTATTGCTACTGGTACTTTTCTTGGTTATTCCATTCACTACTGCTGTACCTGGAATTGGAACTGTAGGATATGCAACAGAGTATATATAATCCTGAATCAACTGGTGCTATTGATGCTTCTGTACTAGCTCTTGGCTTTGTATCTCAATCTGGACCTGGTACTATCATATGGGTATACAACTGACTTTGTTCCATCAACGTAAACTACTACTTCAATGACTGGATCAACTACTCGTACTCGGTCAACTATATATGCTCTTGATGCTCTAGATACATAATAAAGGTTATAAGCATAGGTAGCAACCTCACTAGTTCCAGTTATTGATCCAGCAGCATAAGTTGATCTGGGACCAGCATAACAATTAATTCATATGATCCTGTCAATTCTGTTGGTAAGGGGTTAGATGCTCATGGTACAGAGTCTACTGCTCATGATGCTCGTGTTTGACCTGATGTTTGTGTTCGACCTTTGTTGATCTATATATAGGGGCAGTGGCTAGGTATCGTATCCACCTATACCCACTTGAGGCACTTACACCCACCCAAGTCACCCAGTAAAAAGAAATATATCCATCCAGACAATAAGAAAAAGTAAGCGTAAATTACTACTGGGCATAAATTCCTGCTATTAAGGCAGGAAGAAAAGTAGCCGTAATGGATAGTCTTGCTAGATGAACATACTGAATCTAGACCTTTTAGAATCACTAGAGAAAGAAGGACATGACTATGACAAGCGAGGATAGTGGGGCTTAAATTCATGCAAGGCTTAAACTTGCTATTTTCTCATTTTCACTATATCGCGTTCCTTGAGCACATAGAAGTGGGTCTAGAAGCGATCCAGGTGTAGGTGTGTAGAAGTGCTACTCCTACCCACCCTTTAAGTCACATTGTTACATTGTATTTTCCTTTCCTTCTAGTCACACATGTTGAGAATGCTAGGCTAGTCACGTACGTCTAGAATACATTGAATCTCTTGGTACCACGGGCTTGAGTGTGTGTGTGGAAAGCTTGGGTTGGGAAAGCTGGTAAAAATAAAAAATCCTAAGGATTCATAGCACGATGAAATGCCACTAAGGACACGTTAGAACATTTCATGCAAGGGTTGAGGGTGTGAGGTATCATTACTGAAAGGGTTACTATTTCTATTATATATTTGATTATTATTTTCATTTATTTGCTGCTTCTGGTTAGTTATAAAACATCAGGACCAGGATAACACACCAACCCATTATTGAGAGCAGAGCCAGGTGTAGAAAATTCTAGGTTTTACTGCATGCTGGTTTATATGAACATTTTTGTGTTTTTCACTTTCAGTCGGTTTTGCATTGACTGAAAGTTACTTAAGAAAAATATACTAAGCAATATAAGCACACAGTAAAATACTAACAGGCTGTAAAACACATTTGGACAGTCACACCATAAATTTGACTCAGATATTTTTGGCCAAATAAGCCCTGGAAAAACCCCCATGGGGAAAACCAGTCAGAGAGAGGAGAGAGATATTATTATTTCCTTCAGCAAAAATCAGACATTAAATTTACAGTCAAAAATTCCAACTTATCTCAACCCAGATTTTGACCAGCAGCAGACAGTCTCGATTTCTGTGCATGAACAACACCTCAATTTCTGAGCCAATCGTACAGTATTAAATGCAGGACGTACACTCACTTTATGACCTCGATTTCTATGCAAAATCGTACAGCATTTAATGTAGGGCCATACCCTCGATTTTTGTGCTGTCTGTACCCTCGATTTTTGTGCAAATTTAGTGCTGTCAGTACAGTAATTAATGCAGGTCGTACATACTTAATCTCCTCGATTTCTGTGCAGGAAAATAAATGCAAAATCATACAGCATTAATGGCAGCCGTACTCCTTGATTTATGTGCACTTAAATGCAGCTGTACAGCATTAAATGGGCTGTACTCTCCTCTCGATTTCTATGGCTGAGTTAATGCTCCTGTACTCCTCGATTTCTGTGCATAAATTTTCTCTGGAAATGAGCCAAAACCCTTCTGGTCCTCCTTCTCTCTCAGCGCTTCTCTCTTCTCTTGAAAAGTGAAAAGTTAAAAATCTCTTTGCCTCCCTCATGCTTTTTTTTTAACCCTAAGTGGGTATCTAATCCAACGGTGGAAAAAGATCCAATCCAATGGATGAGATTCAGTGAGAGTAAAAATCCCTTTTTATTTAAATCACTTAAATAAAAAATTACTCACCCACTTAAATTTATCAAAAAGTGACTTTATGTTTCTAAAGTCTCATTAAGTGACATTTAATGTGAGGGTCACCTTTTTCCCTCTTCTAAGTGACTTAGGAAAAATAAAAGTCACCTAGGGAACATCTGCCTAGGTACAAAAACTAACACTCCCTCTTACTGAGGAAGGTGTTCTGTACCACTCCCAACTTATCTATGAAGAAGACAAACTTACCCCTCCCCAAAGACTTCGTCAGAATATCTGCAACCTGCTCATCAGTGAATATATACTGAAGCTCAACTACCCCTCTCTGAACGTAGTCACGGATGAAATGGTATATGATCTCTATGTGCTTTGACCTGTCATGGAACACTGGATTCTCAGAGAGCTAAATGCAACTCTAATTGTCACAGTAGATCACCGTAGTCCTAAGCTACTGATCAAACAAATCTACCAATAACTTGCGAAGCCACAGTGCTTCACAAGTAGCCTGACTGGCTTCCATATACTCAGCCTCAGCAGAACTCAATGCAACGGACTTCTGTTTCCGACTGAACCACGACACTGTTGCCAAGCCCAAACTGAAACAACAACCGAAAGTTCTCTTCTGATCCCGCACACAACCTGCCCAGTTTGAATCTGTGAACCCAACCAAGCTGACCCCACCCGAACCCCTGTAGTCCATACCATAATCCACTGTCCCTGCAAGATACCTCAATATGTGCTTTGTGGCTATCCAATGTACACTCCTAGGATCAACCATGAACTGACTAAGAGTGTTCACCGCAAAACACAAGTCTGGCCTGGTGTTGACCAGATACATCAAAGACCCAATGAGCTGACAATATATAGTGGGATCCACCAACTTTCCCTCGGAAGCATGAAGTTGCTTCCAGTTGGTGATCATAGGTGTATACATCGGACTGCAGTCCTCCATCCGAAATCTCCTCAGAATATCAGCTACATACTTCCCCTGTCCAAGGAAAATATGCCCAGGCTCTTGCCATACCTCCATCCCCAAATAGTAATGCATCAGCCCAATATCGGTCATCTCGTACTCCGATGCTAGATCTCTCTTGCAATGTGCAATGAGATGCTCAGCACCTGTGATAAAAATATCATCAACATACAATAGAAGAATGAGTGGACCTCCCCCAACCACAATGAAGTAAAGGTTGGGATCAGCCTCACTCTTCTGAAATCCCATCGATGTCAGATAAGCATCAATCCTGGAGTACCAAGCTCTAGGAGCTTGCTTTAGTCCGTACAAGGCTTTCTTCAGCCTGCACACATGAGAATCTCTCCCATGGATCTCGAATCCCTGTGGCTGCTCTAAGTATACCTCCTCCTGCAGAAGACCATTGAGAAATATGGTCTTCACATCCATCTGGTGGATCTTCCAACCCATCTCTGCTGCTATAGATATCACTTCCCTGATAGAGGAATAACGAGCAACTGGAGCAAAAGTCTCATCATAGCCAACTCCCTCAACCTGTGAGAACCCTCGTGCCACAAACCGAGCCTTGTACTTCTCCACACTGCCATCTGCAGCATGCTTTACCTTGTAAAGCCATCTAGAAGTCACAACTGACTTCCCTTCCGGTCTCGGCACTATCTCCCAAGCATCATTCTTCATGATGGAATGGTACTCTTCCATCATGGCATCTCTCCATACCAGATGCTGGGAAGCCTCCTCAAATGTGGATGGCTCAGAGTCACGAAGGCATGCAACAAGAGCCATATCACCCCTGTCCGGCACAAAACCAAGCCTTTCTAGCTCCACTACTGACCTGATCCTCTCCTGGGGCCTACCAAAAGCCTTTGCTTCCTTCAAGGTCTCCTGAAGCCACTTAGGCTTCCTCTTCCTTGAAGGATGCTACTCCTCATCTGAGGAAGTCCCTGTACCTGAAGGTCCAATACCCCGAGGACCAGTAACTGATGAACCTATTTCTGACGATCCTGTCATCTGAGGACTCAAACCTGAACCTATCCCTGAACCTGTCCCTGAAGTGCTAGCCACCTGAATCACTGAACCTGTCAACACTGTGCCTGTACCCTATGATCCAGTCCCTCCAGAAACCTGTGGACCTGTAAGCTGCATCGAAGAAGCCTATACCAACTAAGGTGTGGGAGTTGGTGTTTCCCCCTGCTCTAACTCTCTGGACTTCCTAAAGGCTCACTCCTCATCAAAATTTACTTCCCGGAGGACAATAACTTTCCGTGAGCAAGGTAAGTAAATCCCATAGGCCTTCGAAGTCTTGTCATATCCCACAAAGATACCTCTCTCTGCAGTGGGATCAAACTTTGTCCTCTTCTCAGAAGGGACGTGAGAGTAAGTCATCGAACCAAATATATGAAAGTGGCTCACCTCAGGATTCTTGCCCGAATATATCTCCTCAGGATTCTTGCTCCCCACTGCCCTGTGAGGACTCCTGTTCTGCGGATAAACTGCAGTGCTACATGCCTCAGCCCAAAGAAAGAAAGGCAACCCTTGATCATGGAGCATCGCTCTGGCTACCCCCACAATCGACTTGTTCTTTCTCTCTGCTACTCCATTCTGCTCAGGAGTGTAAGGAACCGTCAGCTGTCTCTGAATGCCCTCCTGACTGCAGAATGCATCGAACTCCTTGGAGGTATACTCACCCCCATTGTCTGATCTCAAGATCCGGATCTTTCTCCCTTTCTGCTTCTCCACAAGGGCTTTGAACCCTTGGAAGACCCTCAACACAAGCTCGGACTTCTTGCTCCTCAAGAAGTAGATCCAATTCTTCCTGGAGTAATCATCAATAAAGCTGATATAATACTCAAAGCCTATCAAAGAACGTGATGACATGGGACTGCATATATCAGTATGGATAAGATCAAGCACTCCGGCAGCTCTCGTGTCACTGCTTGAAAAAACAGTCTTGGTGTGCTTTCCCAAAGCACACCCCCTGCACACATCTCCCTGCTCAGTGCTGAACTCTGGTAAACCTATAACCATGCTCCTCAATAATCTAAGAGCTGGGTGATGAAGGTGGGCCATCCTCCGATGCTAGAGCTCGCATAGCTCACTGCTGCTGTTGTGTGCTAAGGCACACTGTGACTGAAACAATAGCTTGTACAGCTTTCCACACCTAACTCCAATGTCCATGGCAGTAGACATACCTGTGGCCTTGGGATACACCTGCACTCTCCCATCTGAAAAGCACACCCCAAGACCCCTATCCTCAATAGTGGAAACTGATACAAGGTTCTTTTTCATCCCAGGGACATACAACACATCCCGCAGAGTCATCAGACTCATCGACTCCCTCTGAAATGTGATGGTCCCCCGACCAACAGCTCTCACAACGGTGTTGTCTCCAAGGACAACCTCCACATCTCTACCTGTGTTAGATAACTCTGAGAACAACTCTCGAGCTCCAGTCATGTGGCTCGAGGCTTCACTGTCAATGTACCAAGTAGAAGAGGTGGATGGACCCCCCTGATGTCCTGCTAACAAAGAATGCTCACTGTACATATCCATATCTATGCTGGTGGCTAAAGAGACTCTCTCTCTCTCCATCTGTCCAACATAAAGGGAAAACTCCCTCTGAAATGCAACACTAAACTCATCAACCTCTGCTGAGGCTGCAGCCTGCTGTCCTTGTCCCTTCTTCTTCTTCTTGCTTGGACACTGTGAGGCATAGTGCCCAAACGCCTGACAAGCATAGCACTTGATTTTACTCAAGTCCTTCTTCTGCCCACTTTGCTACTGCTGCTAGTGCTGTTTAGCCCCACCCTTCTTGGGACCCTTCTTCTTCTTACCCTTGGCTGCCAAAGACACATCCTCATCATCAGCCCCTCTCTGAGAAGTACTACCCTGTACAAGACCTCTCCTGGTCTCCTCCTGCGCAAAGTCATCCCAAAGCCTCTCCCAGTCAGGTAGGTTCTCTCTGCCCACTATAGCTTGCACAAAATCACCCCAATACTTTGAATCCCCATTCACTGCGGTGCGGACAAGCTCTGTAGGGGCAACCTTCTCCCCAACCACTGCAAGTTCATCCCGAACTGCATAAATCCTAATAAGGTAAGCTGTGACTCCCTCACCCCCATTCATCTTTATGCTCTTGAGTTTTTCTCTGAGAACCATTTTCCTGTTCTCATTAGAACTCTCATACAGGCTAGTTAAGGCTATCCACATCTCATGTGCCCTATACTTACCTGAAATGTGAGGGATAATGTGATCTTTAACCGCATCAAGAATAATCCTTCTAGCTTTACAGTCTTGTTTGTTGAAGGCTGAAAGGGCTGCTGCATCAGTAGATGCAGGAATGATAATCGGATTTTCTGTAGTGTTCCTAACTACATCCGACCATAGCTCATTCTCTTCAAGTAACAGCAAAATTCTAGCCTTCCATGGCACAAAATTCCCTGTCCCCATCCAACCTATCCTCCAATCTAAGTCCTGTAGCCATCTTTTCACCAACCAAACAAAGTGCTGCTTACTGACAGAAGTAAAATAATAAAATTTCTGAATTCTGGAAATTACTGTGTGTCTGCAAAAATCACTACTTTCAGCCCCCAAGCTCTGATACCATGTAGAAAATTATGGGTTTTACTGCAAGCTGGTTTATATGAACATTTTTGTGTTTTTCACTTTCAGTCGGTTTTGCATTGACTGAAAGTTACTTAAGAAAAATATACTGAGCAATATAAACACATAGTAAAATACTTACAGGCTGTAAAACACATTTGGACAGTCACACCATAAATTTGACTCAGAGATTTTTGGCCAAATAAGCCCTAGAAAAATCCCCATGGGGAAAACCAGTCAGAGAGAGGAGAGAGATATTATTATTTCCTTCAACAAAAATCAGACATTAAATTTACAGTCAAAAATTCCAACTTATCTCAACCGAGATTTTGACCAGCAGTAGACAGTCTCGATTTCTGTGCATGAACAACACCTCGATTTCTGAGCCAACCGTACAGTATTAAATGCAGGCTGTACACTCACTTTCTGACCTCAATTTCTATGCAAAATCATACAGGATTTAATGCAAGACCGTACCCTCAATTTCTGTGCTGTCTGTACCCTTGATTTATGTGCAAATTTAATGTTGTCCGTACAGTAATTAATGCAGGCCGTATAGACTTAATCTCCTCGATTTCTGTGCAGGAAAATAAATGCAAAATTGTACAGCATTAATGGCAGCCGTACTCCTTGATTTCTGTGCACTTAAATGCAGCTTTACAGCATTAAATTGGCCGTACTCTCCTCTCGATTTCTGTGCCTGAGTTAATGCTCCTGTACTCCTCGATTTCTGTGCATAAATTTTCTCTGGAAATGAGCCAAAACCCTTCTCGTCCTCCTTCTCTCTCAGCGCTTCTCTCTTCTCTTGAAAAGTGAAAAGTTAAAAATCTCTTTGCCTCCCTCATGATTTTTTTTAAACCCTAAGTGGGTATCTAATCCAACGGTGGAAAAAGATCCAATCCAATGGATGAGATTCAGTGAGAGTAAAAATCACTTAAATAAAAAATTACTCACCCACTTAAATTTATCAAAAAGTGACTTTATGTTTCTAAAGTCTCATTAAGTGACATTTAATGTGAGGGTCACCTTTTTCCCTCTTCTAAGTGACTTAGGAAAAATAAAAGTCACCTAGGGAACATCTGCCTAGGTACAAAAACTAACACCAAGCACCGTATCTATTTGGTGTACATGAGCTCTCTCAACCGATCGAAGCCGCATTTAGTTACTAGTGCCGAGAAAAGCGTTGCAATTGAAATAAAAATAACCTTAATTGCAAGGCCGAGCATGAACTACCAATTGAAAAATAGATCCTGGTGTTATAGTTGGTTTTACCACTCCATGTGAATCACACTTTGTATGGCCTTCCCCTGTCTTGCTGTAGACTACTTAGACCCCTTGGACCATTTTTTGTCCTTCGATGTTTCCTTGATCATCCCTAAAAACATGTGAAAAATTCTATACGCGAGTTTTAATCCCTTAATCGCGTATATATGCGGGTTTGACCCCTAAAATCGCGTACATCGAGATGTGTACAAAATCCAAATCCTTTTGGAGTTTTCCTTGACATGGATCTGACTCACTTGACTCTTGGCCTTCCCTATGCCTTGAGATCACTCGGATTCGACCTTTCATTACCCCTTTGAAAAGCTATATAAGGAACTCTAAGGTACATTGAAGGCATACGAGGGAATTGAGAGCAAAGAAACTATAGTTGATTGTTGCCAGAACTTATGCTTGAGTCTGCATCCCTTTGTCCCTTGGAGCACTAGTGTGTTCTTCCTAAGCTTGCCTTTTGCTTGTGAGCTTGCTATTGAGAGATGGGGGATTCAAATGGTGGAGGCCCAAGTGGGGGATTCAGTTTCTCTAGTTCACAGATGTGCCGTCAGAGGTTGTATCTATTGTAATCTCTAATTTATATTAATAGAAATATCTTTTCCTGTCCAATAATGTGTGTTTGAATGAATATATTATCCATGGGATGTTTTCAAATGCTTATACATTGTTGATTATATATGCTAGAATAGATCTAACACCATGATATATAGTATGATTGTATTGTTTACTTGTTGTTGAGGAAGTAATTTATCAATTCAAGCTGAAGTTGGAAAGCTCAATGGGGATCTACTTCAACTATCCGGAATAAGGTACGAGGTTTGATCCTTTAGTGTTAGACATTTAATTTCTATTGTATATTGGGAAAGATTGATTTCTGGAGTCAAGCTATCTATTGTGGTACCCCAATCCATAGGAATTTCTCTCCGTAACAGAATTGGTGACTCGGCTGGGGATGTTCCTTGTTTTTATTTGGGGGTTTGCGGGCACAATGGGCTTGATATTATTGACTCCCCTTTATTGTTTTGACCCTTTTCCTACTTTTTACCACTACCTTCTCTGTATATGTAGGTTTTTGGCCAAAATTCACGTATGTACGTGGATTTTTGGCCAAAATTCGAGTATACACGCAAGTTTTTGGTCAACATCCACGTATACACGCAGGTTTTTGGCCAAAAGTCGCGTATATACACAACTGTTCTTTAAACAGTCGCGCATATCCTCCCTTTTGGTGAGTTTGATGTTGTGGGAAGTTGCTGGGTGGGTTGTGAGTGTGGTTGGGTCTTTCTTGGGTTTGATGTTGTCTGTTGGATGCTTCTTTTGTGACCAGAGACCGCCTTTTCATTGATTTTTCTTTGAAAGTAGTTTTAGTCATTTATCCTTTTTGTTTTCCCATTAGTGCATTACTCTTTTTTGTCTCGGTGTCTTGCTAGGCTTGTCTTTTATACTTGCTGTAGAGACTGAGAGTTTTAGATGACTTTTATTGCATTTTTCATTCTTTTATATTGAAAAATACGAAGTAGTTGCATCTTAGATATGGATTTGAGGAGGTACTTGCATTGGATTGCTTGAATGAGAGTTGTGTTTAGGCTTTCATATAGGAAGGATTGCATTGGCATTCGGAAAGGAGTATATATTTATGCATCTCATGTAGTGGCATACCCTATTTTTAATTTGACAAAGATTGCACTTAGCATTGTTTGTTATGGTGTGCATATTTATTTCACTGCTGAGTCATAATATCATTAGTTGCACGACCATTTCCCTTTGAGTAATTACAGCCAATTAAAATCAACGCTTAATTAAAATGAACTACACTCTTTTCTTTTATAGGGTGCACCAAAAAGATTAGGTTTTAGGGTCTTGGAATAGTTCAATTTTATTAAATTCTCCAAGACCTCTAAACAACAACATGTATGTGTCTGTCCAGGTGAGAGTGTGAAATTCCTTGGTATAATTGGTGTTTCTTAGGATCCTCCTCTCAAAAGGGAGTTAAGCACGAGGCAGTGTGAGCAGTTATTGATTGGGATGACCCCTAGTCATAACTAAGTAGCACCAGAGATATTTCCAAGATTATATTCGTATCTGGGGGCTCTTTCGAGAGTTTCGGGCTTTTCTGCCCTACCCATATGGTCAATCCCTCCTACGACTGAACATTGATTATATTGAGGTGAATTTAGTTTCCTTACCTAGGTTATTGAGGGGGTACTTATAGAGGTTATTCTGTGAGTGTCCTGGCCAGGTAGAGGTCAGACAGCATAGTCGCTTTATGCGTTGAAGCTGAGGGCCACTATAATTGGTTACGTACCTCCACTTGTAGTGTATGGGATTTTAAAGCCTCTCCCAGGAAAGACATACCTACTGCATTCGGGAGCTCACATATCCTCCCCTTGGTTTGGTTGTATTTTGGTTGTATATTTTCTTAGGAGTGTGCCCTTTGTGCACTAATTGGCCTTTGGGATCGTAGTTACTTGAGTATACTTATGCTCTCTTGAGTTTGGGTCCTTTTATTTTTAGCATGCCCGATATCCTATCACCTGTCTTCATCCTAGTATGGACCCTAGTGTTAGACTTGGGGGCATCACAGCCCCTTACTGTGCTCATATATTTGGGAATGGTCATATTCCATCCTCTACTCCATTTGTGGAGGATTTTTATTCCGTTCACTCGGTCTTTACACCGGTGGTCACCCTCGCAGGGCTAGTAGTGGATACGTGAACGTTGGGCCTACACTTTACTTTCCTTTTTATGTCCCATCATTCACTGCATTGTTTCCTTTGGGTGCATTTGTCATGATCATTCCTCCCTATATCCTATAGTTTGGATTCTTTATTGACTATTTTGGGTTATTTTGAACTAATATGGTTGTCATGTAGGGTCCAGTTTTTGTACACTCTCTTTGAGGTTTCCACTCGTTCGTGCCTATCACACGTATTATGTCTGAACTGGCATATAGGTTAGGATTTCACATTTGCTTGCACTTATGCATTGCCTTATGACCATTCCATCTTAACCTTAGGTATGAACCCATTCCTTGGTATCACAGAACCTTCATGTTGTTGTTAGAAGTGGTACTATGTGAATGGTATAGCTTTCCTATACATGGGTGTCCTAGTTAGATCCCTTTTGCATTTGGTACCCATGCTGTGAGTACTCTATTAGGTCCAGGAGTCCCTTTTAGTCCCGCCATGTCCTTGAGCAAGAGCTTCATACTCCTCTTGAACTTTATGCAGGCCATTTCCTTGGGACTCCCTTATGTCAAGTTGTAATTGCATTATCATGAGCTTTTCTTGCCTTATTGAGCCTTACGTCGGCTTCCCTGACTTTGAGTTTCTGCCATATAGCCTGAACTTGTCTCATGTCTAGCCATGCAGAGCCATTTTATATATCCTTTGCAGCTTGATTCCCTTTTTACCAGGAGGGGATTTTCAACTAAGTGTCGATATCCTACACATGTATCCTTGCATTGAGCATAGGTATGTTCCACTACTTGGAACTAGTTTGTTTTCCCTTATGACACTCGTCTCCTCCTAGTCTGTAACTATAAAGAAATTTTATTCTTTTTCAAGATTTTTAAATATTTGAAAAAGTCCAAAAAAAATAAAAAAACCAAAAATCTGGACAAGGAAAGATGTTATCTTTGGTAGCTGTCAAGTCATGTCGCATTTGAATAGAGCAGTGTATATTACATCCATTGCTTGGGTTATAGTTTGACTTTAGGAGCTGTACTTGTTTATCTGAGTTTATCTCCACTGACTGGTTAAGCTTCTAGTCCCTATGGAGCCTCTATCGATGCCTCCTGTGTCACAGAGATGTCCCAATTTGTATATCGAGTCTATGCTGCCTTCATTCAGTCACCATACACCGTTATGCTCTTGTTAGAAGGAAGTTGAAGCTTGAGTCGGCCATTCCCGGTACAGTTACTGGTTCGTGCACCTTATTATTGAGTCCTTCCACATTATACAGCTTTGCTGAGTACCTCGTGTTGGATGATAGGGGATACATTAATGCCCTCCTTCCAGCGGATTTCATCCCATCGACTTCAGATCATTTATTCTAGGATTGGAATCTAGAGTCATTTTGGGTGCCTTGAGACTTGCAGTCATCAGTGGTAGGTTCTCTCGCCATTGACAGTCTTTGGGAATACATAAATGGCCCCTGATCGATGGATCCTCTCAAGTGTTTGACCTCAACACATTTATTCACACTTGTTAGTTTGCACTCTAGTACCTTGATTCCCATTTTCATTATCGATGGGTGATCTCGCGTCTGTTAACGGTATACATCAATGACTGGTAATTAGACGATGGACTACTATGTTCAACCTCGACACCTCTATTCACATAGTAGGACATGTACTCGTAGCGATTTGTGTAGAAGACTTTCCAGATTGGTGGCATCTCTTATATGCTACCTCCTTGATCGTGCTAGTGTTCATGAGATTTCATCTCTCATGACTTGATTCCAGTATATATCAGACATTTCCAGCCACTATGGAGATCTTGATCTATTATATATCTTCAGCCATTATGGAGATCAT
Source organism: Pseudotsuga menziesii (assembly GCA_001517045.1). Lineage (NCBI taxonomy): Eukaryota > Viridiplantae > Streptophyta > Pinopsida > Pinales > Pinaceae > Pseudotsuga > Pseudotsuga menziesii. Next base: position 177,051 of record LPNX010133385.1, read on the forward strand.
GGTCCTTTGTATATCTTCATCATGGAGATTCTGATCTATGTATATTGTACATGGAGATGACTACTTATGTGATATCTTGTATCATGCCTATTCATGGCCATTGTACTTTTATGTTTCTGAGACTGCTATATGTATTTGCAGTTATGTGCAGAGTTGTATTATTGTACTATGCTAATTGGGTGGTTGGTCTTCCATTTGGGATCCTTCATCACACCACTCCTGGGATGGAATTATAATGTATTTCAGCCATTGTATGACCCCTCTGACCTCACACATTAGGGGGCATCTGTTATAGCTGATTTTACCAATCCAGGTGAATCACACTTTGTATGGCCTTCCCTTGTTCCGCTGCAGAATCCTTAGACCCCTTGGACCATTTTTTGTCCTTTGATGTTTCCTTGATCATCCCTAAAAACATGTGAAAAATTCTATAGGCGACTTTTAATCCCTTAATCGCGTATATACGTGGGTTTGACCCCTAAAATAGTGTACATCGGGATGTGTACAAAATCCAAATCCTTTTGGAGTTTTCCTTTGACATGGATCTGACTCACTTGACTCCTGGCCTTCCATATGCCTTGAGATCGCTCAGATTTGACCTTTCATTACCCCTTTGAAAAGCTATATAAGGAACTCTATGGTACATTGAAGCCATATGAGAGAATTGAGAGCAAAGAAACTATAGTCCATTGTTGCTGGAACTTATGCTTGAGTTTGCATCCCTTTGTCCCTTGGAGCACTAGTGTGTTCTTTCCAAGCTTTCCTTTTGCTTGTGAGTTTGCTATCGAGAGATGGAGGATTGAGGTGGTGGAGGCCCAAGTGGGGGATTCAGTTTCTCCAGTTCATAGATGTACCTTCAGAGGTTGTATCTACTGTAATATCTGATTTATATTAATAGAAATATATTTTCCTGTCCAATAATGTGTGTTTGAATGAATATATTATCCATGGTATGTTTTCAAATTCTTGTACATTGTTGATTATATATGCTAGAATAGATCTAACACCATGATATATAGTATGCTTGTATTTTTGACTTGTTGTTGAGGAAGTAATTTATCAATTCAAGCTGAAGTTGGAAATCTCAATGGGGATCTACTTCAACCGTCTGGAATAAGGTACGAGGCCTGATCCTTTAGTGTTAGACATTTAATTTCTATTGCATATTGGGAAAGATTGATTTCTGGAGTCAAGCTATCTGTTGTGGTACCCCAAGCCATAGGAATTTTTCTTTGTAACACCTGGGATTATAGCTCCAACGGTAAATACTCAAAATATGGTATATAACCCAAAGGTGAAAGTCTCAAAGTGGAAATAAAAAGCATGAGTGAACTAGAGTAAAAGTAAAGGAGTAGGAGAACCTTACCTCCTACTGGTTTATGCTCATAAGGTAGTTCCTCGAATCTACCTTTTCTTTATAAGTCTATAGGACAGAGAGAGGAATGAACTCTTCGTATAGAGTAGTAGAGCCTCACCCATAGATAAAATCCTGCAACAAACATTCATCAGAGAGAACCTCATCGAATCATACCAGCAGCACCTTCTGACATTACGCATCCACCATGTAGATATTGCGGACCACCATGCAGATTGAAACTCCTCCCATTTATACTCCTACCACAACAGCTTTTTAGATAATTTTTCTGTGTATCACTCAAATTCCAGGGGTCCACAAGTGCTTCAAATTCACATGATCCCAACCAGTTACATTTTGACTCTCCCTTGAACATTTTGACTCTCCCCTCCTTCCCATACTTTAAATTCAAATACAACCTGCCTTTAATGATTTCTTGATTCTAGTAGGGATAAAAACTATTGTGTTTTTATAATAGGAAATGTAGGTGGTTGGGTAGGTTGGTAGGTAGAGGCTATCTTAAAAGTCGTAACTAGTCCTTTCCTATTCTTTTGAACGAGAGCCTATAAAAGTGGAGCGGTAGAGCCACTCACCTTAATACCAACCAAGAACACCAAAATACATAAGCCTAGTGGACCGCCAAGCTTGCTAAGAGCTAGGGACGTGAACCTCAAGCCCATAGTTTCCATCAAGCACATTTCACCTCAAGCAGTGAACCTACTTGCTTAGAGAGATCTTGCGACCTTCAAATTGATACCATCAAGTGCAGAAGATGCAAGTTAAAGTGGTAAACTTCCTATCATAGGTAAAGACATGAAGCAAAAAATTTAGGACTAAGCTGAAAAAAAGAGTGCACTTTATCACTCATCACGGACCGACGATGTTTGCCACAAAAGTGTGCATTTAGGCAATAAAAATGACCGGCGATAAACCCTTTCTTCCTCCACTTACTTTTGGGGCCTTGAGTAGCTTGAGTACTTATTGATTCCTCCCTTGTTAACAACTCACCTTTAGCCCTAGATAGACCAGGAATCAATTAGGAAGGAGGCACTATGACTTACCCTGAAAAGGGATCATGTCATACAGTGTTGGGGCGCGCACCTTAACAACCCCTTAAGTTGGGTAACCCTGGGGTTTTTGTGCGGAGCTATGACTCAAATCAGTCTTAGGGGTGTCGGCGGTAAGTCAAAGCACCTTTTTGTAATAAACCCATGGTTTAAGTCCAGGGTTTAGGGCTCGGGGTGCCCATGGTTTAAGACCATGGTTTTGTAAATAGTGCGTTGTATAAATAGGCACTTTTGTAAAGAAAAGAAATTAGGCTTTTATGTATAAAGAATTACTGCGAAGCTAAGGCTATTTTGTAAGAAAAGGTCAAGTCCCAGCTGTGTGCGTGGATGACCTCTGTAGCTGTGTGCGCAGAGGGTTTTTTTTGTAAGAGATTAAGAAGATCTGTAGCTGTGTGCGCAGAGGCCTGCAGCTGTGTGCACAGCTTTAAGGACTTGAAGGGATCTGTAGCTGAGTGCGCAGATCAAAACTGTGATTTTGTAGCAAGTTGAATAAAACGCAGTTCTATGGACGTAGCCCCTACACTAGGGGTGAACCACGTTATATCCGGTGTTGTGGTTCTTGTGTTATGTTTGTTATATTATTTTATGCATTGATAATTATATAAAAAATCTGATAAGAAAGATCACTGTTTAGTTAAATAGCTTCGCTTGTGAATTCCCAGTAAAGGGTTAAGCAAGTCACTGAGTATTTATCTATCTGCGAAGTTATATATGTGAATGTCGGAGCTCTGTGTTAATTGATTTTAAGCTATTAACGACTAAAGGTACAGTAATATCCCTCTTCTGCTTGCAGAAACCTGATTCTACGGCACCCCATAGCTGTTTCGGGTGAGACTGCAACCTGTTCGCAGGTTGTTTCCGAAAGGGCCAACACTGTGGGTCTTTTGTTGGTGCGAAGCAAAAGGTATAAACCCGGGTCTGCCCTATTGCCCAACAAATTGGTTCTGTTTCCAGTTGAACTCAGTATCTGCTAAAGAGGGGTTTACGTCGTACCTCGAGGGCTATGATTTGGAGGCCCTCTGTAAAGGAAATCGGTGACTGGCTCGACAAGACTTATCTAAGCTTCGATGAGCAAGAAAACAAAGATCCGCGTCGTAGTGCAAACGACTTTTTACAAAGGTATGTTTTTTGTGATGTTTATGAAATTTTCTTTGGTAGTATCCACATAGAGTTGCACCAGTGGTTATCCAGGTTGGCCGAGTGAAGGAAGAACTTCCGAGAGGGTCAATTTCCTGCTTGGACTGCCGCAAGAATTAATATATTGAAAAGGGTGAACAACGAAATATCTCACGTGGTTGACTTCTGGACCATGTGGACCCTTGAGGCATTTATGACGAAGTTCACCATTGATACAAGCACATCCTTTGGTGAAGCCGTGTGACAGTTTTTCAAGGGCCCAAGGGGTAAGTTTTTGAATTCATTTAGTTTGAGAATTAAAATGCTATTGGCTGAGAAAGGAATATTGTTGATTGAATCCAATTGTTAGATTTTGTAGTACTAACATATGGTTGCAAATGACAATACCCTCACTGAGCAAAGTGGTTTGCTGTGAAGTGGAAAGAGGTACAAGAGAGATTTTGGATCCTACTCCTTAGGTCCGGATACAGCGTCTTCCCCTGTCAATCCTGCCAATTCAGTCCTTGAAGAAAACCCTCCGGTCACCCCGTAGCGTAGAATTATTACCCCTGAAATTCCGTCGCAGTCTAAAAGTCATCTTAGCTCAAGTATTCCTATCGCAGGTCAGTCTACCCCAACAAGTTCCCCCCCCCCCCCCCC